>CAMZMU010000067.1:46482731-46936438 GCA_947311845.1 Poa pratensis
GTTCTTTTTGACTAATGTTAAGTCAGTTTGGCACTTCCATCCAAATTTGTAGCCACTTCGGTGTGTGCATTGCCATTTTCTCACATTGAGAGTTGTGCATACTTCGCCAGTACATCCAAAACCCGTGGGAGGACTTCCTCTTGTTCTCCTACACATAAACCCTACATTTTCCTCAAAACAGCCACCATACCTCCTACCACAGCATTTCCATAGCTGTTCCGAGATATATTGCCATGCAACTTCTATTTTACATTACATGACTTGTTGTCATTTATCATTTATATATTGCTTTGCATGATTCTATACAGCTGATGTGTTTTACCCATGTTACGCTAGATCATTGCACATCCTGCTACACTGGCAGAGGCATACAGTTTTATACATCATGTTTTGTTCATTATGAGTTATTTGTACCAAAAAGTTTGTAATCATATTAGAGTGTTGCCCCTGCTAGAAAAGAGCCATGGAGGCCATCGAAAAGAGAAACAGAAAAAGAAAAAAAAATAAAAAAAAATAAAAAAAAAAAGAATAAAGAAAAAGGGGGGCAACACTACTATCCTTTATCAAAGTTGTGCTCATGTTTAGCACTTGCAGTATTCATAGTCATCATTTTTGCTCATGTTTAGCACCTATGCTTCATTTGAGAGAGTTTTCATGCTTTACTAGTATAACTATGTGGGGAATATTACGTTATAGAACTTGGGTTGTATATTCCAATGATGAGCTTCCTCAAAAGTGCTCTAGGTCTTCGTGAGCAAACCGAGTTGGATGCACCCCACTAGTTCCATGGAGAGCTTTCATACACATATAGCTCTATGTGCATCCGTTGCATGGCAATCACTACTCCTTGCATTGCTTCGATTATAAGACTTCCTCTTGTCTAATGATCACTTATAGCTTTGTGAGACTTTCTTTCCATTGGCCTTCCAAACCCCCATTAACGTTCTCTTGCCATAACATCCTGGTGCCGATACTAAATGCTTACGCTCACGGTTGAGTAGACCTCGAAACAGTGGATTCATGACGTTCATGTTTACTTTTATTTGACTGGATCCGTTCTCTACGTTATGAAAAATTGTTTGATGCTTGGAATTGAAGGATAGAACTCCTGCACTGGATACTTAAAACATCTATAATGAACCTTGTACGGTTTCATGTCTTAAAGGCCGTCATTCATGAAAACTTTTAGCTTGTTTAATATCTTGCTTTATTATCTCTTATTTATTATCAATTATAGACATTTGCTTTGAATGATTTGATCTCAGCTCACTTACCATTACATCATTATTGATCAAGATTATGTTGGTAGCATGTCACTTCAAAAATTATTGTTTTATCGTTTACCTATGATACGTCCATTTTGCATCACTATTTTATATCATAATTTACTGCTATTCATCGATATATTTCATATTTAGAAGTGTTACTTATGTTATTTTACCTATTTTGCATGTTTGATGAATAATGGAGAATTGGACACCGGAGTCAGGATTCTGCTGGAAAAAGCACCGTCGAGATGCACTATTTCTGAAGATCAATAAATCGAAGGAGACATATGGAAGTTCCTATTTTACCAGAGATGGAGGAGGCCAAAAGGGGAGGCTGAGATGGGCCATGGTGGGCCCTCCTCACCCTGGCGGTGGGGCCCCCTGCCGCGCCAGGTGGTTTGGGGGCCCTGGCCCACCTCAGCCGTTCCCCCTTCGCGTACTTGACCCCCTCGGAACCCTAACACACGGAGGACGGCCATCGAAATATTCCGCCGCCTCCACGAGGCGGAAAACACCAGAGAGAAAAGCTCCCCTGCAGGAAGAAATCTGCCGGGGGAAATTCCCTCCCGGAGGGGGAAATCGTCGCCATCATCACCGTCATCGAGCTGGACTTCATCGGGATCATTCATCATCTCCACCGCCAACACCATCATCACCGCCGCTGCACCCCGTCTCCGCTGTAACATCTAGGGCTGAATCTTGTCTATTTCATAGGGGAAACTCTCCCGGTGTTGATTACTCTTGTTATTGATGCTATTGGGTGAAACCATTGGACTAAGGTTTATGTTCAGATTGTTATTCATCATCATATCACCTCTGATCATGTTCCGTATGATGTCTTGTGAGTAGTTCGTTTAGTTCTTGAGGACATGGGAGAAGTCTTGATGTTAGTAGTGAACTATGTTGAGTAATATTTAATGGTTTGATGCTTAAGTTGTGGTGTTATTCTTCTAGTGGTGTCATGTGAACGTCGACTACATGATACTTCACCTTTATGGGCCTAGGGGAATGCATTGTGTATTCGTTTGCCAATTGTGGGGTTGCCGGAGTGACAGAAACCTGAACACCCGTTGGTATATCGATGCATGAGGGATAGCAGGATCTCAAAGTTTAAGGCTGTGGTTAGTTTATCTTAATTACTTTCTTGTATTTGCGGATGCTTGCAAGGGGTATAATCACAAGTATGTATTAGTCCTAGGAAGGGCGGTGCATTAGCATAGGTTCACCCACACAACACTTATCAAAACAATGAAGATTAATCAACTATATGAAGCGAAAGCACTTGACAATATTCCCGTGTGTCCTCAAGAACGTTTGGTCATTATAAGTACAACAACCGGCTTGTCCTTTGCTGTAGAAAGGATTGGGCCACTCGCTGCAACTATTATTACTGCATTTTATTTACTTGTACTTTATTTATCTGTCATATCAAAAACTCCTAAAAACTTGTCTGTGAGCATTTACAGTGAATCCTTCATCAAAACCGCTTGTCAACACCTTCTGCTCCTCGTTGGGTTCGACACTCTTATTTATCGAAAGTACTACGATACACCCCCTATACTTGTGGGTCATCAAGACTATTTTCTGGCGCCGTTGCCGGGGAGTGTAGCGCTATTGGTAAGTGGAATTGGTAAGGGAAACATTTATTGTACGTGCTGTTTTTATTTTTGCCTGCTGCTATATCTCATTATGGAGGGGTCTTCTCTTGAATTCCTATTTGGGAAAACAACTACCACTGCTAAGGTAGTAGAGGAGGCGCCAGATGAGCAGGTAATACCGTTCAAAATTCCTATGAAAATTGTTGAACGTGTCACAAATAACCGCTATGCAGGAGATGGAACTGTCCATCCTGGAGATCATTTGTTATTTCTGCATGAATTGTGCGAGTTATTTAAGTGTGCAGGTATCTCGATGGGAGAAGTTAAGAAGAAATTATTCTCTCTATCACTGTCTGGTAAAGCTGCACATTGGTATAAACTGCTGAAGAATGGGTATTCTCTTGGATGGGAGGAAATTGTACCTCTCTTTTACTCCAAATTCTATCCTCCAAGTGAGATTCATAAGGATCGGAACCTCATATATAACTTCTGGCCCTATGATGGAGAGAGTATCGCTCAAGCGTGGGGGAGATTGAAGGCATTAATGCTCAAATGTCCCATTCATGAGCTTCCTGGTAATATTGTTATTGATAACTTTTATGCAAGACTCTCCTTTCAAGATAAAACTCTATTGGATACCACTTGTGCTGGATCGTTCACTCGTAATAAAGAAGAGTTTAAGTGGGACCTTCTTGATCGGATTCAGGAGAACACTGAAGGATGGGAGAATGACAAAGGTAGGGAGTCAGGTATAAACTATGACTTTGAGTGTGTTAAAATTTTATGGATACTGATGATTATCGCAAAATTAGCACTACTTATGGTCTTGACTCTCAAATTGTTGCAAACTTTTATAAAGCCTTTGCTTCCTATTTCGGTTTGCCGAAGGAGGGTTTTAAAAATTATCATGAACCATATAAAGATGAATCTGTTTCTCATATATCTAAAGGTGTTGAGGTTAATGTTGTGATCGCATTATTCCAGAACCTTATATTGAAAAAGTTCCTTTTCCTAATAAGATTAAGGAACATACTATCATAACTGGTGTTGTTAGTAAAAGTAATAAGAAACTACCAAACCTGATGAGCAAATAACTGTTGAACCTGTTGTAGCATTGGTTAAAGATCTTGTCACTGAAAATTTAGAAGATAGACACATTATCTTTTGTGAGGATGCTTCTAATATTGTCTCACATCCTAAAAGTTCTAGGAAGTCTAGTGTTCCTGTGCTTTCTGTTAGGATAGGTGATCATTGCTATTATGGTTTATGTGATATTGGTGCAAGTTCTAGTGCTATTCCTTATGAGCTTTACAGGGAAATTATGCACGAAATTGCTCCTTGTAAACTTGAAGAGATTGATGTGGTTATTCAGCTTGCTAATAGGGAAACTATCTCTCCAATTGGTATCATTAGAGATGTCGAAGTCCTTTGTGGTAAGACTAAATACCCTGCTGATTTTCTTGTACTTGGGTCGGCTGCCAATGATAGTTGTCCTATTATTTTTGGTAGACCTTTTCTGAATACTTGTGGTGCTGTTATAGATTGTAAGAAAGAGAAAATCTTTACTAAATTTGCTGGTGAATCTTATGAATTCAATTTCTCTAAATTTGCTAAAGCACCTTATGAAACTGAATTGCCTAGTGAGGATTTTGAAATTGCTCAACTTGCATCTATTGTTCTTGCTCCTAACAATGCTTTGCAGCAACATATGGAGAATCATGAAAGTGAGAACTTCAGGGAAGAAAGGAATGAGCTTGATGAAGTATTCCTTCGTCAACCTATGCTCAAACACAATTTACCTGTGGAAGATTTGGGTACCACAATGCCACCCAAGGAGGATCCTGTTTTTGATTTGAAACCTCTGCCTGATAATCTTAAATATGCTTATATTGATGATAAGAAAATATATCCTGTTATTATCAGCTCTAAACTTTCAGGTACAGAGGAGGAAAGGTTATTGGGAGTGTTGAAGAAACACCGCGGAGCTATGGGATATACTCTTGATGACCTGAAGGGAATTTCTCCTACTATATGTCAGCACGCCATCAACATGGAACCTGATGCAAAGCCTGTTGTTGAGCATCAGCGTCGTTTAATACCCAAGATGAAAGAAGTGGTAAGAAATGAGGTATTAAAACTTCTTGAAGCTGGTATTATTTATCCTATTGCTGATAGTAGATGGGTAAGTCCTGTGCATTGTGTTCCTAAGAAAGGAGGAATTACCGTTGTTCCTAATGAAAATGATGAACTAATTCCTCAAAGAGTAGTAGTTGGTTATAGGATGTGCATTGATTTTAGAAAGGTTAACAAAGTAACTAAGAAAGATCATTATCCTTTGCCTTTTATTGATCAAATGCTTGAGAGGTTGTCAAGAAAACTCACTTTTGTTTCCTTGATGGGTATTCTGGGTTTTCTCAAATTGCTGTGAGAGCGCAAGATCAAGAGAAAACTACTTTTACTTGTCCTTATGGAACTTATGCTTATAGACGTATGCCTTTTGGTTTATGTAATGCTCCTGCTACTTTTCAAAGATGCATGTCTGCTATTTTTCATGGCTTTTGTGAGGAAATTGTGGAAGTCTTCATGGACGATTTCTCCGTCTATGGAACTTCCTTTGATAATTGTTTGCACAACCTTGACAAAGTTTTGCAGAGATGTGAAGAAACTAGCCTTGTTCTTAATTGGGAGAAATGCCACTTTATGGTTAATGAAGGAATTGTTCTTGGACATAAAATTTCTGAAAGAGGTATTGAAGTTGATCGAGCTAAAGTGGAGGCAATTGAAAAGATGCCTTGTCCCAAAGATGTTAAAGGTATTCGTAGTATTCTTGGTCATGCTGGTTTTTATAGGAGGTTTATTAAAGATTTCTCTAAAATTTCCAAGCCTCTTACTAATCTTCTTCAAAAAGATGTACCATTTGTTTTTGATGATGATTGTAAGGAAGCTTTTGAAACTTTGAAAAAGGCTTTAATCACCGCTCCTGTAGTTGAACCACCTGATTGGAATTTACCTTTTGAAATTATGTGTGATGCTAGTGATTATGCTGTAGGCGCTGTTCTTGGGCAGCGAGTAGATAAAAAGTTAAATGTTATTCATTATGCTAGTAAAACTCTTGATTCTGCTCAAAAGAATTATGCCACTACTGAAAAAGAATTTCTAGCTGTAGTTTTTGCTTGTGACAAATTTCGACCCTACATAGTTGATTCGAAAGTCACTATTCATACTGATCATGCTGCAATTAGATACCTTATGGAAAAGAAAGATGCTAAGCCAAGGCTTATTAGATGGGTACTTCTTTTGCAAGAATTTGATTTGCATATCATAGATAGAAAAGGTGCTGAAAATCCTGTTGCTGATAATTTGTCTAGATTGGAAAGCATTCCTTATGATCCTATTCCTGTTAATGATAGCTTTCCAAATGAACAATTGGCTGCAATAAGTGTAAGTTCGCGAGATAGTCCTTGGTATGCTGATTATGCTAACTTTATTGTTTCCAAGTACTTGCCTCCAACCTTTTCAGCTCAGCAAAGAAGGAAATTCTTTTATGACTTGCGGCATTATTTTGGGATGACCCACACTTATATAAAGAAGGAGTCGATGGTATTATGCGAAGATGTGTTCCTGAATATGAACAACAGGAAATACTGAGGAAATGCCATGGAAGTGCTTATGGAGGGCATCACGCTGGAGATAGAACTGCGCAGAAAGTTCTACAATCAGGTTTTTATTGGCCTACCCTCTTTAAGGATGCAAGAAAGTTTATTTTATCTTGTGATGAATGTCAAAGGGTTGGTAATATCTCTAGACGCAATGAAATGCCTATGAGTTATTCTCTTGTTATTGAACCATTTGATTGTTGGGGATTCGACTTCATGGGTCCTTTTCCTTCTTCACAAGGTAATACTCATATACTTGTTGCTGTTGATTATGTCACTAAATGGGTAGAAGCTATACCTACTAAAAGTGCTGATGGTGAGACCTCTTTAAAAATGCTTCAAGATGTCATTTTTCCTAGGTTTGGTGTACCTAGATATCTTATGACTGATGGAGGTTCTCATTTTATCCATGGTGGTTTTAGAAAGACTCTTGCTAAATATGGTGTTAATCATAGAATTGCTTCAGCCTATCATCCTCAAACTAGTGGACAAGTAGAATTGTCAAATAGGGAGATTAAATCTATCTTGCAAAAGACTGTTAATAAATCTAGAAAAAATTGGGCTAGTAAGTTAAATGATGCTTTATGGGCTTATAGAACTGCTTATAAGAACCCCATGGGCATGTCTCCTTATAAAATGGTTTATGGTAAAGCTTGTCACTTGCCTTTAGAATTAGAACACAAAGCTTATTGGGCAGTGAGAGAACTTAATAGAGATTTTAAACTTGCCGGTGAGAAAAGGTTGTTGCATTTAAGTTCTTTAGATGAATGGAGAAGTGAGGCTTATGAAAATGCTAGACTCTTTAAAGAAAAAGTTAAGAGATGGCATGATAGGAGAATTCTTAAAAGAGAATTTAATGTTGGTGAGAAAGTTCTATTGTATAGGTCTCGTCTCAGATTTTTTGCAGGAAAGTTACTCTCAAAATGGGAAGGACCATTTGTTATTGTGGAGGTGTATCGTTCAGGTGCAATAAAAATTGCTTCATTGAAAGATAACTCTACACAAGTGGTAAATGGTCAAAGACTCAAGCATTATATTTCTGGAGATTCTATTAATGAAGAGGTTGATACAATTAAAGTGGTGACTCCGGAAACTTTCATTGAAGAACATTTTTCTGGGACTGCAGAATTCGATTCGAATAGGTAACAGTTTCGGTAAGAAAAGTTTCGCGAATAACTTTCTAGAAGATATTTTCGTTTTTTTTAAATATGGAAAAATAAGAGACCGAACCGGATGGGAGACGGCACCCGTGGTGCCCAAACCATAGGCCGGCGCGGCCCCCAGCCGCGCCGCCTGGTGGTTTGAGCACCCCGGAGCTCGTCTCCGATCAGGTTTCCTCCTGTACCTTCCTTATGTAAAACTTTTTGCTATATATCACCCGAACCCCCGAGGTTCGTATATCGCCTTTTCATCGTGTTTTGTTTCGAGCTTTCGTCTGTCAGATGTCGTCCCAGGGTTCATCGTCGGAGGACTACGTGGCACGTCGTAAGCGTGAGCTCGTCAAGGACTTAAACCAGGGTACTTTCGTTGGATGGACGGAAGAAGAAAGGGCGAAGGCAAGGCGCAAGGACATGGATGAAAGCGTCATGAAGGAAGTAAAGGGATGCCGTCAACAAAGGGAGAACACCTGCAGTCAGGAAGCCCACCTTTGTGGGATCGGTTAACGCTCAACGTGCTTTTTCTCATAACTGCAGGGAGCAATACCACCTATTCCGGACTTCAGCTCTTTTCCGGCAGTGACGGAAGTACTTCGAGTTACAGATGAGTTCTGTGATCAATACCGAGCCTGCGGAGGGAGGTGGAAATACTCCAGGAAGAGAATATCAGACTCCGCCGAATGCTGGAACGGTTTCTTACTCCAATCCAAGTCATACCGCCATCACACCGAAGGAGTAATTCATCATGAGTATTGGCATCCCCTTGGTTTGTTCCAAGCTTGGGGGAGTGCCGCGGTATCACATCATTATCTTTACCTTTTACTTTTCATAAGTCATATCGTGAGTAGGGAAGTTATCTTATATGATGGTTTGCAATGTGGAAGTATCTCTCTTTTAGTTGGTTATCTATGTATCCCTTGGTGTGAGTTGCCGTTATGAAATATTAATGAGAAGTTTTATCATTTACTTTCTGCATACTTTATTTTAGCTTGCAATTCTCTTTCATATTGATAACCTTGTTGTTAGTATAGGGATCACTTTTTAGAGCACCAAGTTAATCTTTTTGGTTTTGGCAAACTTAGCATTGGTCAGTAGTAGACAATACTTTGAGACTTAAGTAGAGAGAGGGAGTGCATGCAAATATATTATTCCATGATCTTTCTTTCTTTGTAGCTCATAAGCTTAGTATTCTTAAGTTAAACTATTTGTGCTTCTAAGGAAGATTGCATGATTATTCTTATCACTTGTATAATTGTTTGTATCCCTCAACTCTTATGCTTGCTACATAACCTTGCTAGCCAAAGACCTGTATCGAGAGGGAATGCTTCTCATACATCCAAACCTTGAGCCAAACCATTGCCATTCGAGTCCACCATAACTTCCTACTATATGGTATTTTGCGCCATTCCAAGTAAATACTTCATGTGCTACCTTTAAATTATTCAAAACTTATTACTCCTAGTTTTGTGTCACTGTTTATTAGCTCATGAGGGTTTGTAGAGTTTCTCTAGCACTTTTGTCAAACAGACTTTCACCAATGGACTAGTGGCATATACACCGCTTATCCAACAATTTGCAAAAAGAGCTGGCAAATGGGGTGCCCAGTCCCAATTAATTACAACTTTCATTAATAATTCTCTTCACATGTTTTGCCCTGATTTATCAGTAAGCAACTTAATTTGCAAATAGACACTCCTCCATGGTATGTGAATGTTGGAAGGCACCCGAGGATTCGGTTAGCCATGGCTTGTGTAAGCAAAAGGTTGGGAGGAGTGTATCATAATAAAACTAAAATACATGTGTAAACAAAAGAGAAGAGGGATGATCTACCTTGCTGGTAGAGATAACGTCCTTCATGGGAGCCGCTCTTGAAAGTCTGGTTGACAAGGGGTTAGTGTTCACTTTACTACGATTCGTTGACAACGACATACATAGCTCAAACAACTATTTTCATACTCTCTATATGCTTTGCAAAACTTAAAAGCTCTAGCACATGATTTAATCCCTGCTTCCCTCTGCGAAGGGCCTATCTTTTACATTATTGTTGAGTCAGTAAACCCATTCCTCTCTATCTCAAGCAAGCATTTGAGTTGTTGTGATCCAATTAGTTATATGTGTTGATACTTCTAATCATATCTCTTATTTCCTTGTTTCGCACAATAGCTTTTATCCGAATGAATATAACTTTGAAAGTTATCAATGACTGTAAGGAGATTGTTATGATTGAGGCATGTAAGTTCTGCTATATAAGCTCTGATATAAAGACTCTTCTCGAAAGATAAGTATGATCTGTTAATTGTTCTCTGACCAAGAGTTTAAGTTTGCCTTCACCAATCATGGTTCTCTTTATGCACTTCATTGTGGTTCCCTTTACTTATTTCAAGTTAGATTATATGAAGGGAAGTTGCTGTCTAGAATGACTTGTGTATCAATGAATGTGATGCTTCTTGTCCGTATTTTATTTATCGACACTTTGCTCCATAAACTTGTGGTCATGTTTACTGAGCTCAGTTTTCGCTTGGGGACAAGCGAGGTCTAAGCTTGGGGGGGTTGATACGTCCATTTTGCATCACTATTTTATATCATAATTTACTGCTATTCATCGATATATTTCATATTTAGAAGTGTTACTTATGTTATTTTACCTATTTTGCATGTTTGATGAATAATGGAGAATTGGACACCGGAGTCAGGATTCTGCTGGAAAAAGCGCCGTCGAGATGCACTATTTCTGAAGATCAATAAATCGAAGGAGACATATGGAGTCCTATTTTACCAGATGACGGAGGAGGCCAAAAGGGGAGGCTGAGATGGGCCAAGGGGCCCAGCCCACCTGGCGGCGGGTTGCCCCTGCCGCGCCGCCACGTGGTTTGGCCCTGGCCCACCACAGCGTTCCCCCTTCGCGTACTTGACCCCCTGGAACCCTAACACACGGAGGGAGGCCATCGAGATATTCCGCCGCCTCCACGAGGCGGAAAACACCAGAGAGAGAAAAGCTCTCCGGCAGGAAGAAATCTGCCGGGGGAAATTCCCTCCCGGAGGGGGAAATCGTCGCCATCGTCACCGTCATCGAGCTGGACTTCATCGTGATCATCATCATCTCCACCGCCGACATCATCATCATCGCCGCTGCACCCCGTCTCCGCTGTAACATCTAGGGTTGAATCTTGTCTATTTCATAGGGGAAACTCTCCCGGTGTTGATTACTCCTTGTTATTGATGCTATTGAGTGAAACCGTTGGACTAAGGTTTATATTCAGATTGTTATCCATCATCATATCACCTCTGATCATGTTCCATATGATGTCTTGTGAGTAGTTCGTTTAGTTCTTGAGGACATGGGAGAAGTCTTGATGTTAGTAGTGAATTATGTTGAGTAATATTTAATGGTTTGATGCTTAAGTTGTGGTGTTATTCTTCTAGTGGTGTCATGTGAACGTCGACTACATGATACTTCACCTTTATGGGCCTAGGGGAATGCATTGTGTATTCGTTTGCCAATTGTGGGGTTGCCGGAGTGACAGAAACCTGAACACCCGTTGGTATATCGATGCATGAGGGATAGCAGGATCTCAAGTTTAAGGCTGTGGTTAGTTTATCTTAATTACTTTCTTGTATTTGCGGATGCTTGCAAGGGTATAATCACAAGTATGTATTAGTCCTAGGAAGGGCGGTGCATTAGCATAGGTTCACCCACACAACACTTATCAAAACAATGAAGATTAATCAACTGTATGAAGCGAAAGCACTTGACAATAATCCCGTGTGTCCTCAAGAACGTTTGGTCATTATAAGTACAACAACCGGCTTGTCCTTTGCTGTAGAAAGGATTGGGCCACTCGCTGCAACTATTATTACTGCATTTTATTTACTTGTACTTTATTTATCTGTCATATCAAAAACTCCTAAAAACTTGTCTGTGAGCATTTACAGTGAATCCTTCATCAAAACCGCTTGTCAACACCTTCTGCTCCTCGTTGGGTTCGACACTCTTATTTATCGAAAGTACTACGATACACCCCCTATACTTGTGGGTCATCAACCTACTCGAGGACGAGTAGGAACTAAGCTTGGGATGCTGATACGTCTCAAACGTATCTATAATTTTTGATGTTCCATGCATGTTTTATATCAATTGCCACATTTATATGCACTTTATATCATATTATGAAATTTATTGGACTAACCTATTAACAAGATGCCACAGTGCCAGTTTCTGTTTATTATGTCTGTGCATTGCACAAAAGGTCCAAAAATGAAAGTGCTCAGAAAAATCTGAAAAAATTACAGAAATTCTATTTCACCAGAAGACTCCGGGAGCCAGAAGGACAAGTCCAGAGGAGGCCCACAGCCCCCACACGCCCCCTGGGCGCGGTTGGGCCTTGGCCGCCCCCAGGGGTGGTGTCGCCGCCTCGGTCACCGTCTCGCGACGCCCTTTCGCCTACTTATTCCCCCCGACGCGAAAACCCTAAGTGCCTGGACGATTTCTCCAAAAAAGTTCCAGAGCTCCGCCGTCATCCGAAACCCTAATTCGGGGGACAGAAGTCTCTGTTTCGGCACCTTGCCGGGACGGGGAATTGCCCCCGGAGCCATCTCCATCGACTCCACCGCCATCTTCATCGCCGTTGCTGCCTCCCATGATGAGGAGGGAGTAGTTCTCCCCCGAGGCTGAGGGCTCTACCGGTAGCTATGTGGTTTATCTCTCTCTCCCATGGTGTGATCTTTATGTGATCATGAGCTTTGTAATCTAGTTGAATCCATAGATGTACTCTTCATTATCTTATATGCTACTCAAGTGGTTTTATTAATGTAATCTCCGGAGTCACCTTTGTCCCACGGTGCGAAGTTGACAGTGTGCGCCTCGTGTGTGGCTCTTAGGCTAAAGATAACAGGAATACTTATCATGAGTTATTATTTGCGTTGGATGTCTCTATGAAATTGCGGTGTTTGTCTAGTACCTTCTAGGGCGCTCAAGTTGACAGTGTGGGGTTAACTAGACATGGGAATGCGACTTTAAGGTGTGCTGTTATGGCCCTACGCAGTGGATTGGTGTTCGTTATCCAACGAGAGAATAATTCAGAGTAGCATAGTGAAGAGGAAATATCTATGTATTCAATTATATTATTATTGTTGAGAGTGTCCACTAGTGAAAGTATGATCCCTAGGCCTTGTTTTTAAGCATTGAAACACCGTTTACAACCAGTTCTGCTACATGTTTGCTTGCTGCCATTTTTATTTCAGATTGTAATTACCACTTATAATCATCCATATCACTTGTATTTTAATATCTCTTCGCCGAACTAGTGCACCTATACATCTGACAAGTGTATTGGGTGTGTTGGGGACACAAGAGACTTCTTGTATCTTAATTGCAGGGTTGCTTGAGAGGGATATATTTGACCTCTATCTCCCTGAGTTCGATAAACCTTGGGTGATTCACTTAAGGGAAACTTGCTGTTGTTCTACAAACCTCTGCACTTGGAGGCCCAACACTGTCTACAAGAATAGAAGCGTGCGTAGACATCAGCCCTCCAAACAAAAGTGGCTGTCAGATTCAATTATGAAATATCTTATGGCAAGGCTTGGAGGGCTAAGCATATGGCGCTTGAGAACAGATTTGGTTCATATTTCGACTCATATGACTCTGTTATACGGCTGCTACATACTCTGCAGTATCGGAATCTAGGCACCTATGTAGAAATCCAAGATTTGTTCAGGCCAGAGTTCCCAAATGTGAGGGTGCTGCATCGAGTGTTTTTCTCATTCGCCGTATGCATCGAGGCTTTCAGACATTGTCGTCCGGTGATATGTGTAGATGGCACATTTCTCACGGGCAAGTATAGGGGACAGATCCTGACTGCAATTTGTCAAGACGGTAACAATCAAGTTGTGCCCCTCGCATTTGCTTTTGTGCAGAGCGAGAACATTGACAGTTGGACTTGGTTCTTCAGGCAACTGAAGATAGCTGTTGTGAAGGATAAGCCGAATGTGTGCATCCTTCACGACAGGCATGCAGGCATACTCAGCGCAATAAAGACACTAACCAATCCTGTGCCTGAAGAACAGACTCCATGGCAAGACATGCAGAGCCGTTGGTGCATGCGCCATCTAGGTGCCAACTTCTTCTCGCAGTTTGGAAATAAGGACCTGATGAATTTATTCAAGAAACTATGCAAGCAGAACCAAGAATGGAAGTACACGGCGATACGTGATAGACTTGAGTTGTGCATACAGAGACATGTTCGGGACAAGAGGCTGCACGAGCACGAGCTGTTGCTGACCATGCACGAGCTGTTGCTGCACAGTTAGCTGTTGGACCCGTTCCCGAGGAGGACGTGCCTATTGGTCTTTGCGACCTACCCGGATTTGACCCGCCTGGAACTAGGAGAAGACGTGCGAGGTCAATTAAAACTTTTCAGCAATGGATAGAGCATGAACCTTTGGAGAGGTGGTCTTTGTTGCACGACACACATGGAGCAAGATACGGTGTCATGACAACGAACCTGGCTGAAACATACAACTTTGTCCTCAGAGGAAACCGTGCGTTGCCACTAACAGCCATCGTGGAGGGCATTTTCTATGGCACGGTGAAATATTTCAGAGAAAGACGTGAAAAAGCTGAGAAGCATATGATGGACAACCCGACCTCGCCCTACTGTGAGAAGATTACGAAGTACATGAATAAGAAGCTGCCTAAATGTTGCTCCCACTCTGTAACTACCGTTGGGAATCAAGAAAGGAGGTTCGAGGTCCGGCTATCCCACAACAAGTTCGGATCTGCAAACGTGGTGAGGACGCATGAGGTGAAGATTGGTAATGAGCTTTGGCCAACTTGCGAGTGCACCTGCAACAAACCAAAATTGCTTCACCTTCCGTGCTCCCATGTCCTTGCTGCCTGCAGGCAGTTAGGGTTGAACGCAATCTCCTTTGTGTCTTCATATTATATGAAAGAGGCAGTTATCAATACTTGGATAGGTGAGATGCTGGGATTTCGATCAATGGGTAACTTCAACACTGTACCCCTAGGTGAGAGGCGGTACATACCAGCTCCTGAGCTACTGCGTGAAGGGGTAGGCAGACGACAGTGTCGTCGCATCAGGAATGATATGGATGAATCCGAGGCCGGAGGGCGCACAATGCAATGCCTTCAATGCAACCAATTTGGCCATACAGACCCTGATTGTCCCACTTTTCCTGGAGAGAGACCTCCCGTTCGTGGACGTGGTAACCGGCGTGCGTGAGGACGAACAGCGAGAGGAAGAAACTAGGGGTCGCTATGTTCGAATTTGTATTAAGTGTGGCACTATGTTTGAATTTGTATTAAGTGTGAAACTATGTTTGAATTTTTAATAAGTGTGGAACTATGTTTGAATTTGTAATAATTGTGGAACTATGTTTGAATTTGTAATAAGTGTGAAACTATGTTTGAATTTTAATAACTGTGGAACTATGTTTGAATTTGTAATAAGTATTTTTTCTGTGTTTGAATTTGTAATAATTGTGGAACTATGTTTGTATTTTTATTAAGAAATTTTTGTACTTTGAATTGTGTCTGCAGCGATGGAGGGCATGTTGTTGCTTAATCCTCACATTCATAGTGGGCATCGTGCTAAGGCATTAGAGGGGAATCCAAGGAAACTTAAGCCCCTAGTCACTCGCACGCCAAAGGAAAACTGGAGGATTCATCCTGCGTGGGTACAAAGGTACTGGTCGTATTTATTTTACATACGCATGTTTTTTCTATGTCCACAAGTTTCACGTACTCTTGTTTTATTGTGTATACGCAGGTTGAAATGGGCCGGGCTCTTACCTTTCGCGCGTCTAGTAGAGGCCATAGAGGGATCCACGCGTATCATGATGGACAGTTCTTTACTCAGCTGCTTGGTGGACCGATGGAGGCCCGAGACCCACACGTTCCACTTTCGCTGGGGAGATGGCTCCTACTCTACAGGATGTATCATACTTGCTAGGTTTACCTTTGGCGGGTGAGGCCATAGGCCCTTTGCAGGCACCGGTTAATTGGGAGGACGATTTGGCAGCCCGTTTCGGGGGTATTTTTGACGGTGCTCCACTTTTAGAAGCGCGTACTCACGGACCCAAGCTTGATTGGTTGCTTGCCTTTCAGGTTAGTTCATTAATATAGGTCCACAATTTTACTAATCATTTATTTCTCATTTGTCGTTATACTAATTATATTTTTACCATTAATATAGGTACACAAGTTTCCAGAGTATCCAGATAATATGGAACCGGAACAACTGAGTCGCAGCTTGGAGGCATACATCATGTGGCTTCTTGGTAAGGTGATGTTTACCGAGAACCATGTCGACACTATTAGCGCGTGCTACCTCCCTTTCGCACGGGAGATCGCTGATGCTGCTGGGCTAGAGCACATCAGACAGAGGAGTTGGGGATCCGCTGTGTTAGCGGCTACATACCGAGCTATGTGCAACGGTTGCATGCTGAAGGCAGATAAGTCAGCCTTGCTCGGGTGCCCTCTTTTTCTGCAGCTATGGTCGTGGGAGAGGTTCTCTATTGGACGCCCATTCATATCTGACAAGTCTTTCCCATTGTGGGAGATCCATGACGGTGACGACATCGACATGCCTACTGTTGCGACTGTCTATGCACGCTATAAGGTATGCATCTTGTTATATTTTTATACATCACATGTACTTTCTATGAACTAACTTCTGTTGTACGCAGAGACGTTTTGCTACTGAGCAGACAAAGCAAGTCTACATTGCTTTTAATGAGCAATTTGATATGTACACTTCGGTAATCTGGGAGCCGTACACCGAGGAGCTTATTCAACAAAGATACCCGGGAGGTATTTCGGATCTCTGCACACGTGACCGAGAGTATTGGATGACACAATCGAAGATCATCTTCGATATATTCGTGGAGGAGATGTCCCAACAGAGGGTTATGAGGCAGTTTGGTCTTCGACAGTAGGTAGATCCTCCTCCAGTAGAGCATCCCCTCCTAGAGGTGCACCACAGGTATGTGTATAGTTGTTTATTTCCTAAATTATTCCTACTACATCAGTTTGTACTGATAAAAACTCACCCAAATTATAGTACCTCGAGGCAGGGGATTAGGTGGACCACGAGAGAGTGGCTGCAGAGGCTACAACCTTACGTTTCAGACTGGGACACTGCGATGGAGCGGGTCTGGGTCGAGACTGCCGGGTTTGATATCGCTCTATACAATGCCTACTTGCAGAGGTACATGTCCGGAACACGGCTACATATCGTTCAGCACTCTCACCCAGAGGTTATACCTGCCCCTACTACGTGGGATACGTACCCGACATATGACACTTCTGCGTCCAGACAGCACGCGGTAATATTTTGTTTCTTTTCACTAATTCATCTATCTGGTACATGCTATCACACACACATATATATATTTAGTCCGTTATATTTCTATTGTCAGGCTAATTTGACACAGGAGATTCAGAATGAGTTCGCTGAGTATGGACGTTCTCTTTCCACTGGCCCTCTTTTGGTACCACAGGAGGAGCCGATGTCCTGGATCAGGAGGCTGGAGGGAAAGCTACGGGACGTCTACGCGACACTCACGTGCACCCGCACAGAGGACGTTGTTCGTCACCCGGCTGGACAACGGCCCCGCGCCCCCCTTCACGACGCCAGCAGCGGCAACAGCAGCAGATGAATCAGGAGTAGCATCAGCACGAGGAGGAGCAGCATCAGCACGATGAGCAGCATCAGGAGCAGCATCAGCACGATGACCAGCATCTCGTGCACCATCACCGACAAGAGCCGCGTCCACGTATATCAGCACATTCTAGGCCACCTCCTCCCGACCAACCAGGAGGCTCGACGTGGCAGGGTCCCACTTCCAGTTACGGATATGGGCCACAGTCTCCACCTCAGTACCGAGGTCCCGCCCCGTCATACCATGATTACGGTACATATATTGTTTTCAAATTTCAATTGGGCCCGCGTATTTCTTACGTACTAACGATTCCATCTGTAGGATCCTATGGACATCATGCGGGTACGTCCGGACACCAGGCGTCCGGATCTGGATCAGCGTGGGGGTGACCAAGAGGGGGGGACCCGCGGGAGCGAGGAGATGTCCCACTGGATGAGCATTTTTGACACTGCAGGATACCCAACGCAGCCGTCACAGGGTCACATTCACCAGACTCCTCCACCATACCCCACACAGGATACACAACATGACGTCACAGTGCCTCGTCAAAACAGGGCACCACACAGGTATGACTGGTCGACGCCCATCCAGCCCCCTCCTCGTGATCCTCGGCCACGCAGGGGTCAGTGATATCTTTGGGTCATATTCGTATTTAGGATGTATGAGACATATATGTATTTCGATTTCTATGTGAGACATATTCATATTTATGTTTGTATGAGACATATTATGTACGTACGAGACATATTATTATCTATGTACGAGACATATCATTCCACATTGCATCGATAAATTAATCTAACATACAACTACAACTCCATGTTACAACTTCAGTAGTTCTACATACTGGATCTTAAAGATACTTGTAAATAATACATGGAACTCAACGATAACTAATTCCGATCAACGACTTCACTTCCCTCTGCCATGTGTTCGTGATGGAGGCATGAAGTCATCATCACTATTTTCATCGGCGACAGCCTTCGATGCGCCAACACTCTTAAACTTACGTCTGCATTTGCCTCGTTTAGGAGGCATGAAATCATCATCACTGTCATCTTTGGCCTTTGATATAGCCCTCTTCACGTCATCAGCGTACAATGCATTCTGTGGACGCCCATCAGGACAAGCGCCAAAAAGAGCTTCCATCCAACCAAAATGAGGGATCTCTTTGTTCAGAAACTGTGCGTCTGCGGGCCAGTGCTGCACAAGAACAATAGCAGAGGAACATATTTCAGACAAATAACACTATATTCTAACATAATATAACTTCTGTACTCAGTTACCTAGTTACCTCCACGTGAAATGCATAGGCCTCCCGCGAAAAATGGATTATCTTTGACTTAGGTGTCATAGGCATGTCCCGTAGACCCGCCTCGATATCTTTTAGCTCATGCACTCTCTGCCACTTCCACCGCCACCCATCAATTTCATCTAAAATTTCTTCAGGGGTCATATGCGGGATTTTGTATTTTTTGGCTATAGTTTCTCCCAGCTCACGAATGTTGCCCGTCTCACTAACTAGCTCCCTATAACAGCTCTTCTCCCTACCCTCTCTAATACTACCATCAGTCCATCTTACGGCTTCATACAGAACACACCATGATCTATGTTCCAAACTAGGACCCGAACTACCAGACATCCTTCCTATGCGACTAAGAAAATCACCACACACCACACGCCTCCATCACAACGTCTGCTGGGGTATATATATGCTCACCGGGAGAAAAAGAGCGGGAGAAAAATGGCGGGAGGAAAAGGGCGGGAGAAAAAGAGCGGGAGAAGAAGAGCGGGAGGAAAAGGGCGGAAGAAAAAGAGCGGGAGAAGAAGGGCGGGAGACAAATTGCGGGAACGACCGGGAAAACAAATTTAAATCGCGTATTATTTCCGGAATTTAACCGGGTATGAGGACATGTCGTCGTCGTCAAAGACGACATTGCATGGGACATGTCGTCGTCGTCAAAGACGACATTGCATGGTTCGGGAGGACGATAGGCCTGTCGTCCTCGTCAACGACGACAGCCGGCAAGTCGTCCTCGTCAACGACGACAAGAACCTTATCGTCTTCAGCAACGACGACTGGATCCTATTTTTGCAAAAAAATAAAAAACGCGTGTTATTTCTGTAATTAAATAATTTGCGTGTATTATTTAAAAAAAATTAGCTACCACGAAAGGGTTTTAATCCAGGTTTCTGATAAAGTTCGGATAAAGTAGCATATGCATGACCCTGTTGCTTCTGGACAGGTGGTGATCCATTGTTCTTCTTCCGGTATGATAAAGCAGCAAACAAAATGATGCCACGAACTTCTAAAGGATGCCAACATCATTTCTGTGTAATGTATTGACAAATAGTACTGTTCATGGGAGCACGACATATGCAGGTGTTGTCTTGCCTTGATTTATTTCATCAACCACCCGAAAGGGCAGTTGATAAGATTTTGAAGGGATACAAGATACAGGACGGTAGAAACAGATCGGTCCTAACTTTGTACTAGACCTTGAACTACATGATAGTAGCAAATACAATGCGTAATGAACAGAAAAATCTTATAAGATCTTGTAAATTACAAGAAACTTCTCTGAAAGAACACTTTTTTTTGCGAGGAAATTCCAATCTATTCATCAACTATCAAGGCAGTACAAAGAAATCTAAAAGTAACAAAAATTACATCCAGATCCGTAGACCACACACTTGGTATATTGCTTATGTATATCCTGGGCGAAGTGAAAGTTAACGTTGACAGATTAATAGCTCACAATGGAAGTGCAGAGCTGTATATAAGGACCATGATCAACTTGGCTAAAGCTCCTGAGACAAGGAACTAGAGAGTCAAAAGCAAGCTCAAAAGAAAAAATAGACAGTTACAAAGTAAAACTTATTTTCATCTATGTGCCCGTGAATTATGTTGTCCAAATCAGAATACAGAATAGCTTCAACAATTTTGTACTGCCAAGTACATTTGAGGGATACAAGCTAGACATAATGGTCTAGAGCATGTGTGAACCAGCACCAATGTCGACACGTCAACCACCAGTTACCAATCTTTCCGCGCCTTTGTCCTGTACATCATCTTGTTAGAAAATCAGCCTATTTGAATGGCTTTTGCGTCAAAGTATGTGTGCACAGGGCCTGCACTACACGCGTGAGAGCATGGGCTCCGTAATTATTGGCAGACAGAAGCGGGCGAATAATGGAAAACCGAAAGGGCCGTAGTGCAAAAGAAGATATATGAGGCTTACGAGAGACGCTTCACCTAAGAGAGAGAGAGCGCGGGGAGAGGGAACCCAAAAGGGGAATTCAGATCGAGGCTTTAGCTAGGGTTTACCTCTCTGATAACCCCCAAGAGTAAGGGATCACTGAAGCACCTCTCAATGTGGAAGTAAGGTATCGATCCGCAGGAGTAAGAAGGAAAAGTTATCTATTCCCTACAACTAAAGTGTCACAAGTTTTAGTTGATTATGCACTAAACAAGTTTAAGGAACAAGGTGGTTGATTTAATGGATGGAAGTTTGATGTAACAAGGCAAGAATGTGGAAGTGTCCCAATCCTCTTCAATGCAAGAGGACAAGACAAAGGTTTTCTAGGATGCTTGGAAATAAGGCCTAGGGATCATACTTTCACTAGTGGACACTCCCAACAATTGAATACATAGATATTTCCTCTTCACTTTGCTACTCTGAACTATTCTCCCGTTGGATAGAAATACCAATCTACTGCGTAGGGCTACAAGAGCACACCTTAAAGTCTGAGTGAACAAACACCACAATATCATAGAACACCAAGACCATCGTGTAGGGCTACAAAAGCACACCTTAAAGTCTGTCTTCCACATCTAGGGAACCCCAAGGTCACTATGAGTGCCCCAAAATAGTACTAAACAAACACCACAATTTTATAGTGACATCCAACACAAAGAATAACTCATGGTAAGTATTTCTGTAACCTTTAGCCTAAGAGTCACACACGGTGCGCACACTGTCAACTTCACACCATGGGACAAAGGTGACTCCGGAAATTACATTAATAAAACCACTTGAGTAGCACAAACAATGAAGGAGAAACATCCATGAATTCAATTAGATTACAAAGCTCATGATCACATAAAGATCACATCATGGGAGAGAGAGATGAACCACATAGCTACCGGTAGAGCCCTCAGCCCCGATGAAGAACTACTCCCTCCTCATCATGGGAGGCAGCAACGGCGATGAAGATGTTGATGATGAACACACCGGAGGGGGGTGGAGCCCTCCGGAGGCGATTCCGGCGGCGTTTCCCCCCTCCGATCTTCTCCGGCGGCAGCCTTCTGTCTCTCTGTTTCGTGGTTTGTGTTTCTCGCCGCCTCCTTTCGCGAAACGCCAGGGGACCTTTTTTATAGGCGTTTTTAGGTCAAGACGGAGTCGGTGGACGAAAATCGACGGCCACGGAGCTCCGAGGGGGAAACGAGCAGGCCCACGCGGCCATGTACTTTGGCCGCGTGGGACCCTCCCATTTCCAGCCTGTTGGGCTTCTGGTCTTCAATTTAAGCCCATTGCGTTCGTCTCGAAAATTCTGAACCGTGCTCTTTGACCTTGCCCTTTTTGGAGTCCCGAAGCTCCCGGAAAGTCTGAAACACTAAAAAAACGTTTTCTGGAAAAACAGGGTTAATTCCAAATAAATGGGAAAACTATGAAGTATTCCCAAAATCATTATAAAACATTGATATAACCCTTATATGATGCAAATATGATTGGAATATAAGCAATTAAAGTGCAAAGTTCATGTATGCATTTTACATGCATCAACATCCCCAAGCTTAATCCATGCTCGTCCTCGAGTATGAAGATGATAAAACTAACATGGACTTTGCAATTTAATACTTAACAATGAATATCAAAGATGATTACTATTGCTACATATAGTCAAATGATTCATTCTTCAAAGGAGTAGCAATATGCAAATAGTTTATGAAGTGATATCAAGTATTCAAGACAAGGATGTTCATTGATAGTTCACAAAGTGTAACATAACAGATAGTAGTATGGACCACATGTATGCATAATGATAAGTATGAACATCCTACATTGGTCATAGAGTGATGATGAAAATCTGAATATGTTGGACACTTTGGAAAGATGAATAAGTGAGTAGAGGTAAAGCATGCATAAGTTTCATCTAACCTCCAAACTCTCCTACTTAAGTTAATGATTGCAATGTGGTAATATTGGTGTCAAGCTCTCATTCCCCTATCATAGCATCTTGAATGATTAAGTTTAAAGTGAGAGCAAATATGAGTAGTGTGCTTGACAAAGTAAAGGTTGATGTCTCATGCCCCTTGAATACAAGTACCTACACCATGATTACTCAACTTAGGAAACAAAGCAAGTTCAAGTTATATATCATTGTAAGTAATAATAGTATCATCAAGAGCGTCAACTGGGGTACCTCTTGTCCCAGGATATGGAACAAGCCCATATCAAAATGACAAGACAAACAAACAAATGAAAACCTCAACACCCTTTTTATTTACCATTGGAATAGCTTTTTATTGTAAGGTGTGTCATAGATAATTCACCATAGCATGTAAGTAAATTTCCACCATGAATAATGCATGGCTTAGATTAGCGGCCCAGGCGTCTCTCTAACCATTTATACAAACTCATTTAAACTTCTTCATTTCCACCTCATTTCACCATGATAGCATCCATAAACAAAAGTACATGATATCAACTAAATGAGATGAAGAGCGTGTTGAAAGCTTGCATGTGACAGCACATATGGGCTAACTCCAACCCAAAACATTCATCAAGCCACAAACATCATAATCTTAATCACAATGGGTCAAGTTTTATTATGCAAATAAAAGAACATTTGCATCAAGTTCGTGAGAGCTATATAACCAATTTTTCCATTGCAATCAATAACATAAACATTTTCATTCAGAGGTAAGATAACACAAACAACATGTTAAACATACTCGGAATAGCATAAAGCCAATAGGTAGATATGGTGGACTCACTGGAATAACTTTGGTTGAAGGTGTTGGAAACAAGTTTTGCTTGTTGGAGTTTTTGGGCTAGCAAAAGGGAGAAAGTTGACCATCTAGATGCATGCATGAGTGTCCATAGAACTAACTAATCCATGTTAAACCAAGTAAAATAACAATCAGCACCAAAACATGAATAAGTGATAGCTCTACAAAAAGAATTTGCAAACTATTACTCATAAACAAGCTCATGAATCATGCAACTATATGTATCATTAAAAATCAACAAACATCCCTTTTCCCAATCTTATAAAAGCATCCAACATATTTCAACCCATATTTCCAGTAGCTCTCTCATATATAATGATAGTGTGGTGGTCTCTCAAGACTCAAACAAAAACAAAAAACGACGCTCCAAGTTTATGCGATAAAGTGTTTCGATCGAAAAACAGAAGTTGGACGTGTGCAAACCGAGAGTGTGTAGGTCCAGCGGGGTTGTCTTCACATCCCCAAGCTTATGGTCTTCACCATCCTTGGATAGCTCTTGGTGCATCTCCTCCAATCCCTGTGAAAAAACTTCAAAACACCGTTTCTCCCATTCTTTTCTGTGGGGTGCATTAATAGTGATAAACAAATAGGTTCTTGCTGCATATAATCCTTGAACAAAAATTCATATGAGATGTCCAGAAAGTGTATAATGTTGTATGCCTACTCATAAACTCAATTGGATCAAAAAGATTCAACTTAAAAGCTCAAAGCATGCATCAAACAAAATGGGACAGAATCTGTCCAGAAAAACAGCAGCAGCAAAACGTATTTTTCTACCCTACCAAACTTTCTCGAAAAATTCCGAAAAAATTCATGCATACAGAGGATGAAAAGTTGCAACTACAGTTCAAATATGAGCTCATTCGGAGTTACAGAATAAGAATTAAAAATCATACCGTGCACTGACTCGTGCAGGAATAAAATCTCCGAACGCTATAAGCAACTTTTCAAACCAAAAAGGGTAAAACTTGGCACTTTATTAAAACTCCAGAACTAACTAGACACAAAATCTCTTGTTACAGCAAGAGGACACAAAGAAAAATCACACAAAAAATAACCGGGTTGCCTCCCGCAAAGCGCTTTCTTTATAGCCATATAGCTAGGCTTGATAGTTTTAATGATGCTCCCATAGGAATAAGAGTTGAATATAAAAGAGCATCAAGAAGCAAATATCAAACACATTTAAGTCTAACCCACTTCCTATGCATTGGGATCTTGTAAGAAAATAAATCAATAAAGCACAAAGTGACTAGCATAGGAAGGCAAAGCAAGTGCAACTTCAAAATTTTCAACAAAAAGAGAGGAGACTTAATATTATTGTGGTATATGAAGTCATGTCTCCCTCTCTCATAAAAACTTTCAGTAGCATCATTGATAAAACCCACAATATAACCATCACATAGAGCATTCTTATCATGATCCACATGCATAAAAGTATCATTACTCTCCACATAAGCATAAACAGTTTCATTAGTAATAGTGGGAGTAAAAATATCACATCCATCAATGTAATCATCATAAATAGGAGGCATAGAATAATCAAAATGATTTTTATCCTCAATAGTAGATGGACTGAAAATATCATATTCATCATTGTAAACATCATATATAGGAGGCATATCATAATCAACATAAACTATATCCTCAATAGTGGGTGGACTGAAAATATCATATTCATCATCATAAATGGGAGACATAGTATCATCAAACAAGTCAAAGAACCTCCCCAAGCTTAGATGATTGCAAGATATAAAAGGAACCTCCCCAAGCTTAGTCTAGTGCACACAAGAATAGAAACTTAAGCGCTACGCTCCCCGGCAACGGCGCCAGAAAAGTACTTGATAACCCCCAAGAGCAAGGGATCACTGTAGCACCTCTCAATGTGGAAGTAAGGTATCGATCCGCAGGAGCAAGAAGGAAAAGTTATCTATTCCCTACAACTAAAGTGTCACAAGTTTTAGTTGATTATGCACTAAACAAGTTTAAGGAACAAGGTGGTTGATTTAATGGATGGAAGTTTGATGTAACAAGGCAAGAATGTGGAAGTGTCCCAATCCTCTTCAATGCAAGAGGACAAGACAAAGGTTTTCTAGGATGCTTGGAAATAAGGCCTAGGGATCATACTTTCACTAGTGGACACTCCCAACAATTGAATACATAGATATTTCCTCTTCACTTTGCTACTCTGAACTATTCTCCCGTTGGATAGAAATACCAATCTACTGCGTAGGGCTACAAGAGCACACCTTAAAGTCTGAGTGAACAAACACCACAATATCATAGAACACCAAGACCATCGTGTAGGGCTACAAAAGCACACCTTAAAGTCTGTCTTCCACATCTAGGGAACCCCAAGGTCACTATGAGTGCCCCAAAATAGTACTAAACAAACACCACAATTTTATAGTGACATCCAACACAAAGAATAACTCATGGTAAGTATTTCTGTAACCTTTAGCCTAAGAGTCACACACGGTGCGCACACTGTCAACTTCACACCATGGGACAAAGGTGACTCCGGAAATTACATTAATAAAACCACTTGAGTAGCACAAACAATGAAGGAGAAACATCCATGAATTCAATTAGATTACAAAGCTCATGATCACATAAAGATCACATCATGGAGAGAGAGATGAACCACATAGCTACCGGTAGAGCCCTCAGCCCCGATGAAGAACTACTCCCTCCTCATCATGGGAGGCAGCAACGGCGATGAAGATGTTGATGATGAACACGCCGGAGGGGGGTGGAGCCCTCCGGAGGCGATTCCGGCGGCGTTTCCCCCCTCCGATCTTCTCCGGCGGCAGCCTTCTGTCTCTCTGTTTCGTGGTTTGTGTTTCTCCGCCGCCTCCTTTCACGAAACGCCAGGGGACCTTTTTTATAGACGTTTTTAGGTCAAGACGGAGTCGGTGGAAGAAAAATCGACGGCACGGAGCTCCGAGGGGGAAACGAGACAGGCCCACGTGGCCATGTACTTTTGGCCGCGTGGGACCCTCCCATTTCCAGCCTGTTGGGGTTCTGGTCTTCAATTTAAGCCCATTGCGTTCGTCTCGAAAATTCTGAACCGTGCTCTTTGACCTTGCCCTTTTTGGAGTCCTGAAGCTCCTGGAAAGTCTGAAACACTAAAAAAGACGTTTTCTGGAAAAACAGGGTTAATTCCAAATAAATGGGAAAACTATGAAGTATTCCCAAAATCATTATAAAACATTGATATAACCCTTATATGATGCAAATATGATTGGAATATAAGCAATTAAAGTGCAAAGTTCATGTATGCATTTTACATGCATCACTCTCCTACCGTCGCCGCCGATGACCATGATCGAGGTTGCCGATGAGAATGAGGCGGAGGAGGACTGACCTTCCACCCTGCTACCTCCTTCTCCCTCGCCACCACCACCACCGCCGATCCTGCCCGGTGCTTCGCCTTTTCAGGCCACCGCCTCGCCACCTCCCGTCTTCCCCATGTCCATGGCCGGACCAGATCTCAGCGAAAACCCTCGCTGCCCCTCAACCCCGTCGCCTTCTCCGTCCACGTCTGCGTCCAAGGAGGACGACCCTCTAGAGGAAGGGGATGATGCTGCAGGATGGCGTCAAGCCGAGTGGGGTTGCGCTTGGCGATGAACACCCGACACAGCATCCGTGACCCTCCTGCTACCTCGGCCCCGACCACCAGCACGTGCGCCGCCAAGAGCGCCGCTCCCCCTCCTCCTTCACCTCAACCCGGCGGCGGACACAGGGGCCTGTACTTGCTCGATGTGCACCAAGGCAAGAGCGGCGACGGATTCCGTGCATGCGACGAGTCAAGGGCAAGGCCCACACACACGTCGTCTCCCCCTCTTCATCCGAGTCTGATGATGGCTCAACCGCAAGCGACGTCTCGTCCTATTAGGTAGTTTGGGAACTAAAAACAAACCGACTCTTACTATTAGGTAGTTTGGATTACCTAACACAACTTCCCACCGGAGATGGATCATTGTGTGGTCTTTATGGTATGATCTTTGTGTTTACTCGACACTCATTTATACCAAATATTTTTACTTATATAAGACTTATTATGTCGATATAAGGTCATAATTGGTGCAATTTTTACACAATAATTGGCCACATAACAATCCTGCTAAGATTTAAATACAATGTTATGTGTTGCGGTGACGTCAATCCTTGCAACTACGTACAAATTTGTATCGTACTCTGAATAAAAGTTACTTTTTTTTTTCAATTGTTTTGACACATTGCTAAGGATACCTTTACTTCAACTAAATCTCCCATAGATCTAAAGAAAAAGACACATTTTTTCCTGAAATAATTTGTATAACTAGATCTGCTACAATGTACTTTATGCATCAACATCTATCCATGTATGGATAAATATATTGTAAGAGAGCTCTTTAGGGCATGCGTATTCCTTGACACCTTGTAGAGGTTTTAGTACAGTTGTTTATATTTAGTGTAAACAAGTTGGAAGCTATAGAGTGTACTAGATGTTTACAGGTGTTGTGGGATCATTAGCATTACAAATTTATTGGTTCTCGGGTTGACAAATATGTGTTGTTATTCCTAAGGTTCAAAGGTTAGTAAGCAATGACGTGTGCTTTTTTGTTGGTAATAAAATGAAATGGTTTAGGAAACACAAAAGAAGACTTGATACATAGTACTTTTTGATGTGTAGTGGCCCTGGTGGCTTTAGAACAAAGTTTCTTGTTGCCTGCATTTTACATATAATTTTTCATTACATTATGAGCATAATAATTCGTTTTATCGAGATATGATGTGGTGTTGCTGCTCTTTGCCTTGTTTTTGCTTGAAATGACATGTTAAGGCTAAAAACTAATTCAATGTGAAAGCTAAAGAATCCTTTCAAGGAGAGAAGTGGACCAGAAGAAAGAAAGCACTATTCTAGGTTTCCATAACAAAAGACGGGCACTGGTACGAGCTATTCTGTATGTACCTTCGCTGGTACCACTTGCCATCTTTACAATAGCGACAAACATATGATGGGTAGACAAGTGGTTTGTGAATGGAACAAATACAAACAACTTTGGAAACAAAAAACAGTGTGAAAACCTCCTGCATATCTAATATAGGAAGGGGAATACATCAAGAGAGTCATCATATTCATCTTCTGCGTAGGAGGAGAGTGCAAGCCACGAGATCCATCGTCTATATCGCCATAGGCGCTTCCACGCTGACCTACTTCGTCCACTTCTTGTAGTCCCCAACTTCTCTGTCTCAATACTCAATACATTAATTGAGGATTATGAATTGTTTAATCATTCATCTCAGGATGTTTGTAGCTACCTTCTTGAGTAGTTAACTTTAGTTTTTGGGCTATGTGAAAGCCCTAGCCAAATGATGATCGTGGTAAATTGTTGGATGTAAATTATATGATTGTGGTGTTGTTTTCGATCCATGGCGTCGTGTGAAACATCGACAACATAAGCACAACCTGCAGCCATAATGGGACAATAAAGGGCATCAAAGTCATATGGTTTTGGGTAGAAGGAAAAACGGTTACGGAATCTATCTCTTATCCTCGCCAAACTACCAAGCACCTAAATCCTTCACCGTCGCCGGAGAAGAAGAAAACTAGTAGTTGGCCTACATCTTGACGTTGAAAAAAACCCCTTGCTATGAGGCCTTAAGAGCATCTCCAGTCGGAGGCCCCAAATTCGGCCCCCAAACTGTCCGCGGACGCGTCCGGACGCGTCCGCGGACACCGACCGGACAACCCCTAAAAACTAGTCACTACAACCACACACCTCAAATTTTAGATAGCAAATTACTACAAAAGCATGCAACGTGCACTCGTTGCTCCTTCCTACCCTACGTACACTTGCTGCCACACCGGATAGCAACCTATTCTACTCTTCATCGGATAGGACGATGACCATTGCCGCTGGGCCGGTGCCGGAGCCGGAGGCGCCCTGTGCCGCACCGGGTGGAGGTGTCGGAGAAGACCCCTGCTGGTTTGAGTCGGAGAAGAGCGAGAATGAAGAGGATGGTTCTCCCTCGTAGCGTCGGCCTTCACGAATCGCCGCCTCCGCTTCGATCTGCTTGTCGACGAACCCGAGCCTGTTACTCATCTGGCTTATGAGGATGCGGTCAGCCGCCTCCGCCTTGAGCTGTTCCTCGGCCGCACGGTGCTCCGCTCTGACGCCTTCGCGCTCCTCCTCGCGTATCCTTGCCTGCTCCGCCTCCACATGCGCTCTCCATTGCTCTGTCGCCGCCTCGACCCGGGCGCGATGCGCTTCGTCCGCTCTCCATTGCTCGGCCGCCGCCTCCGCCCGGGCGCGTTGCGCTTCGTCCGCCTGCCGGATGTACTCCGAACTCGTCAGTTCGACGATCTCGGAGTCCTCGCGGAACATGGCATAGCCCACGTCCGCCGCCTCAGCCGCTGCCACTTCAGAGGCCGCATCTTCCGCATCGCGCGCCTTGGCTTCGCGGTAGATCTGCGCCATCTTCTCTGGCGTGAGCTTGGCGCCGGTTGTGGGAAGGTGGCGAGACATGGTGGAAGAGAAGCGGATCGGGTGGAGGAGAAGAGAGCGGCGGAGGATGTGGATGGGAAGAGAGCGGCGGCGGATGCGGATGGGTGTGGAGTAGGGTTTTGTCCGACGCCGGTACTTATAGTTGGAGGTTGCCGGTACGCCATGAATTCTGGCCGCTGGTCAGTGGCCGCTGCGCCATGAATGCCGACGCCGGTCAAGCTATGTTATCCGCGTGGCCGGCCGGTCAAACGTGGGTCTGAACTGTCAGCGACCACGGGGCGGACGCGTCCGGGCGCGTTTGGGCCGCCCCAAACCCGCCCCAGATATGGGCTGGCTTTGGGGTGTGCCGGACCGCCCAGTCGTTTGGGGTGGCTATGGGGGCCTCCGTTGGGTGGAGGTTTTTCGGCCAAATGCCGTCCGGGCGGTCCGCCCGGACGTTTGGGCGGCCTTTGGGGGCTCTGGTTGGAGATGCTCTAACGAGCCGCGATATCCACCAGCCCCGTAAGGCTGGATTTAACCCGATAAAAAACATTGCCCAGAGAAGCTCTCCGAGCCTCTTCAACGTCGGATCCGGTGCCAACGCCACCCCACCCTTCAACAGGCGGCCGGTTCCCCCACCATTTTCCACAGATCCGTAGTAGTCATCACCGCCGCACTCAAGAGCAGTGATGGAGGGATGATAACCCGGTAGGCCCATGAAGAGGGAAACGTGACCCGCCAGGAAGGAGGCCCGGTCAGGCCAGTTAGCCCTCAGCATGGGCCGGGTTATGTTTCTGGGCCGGCATCTTGGCGGTGACCCGGCTAAGGAAGGTGACATTCTGGAAGGTACAAGAGGCGGTTCGAGAGGCGGTTCAAGACTTGGAATGCACGAAGAATAAAGGAGCTAGGATAGGACTTGGAGTTCGGTAGAACCCGGCTCTATGGTGTACGCGGTCAGAGGGCCCGGTATCTATATAAACCGGCCCCTGAGCCATAGCTAAAAAAAGAGAAGACTTTCAGAATCCCCAAGCTTTAGGCGAGAGAACCATCGAGAGAGACACACAAGCTTTGTAACCTAGATCGAGATCCGGCTCTGTTGTCGTAGCCGGGTTATCGAGATCGAGACCAAGATTAATAATAAGATAGCAGGAAGTAGGTCTTTATCTCCAATGGAGAGGCCGAACCTGGGTAAACCTGTGTCCCCTGCAATGCTAAACAATCTCCCAGACGCCAGTGTCGCCTTGCCCAAAAACTCAAGCTACCCCAAAGTAGCATCTGCCGTGTTATCTACCCCACGACAGTTGGCGCTGTCTGTGGGAATCGCGGCCAAAGGTGTCACCATCATGGGAGAAGCAAGGAGAGGGGCCGAAAACTTCGTTTTTGGCCAGATCACGGTCAATGAGCAAGGAGAATCCATCGTCGATGATTTTGGCTGGGGGCCGGAATCTGATCTGCTTGAATCAGGTGATGTTATTCCAATTGGCAAATTTAATGTTTTTGTGGGCATGATTACAACTAGATCTGCTAGTGATGGAGATTATGAATCTGTGTCAGGAGCCGCCACAATTGTTCAATCTGATGGAGAGGAATCAGTTGACACAGCTGAAGTTGAGGAGGTCCTGAACACGCTGGAGGAACGGCTGGATGACCCGGCAGAAATCCCGGCTGACGCGATGGAACGAGCCGGGTCGGAATCAATCTTGCCCCTGTTTGAAGGCCGGTTCGGGTATGATGCAGAAGAGGAAGATGATGAGGAACAAGAGTCAAGTCCAAGCCCGGTTCGTAGGGTAGCGGTGTACACCGCGCCTTCGTCCAGCATACAACCATCGCCATCAGCTGTTGTTCCACCGGCCTTTACCCCGGGTCAACAGCAGCTGCCCCCGATTCTGGAGTTGGCAGAACAGAGAGTAGATGGAGATCCGGCTTCGGTCTCAGAGTAAAGCTCTGGCCCGGCGAAGAATGGGCTCGAGCTTGACCCGCTCGGCGTCATCCGCGTAACTATTCATCTTGGCATCATATGTTAAACCCGAGTTTCGGAAAGCCGGGTAACGGGCATCATCAGATTCTGGAGAGGTGTCTTGGCAGTAAAAATAAGTGTTTTGCCACCCCTTAGGGTGGCTGGCTAGAAGGAGAGCCGGGAAATCGCACTCCCTTCGGCGCTGAATCGCAACTCCCCCATATGGAAGTACTTGATCCTTGCGGGAGGGGTTGCAGTAGAAAAACTCGAGGAACAGCTCGAGGCTTGGAGCCATTTGCAAATAATCTTCGCAGAACACCACGTAGTTACTAATGTTCAGCATGGAGTTGGGCGCGATGTCTTGAGGCCTAAGGCCGTACTACTTCAAGACCCGGCGAAAAAACAGGGAACCCGGGGGGCGAAGGCCGCGCTGAACGTGGTCGAGAAAAACCACCACTTCACCTTCCTGGGGGCTGGGGCGGATCTCTTCTCCAGCAGCGCGCCATTGGATCTCATCCTTTGGAGGGAGCTCGCCGCAATTCACATATTCCTGCAGCATCAAGGTCGTCACTGTGGATTTGGTCCAGTTGACCTGAGTAGCAGCGGGGTGGCGGAGCCAGATGCACCGGCGTTGGCGCTATGGGGTTTCTTCGCGAGTTTCTTCGCCGCGCGGGGAGCTCCGGCCTTGGCTTTATCCTTCACCATGGCTGGGAAGCTTCGAGGTTTACTGAGTGCAACAATGGAGGTGTCAAACCCTAGTCGTAGATGTGGATATGCGGAGAGGGAAATGCGAGGCAAATCTGGACGAGATTCAAGTAGAAATCAAGTGCGGAGCATGGATCTATGGGATAAATGTACCTGTGGATCTTCTTGCAAGAGATTGAAGAGCTCGATTTGAGATTGGATCCGCAGCTGCTACAGTGCGCGCGCGAGGAAGAAGATGAACTTGGTGGGGAAAAATGACTGTGGTGTCTCCTGGCCTTCTATTTATAGGCGCAGTGAAAACCCTAAGGGTGTTGTGGTAAAAAGGGAAAAGATAAGGGTCTTTGACTAAAAGTCAACGACAAACAGAATGAGTTAATTACGGGGTATTAAATGATAAGATCGTGATTAAAGTGGATAAGGATGGAGTTACAGTTGGGAGATAGTTTTCGCTAAGTGTTGGGTGGGAGACCCGGAGACATCTGACCTAGTATGAGAAAGCCGGGTTACGGTATGACCCGCCAAGAAGAGCTGGCCCAGTTAAGCAGAAAGATAAAATAGTGCATTATATGTATTTGTTGTTTTTGTATTTCAGGTGGTTAACCCGGCAAGCCAGGGTACCAGCATTGATCAAGGAAGTGACACAAAGTTGGAAGCAAAGCATGGCAACCTGGTTACCTGGTTAACCTGGGGGCTACTGATGGAGGGATGATAACCCGGTAGGCCCATGAAGAGGGAAACGTGACCCGCCAGGAAGGAGGCCCGGTCAGGCCAGTTAGCCCTCAGCATGGGCCGGGTTATGTTTCTGGGCCGGCATCTTGGCGGTGACCCGGCTAAGGAAGGTGACATTCTGGAAGGTACAAGAGGCGGTTCGAGAGGCGGTTCAAGACTTGGAATGCACGAAGAATAAAGGAGCTAGGATAGGACTTGGAGTTCGGGTAGAACCCGGCTCTATGGTGTACGCGGTCAGAGGGCCCGGTATCTATATAAACCGGCCCCTGAGCCATAGCTAAAAAAAGAGAAGACTTTCAGAATCCCCAAGCTTTAGGCGAGAGAACCATCGAGAGAGACACACAAGCTTTGTAACCTAGATCGAGATCCGGCTCTGTTGTCGTAGCCGGGTTATCGAGATCGAGACCAAGATTAATAATAAGATAGCAGGAAGTAGGTCTTTATCTCCAATGGAGAGGCCGAACCTGGGTAAACCTGTGTCCCCTGCAATGCTAAACAATCTCCCAGACGCCAGTGTCGCCTTGCCCAAAAACTCAAGCTACCCCAAAGTAGCATCTGCCGTGTTATCTACCCCACGACAAGCAGTCTATCCCCGCCGACACGCCAAAACGCAACGTCGGATTAAAACTGCTCCAAGACACGCGCACGAACGAGAGCCGGAGCTCCCCTTCCCCTCGTGCCGCCAAGTCCGTAATCGGAGGAGGAGCCGCGGATCGCTGGTGAGAAACTCTGGTTGTGGATCCGCCTCTGTGGCAGCTAGGTTAGAAAAACGGGAGAGGAATTAGCTTCAAAAGTACCGTACCTGATCGATTAGATGAAACTTTCTTTTTTCTCGAGCTATGAGTTGAATTCGCATTTTTTTTAATTTGATCTAAAGTTCTCATGATACTGCATTCGAGTAAGTAACGTTCGTAGAAAGTGATCCAAGCATGGTACGTACCTGACCGGACGGGACACGTTCTCCGATCCGAGTCAGAGATGAGGGAGGACTCCATCATTTACAAAAGTACCAATCCGGTCCCCGTCCATCCACACCGACCTCACCGAGCCGCCGCCATGAAGCGCTCGTTGGACACCACGGAGCCGAGCCCTGTGTTTCTCGCCTGTGAAAAGGGAAAGGACTAGGCGTCCCCCGGGGGATCTGGGGGAAAAATCCCCCGGGTCCCCCTGCTGACACGTGTAGCATTGTGCCTCCACGATGGTAGCAGCGCCGCCATTTCCTTGCAGCAACGCCGCCGCGCTTCGGTAGCACCACGCCTCCACGATGGTAGCAACGCCGCCATGCTCCGGTAGCACTGTGCCTCCACGATTGTAGTAGCGCCGGAGAATACGCCACAGCTTCGACGATGGTCGTTCGTCGGAGAAGACGCCGCAGCTTCGTCGGTAGCACCACACATTGCCCTATGTACCATCTCTGCTCGCTGATGGTAGCACCGCCTTCGACTGCTTGCAGAACTGGCGCCGGCTTGGTAGCACCGCCTTCAGCTGCTTGCAGCACTGGCGCCATGGCTTGGTAGCACGGGCCACCGCCGTATGCAGCTCGCCCGCCCTTGTTTTGAAGCACCGACGCACAACACTTTGTCCCTCCGCGCCGCCCTCCTTTGTAGCTCCGACGCCACTGATGATAGCATCGCCGTCCACCTACGGTAGCACCTCTGCCACCCTATAGTAGCATTGCCGCTCACCGCCCGCAACACCACCAACCACTGCTCGTAGCTCCTTCAACCACCCGAGGTAGCACCTCCGCCCTCCTAAGGTAGCAGCCGCGCCTCCTTGAGGCAGCATCTTCGCCCCACTAAGGTAACATCTCCCGACTACCTCTCATGCCATCCGCCGGAGTGAGGCCATGGCACAGAGGTAGATGGAGCTCAACACGACCACGACGTGGGGTGCGGGTCGTGTGGAGCACGAGCGTCATGGTGGGGTATGGAGCACAGGTCGGTGCAGTGGGGGTGCAGCACGGGCGGCGCTCCGGTGTGGAGAGCAGGGGCGGCGCGGTAATGGTTGGAGCCGGCGGCACGAGTGGATGTTGGAGAAAGGCAACGCGCCCTCGGAACGTGCCGGGCGGTGCTCCGGCAGGAGGAGCAGGGGACGGCGCGGTGATGGATGGAGGAAGGCGAGAGGCCAAGCCGGGGAGAGAGCCGTACGGCGCTAGTAGGAGGAGCAGGGGAATCGGAGAAGAAAGGAATTGGGGAACAAATGGAGAAAGGGAATCGTGTGGGGATAAGGTTGGAGGGTGGGCCTCGCAACCATCACTGTCCATGCCACGCGTCACGAGGACGAGGCGGCGGATGCGATCCCCCGGATGATTATTAGCCTTTTCCTGTGAAAAGCGCCAGCGCCTGGCCCTCGAGCGCCGCCAGGCCGCCGTCGCCGACCAGCGCCGCTCCCTCCTCCACTCCGTCCAAAACCCCTCGCGATTCCTCCTCCTCTGGCCGGGGCCGATGCCGCGACGGAGATCCGTTTTACAATGTCAGGGAGAGCAGGGAGAAAAAACGTGTGGAGAAGTTGGCGGAGAGGGATGGGACTCGCACGCACACCTCACTTTTTCTGGAACCTCCCCCTTTCTACAGTGGACAGAGGCGAGCGGGAGGCGACTCCGGCCCGCCCAGCTCCCGCCGGCGTATCGGGTGGATCCCTCACCCTCCGCCGGCCGCTCCGGCGGCGGGAGGACGGGGAATTCCCGGATCTGCGCTCCGGGTGAGTAGATCGGGGTGCGGGCGGCGCTGCCGTGGCGGGAAGGGCGGCGCCGTCGCGCTTGTGCTGTCCTGCGGCTTCCCCTCCTTGGCCTCGTCTCCGGCGGGCTTTGGGCTGCAGGTACGCTTCGTCCTTGCCGTCGATCCCTCCGGCGGCGGTGGGGCTCGTGAAGGTGTGCAGGAGGCCGGGGTTCAGATCCTCCTGGTCGTCTTCGGCGTCGACGGCATCGGCGCTGATCCAAGGCGATGGCTGCGCTCAGGTGGTCTTCCAGCTCCATCTGCTCCGCCAAGACCCAGGCGGTTGACTGAAAACGGCGGCATCGTCGGCGGCTTCCTGGCCGCGGTTCGCTGCGGTTCGCCGGCTCGGGCGGAGTTCGGAGGCAGCGCGCGGTCGGCGGTCACCGTGGTGCGGCGGCGTCGGTGGTGCTGGATCCTCAAGTTCGGGTTCGTTTCTCCATATTTTCCTGAGGATTGCAGTTCTGTGTTATTTGATCTGTAATCCCTCGATCTCAAAAAAAAAAGTTGGCGGAGAGGGCGCGGGAGAAGGAGCTGGAGGCGATCAAGGAGCAGTACCTGGGCTCGTCCAAGAACCAGAGGCCCAAGCCGGTCGCCAAGCCCCGCGACAGGTTCCGCTTCGACTGGGAGAGCACGGAGGACACCAGCCGCGACTCGCTCCACCAGTCGCCTCCGAACGCTCCCCTGCTGCTCTACGGCCGTGGCTTCCTCGCCGGCATCGACCGCCGCGAGCAGAAGAGGTCCGCGGCCGCCGCGCTCCACAAGAATTCTGCCCCGGCCGTGGCTGCGTACGACGCCCAGGACATGCGCGTGGACAGGCATTGGACGGGCAAGGCGGTGGAGGATATGACGGAGCGGGACTGGCGGATCCTGCGCGAGGACCACGGCATCTCATACAAGGGCTCGTCCTCCGGCGCGCCCCGCCCGATGCGGAACTGGGCGGAGAGCGCGCTCGGCGACGAGCTGCTCCGCGCTGTCGACAGGGCCGGGTACGGGACGCCGACGCCAATCCAGATGGCCGCCGTGCCGCTCGGCCTCCAGGGGCGCGACGTCATCGGCGTCGCCCAGACGGGGTCGGGCAAGACCGCCGCCTTTGTGCTCTCCATGCTGTCCTATGTCGCCCGCATGCCGCCGATCGTCAGCGAGGCTGACGCGACCGAGGGTCCGTACGCGCTCGTCATGGCGCCGACCCGCGAGCTGGCGCAGCAGATCGAGAGGGAGACGGCCAAGTTCGCGGCCTACCTCGGCATTAGGGTGGTGTCCGTCGTGGGCGGCCAGCCGATCGAGGAGCAGGGGTTCAGGCTCAGGCAGGGGTGCGAGGTGGTCATCGCGACGCCGGGGCGGCTCCTCGATTGCCTGGAGAGGAGGTACGCGGTGCTCAACCGGTGCAGCTACGTGGTTCTCGACGAGGCTGACAGGATGATCGACATGGGGTTCGAGCCGCAGGTCGTCGGCGTGCTCGACGCCATGCCGTCGAGCAACCTGAAACCAGAGGACGCCGATGAAAAAGAGGATGAACAGAAGGTATACAGGACGACCCACATGTTCAGTGCCACCATGCCGACGGCCGTGGAGCGGCTGGCGAGGAAGTACCTCCGGAACCCGGTGGTCGTCACGGTCGGCTCCGCCGGCAAGGCCACGGACCTCGTGACCCAGAACGTGATCATGGTGAAGGACTCGGAGAAGATGCCGCGGCTTCAGAGGGCACTCCGAGATCTCAGGGAAGACAAGACGGCCATCGTGTTCTGCAACACCAAGAGGTCCGTCGACAGCTGCGCCAGGGACCTCGAGAAGGCAGGATCGTCGTTCCGGGTGACGACGCTGCACGGCGGGAAGTCGCAGGAGCAGAGGGAGGCCAGCCTGGACGGGTTCAGGAACGGCAGGTTCAGCGTTCTCGTGGCCACAGACGTCGCCGGCCGCGGCATCGACGTGCCGGACGTGGCTCACGTGATCAACTACGAGATGCCTAGCACGATTGACGCCTACACGCACCGTATCGGGAGAACGGGGCGTGCAGGGAAGAAGGGACTCGCGACCTCGTTTCTGACTTTAGAGAATACTGACATTTTTTACGATCTTAAGCAGATGCTTGTGCAGAGCAACAGTCATGTGCCGCCTGAGCTCGCGAAGCCTGATGCGTCCAAGTTTCAGCCAGGTTCACTGGGTCCTGGTAGTAGACCTCCGAAACGAAGTGACACCGTCTATGCCTGCCGCTGAAGAATCAACAGCAAAACCAGGTGAAGAACCTTGTTGACAGTTCATTGTAAGAGCAACCTCTATTTGAATGTGAGGGGTCTAGATGAGGTACAAACATTATAACGAATAGAACCATTTTAGTATTTACTACTTAAACAACTTTTACTTTCCTGGGGAACGATTAATAGTGCATAAGACTAGTCACAATGGGAGTAATTTAGCTAGTAACATCACACATCTCAAAATCATTTTGCTTATGTGGCATGTAGTTAATGAGGAGAGAGGTGTTTGGAGTAACTTAGCTAGTTACCGTAACATCACACTTATCAAGACAAAATGGCTTTTTAAAATTCTTAACGAAGATGGTGTTTGGCACGAGTTGTTGTGCAACAAATACTTAAACAATAAAATTTTAGCCCAAGTCGAACCTAATCCTACAGATTCACCCTTTTGGAAGGGGTTGATGACGGTTAAGAAGGATTTCTTTCAGCGAGGACATTTTAGCGTAGGTAATGGCCTGCGTACTCGGTTTTGGGAAGATACTTGGCTTGGTGATCTGCCCCTAGCTATTCAATATCCCACGCTGTTCAATATTGCACGCCATAAAAATGTTATGGTGGCGCATGTGCTAGGTAATGCACCTCTAAATATTGAATTTAGGAGGACATTGACCGGAGCAAAATGGAGTTCTTGGTTGTCCTTGGTGGACCGAATCATAGATGTTACGCTAACCGATGAAGATGATCAGTTTTTATGGAACCTGACTACAAACAAAAAGTTTACTGTTAGCTCTATGTACCAAGATTTAATGCATGGTCATACTCCATTTTTTCGCAAATACCTTTGGAAGTTAAAGGTCCCTTTGAAGATAAAAATCTTTATGTGGTTTCTTCAACGGAAAGTACTTTTGACTAAAGACAATCTAGCTAGGAGGCGTTGGACTGGATGTAAAAAATGCGTTTTCTGTCAATCGGATGAAACGGTTGAGCATTTGTTTATTTCTTGTCCTTTTGCAAAAGATATCTGGAGACTAATGCATTTTACTTTCAGCATATCACCACCAACTAGTGTAGCAAATATGTTTGGACATTGATTGGATGGGATTGATAAGAAAACAAAGGCACGCATACGCATTGGCACTTGTGCTTTTGTTTGGGCTATTTGGAATTGTAGAAACGGTGTGGTTTTTAACAAAACAAGAGATGCTCATTTTTTGCAGGTCGTTCATGGCGCACTGCACTGGATTCATATGTGGTCTTTCCTTTTACCCCAAGACCAGCGGTTGATTATGGAGTCTGGATGCTCCTGGTTGTCGGCGGTGGTCCGAGCTATTTTCAACCACAATGGTTGGCTGCTTCCTAGAAGACTTCAAGATGCGTAGTCTTCTTAGATCCTCTCAGTTTCGTTGGTTGGTTCATGTAGCCACTCTATCAGACCCTTGTTTGTAATATTTTGATTCTCGCACTGACGTACTTGGAGACGATTTATTTTTAATGAAAAGGTTGTGTGCATCTTCACGATGCAGAGGCCGGGAGACCCATTTCAAAAAAATTAAGACAAAATGAGTCTATAGTGCAATAAATAAGATCTTATATGACACCACAATGATGTTACTCCCCACTGTGAAAGTGGTAACATAGACTAGTAACATCACCATGTTACTACTCTATGTTACTCCCCATTGTGACTAGTCTAATGGACATCAAAGTGGGTAGATGGAGCAGGAGATGAGGGATTTTATATTCATAGAGTTGGCTTAAAACAGTATATAAAATCTACTAATCACACAAGTGCAACGGTAGAAATATTCCAAGCACAGAAATTCCCCGAAACAAAGTAACACAGAAATGCTCCTCTCCTGCCTAAACAAGAGCACACACTTGTAACGTTGGTACTCTCTCTACTGAATTCTAATCAAGTTTTGGGGTCAGTCATCCAAGTGAAACTGATGAGTGCAGACTGCAGAGCATGGCCTGGCGTTCAGCTCTACGGTTACAAAGGCTAGCACACCACATACCACGAACGGGTTTTAATCCTGGTTACTGACAAAGATCGGACAAACGTAGCATGAACTTGTTGCTTCTGGTGCATCCATTGTTATTCTTCCGGTACGATAAAGCAGCAAACCAAATGATACCACAAACTTCTTATAGGACGCCATACAATTCCACGATGCCGTTCTGCTTGTCCTCTGAATACGATGGAATGGACTGCAGCTGCATGGTGGCCGAAACAATATGGTCATGATGAAAATGTTTGGCAGTGAGAGGCAAATAGCACTAGCAAACAAAGTCATGCATCTTGATTGCTAACAGGTGACAGATTTTAGCTCAAGAGAGGAATTGCAAAACATGAAGTAGTAGAGGCAGCAAAATATAACTTTCAATTCACAAGGTTTATCTGCTGAAAGAACTTGTGTTTTATATTTAACTTCAAAATTGTGTACGCTGACGCTACTGCATTAAGAATCCCAGGTTGTGCACACATCTGAATTTGCACCAAAAGGCAGAACTATTGCGGTAAGAATTCTAGGTTGTGGATACGTCTGTATCTGTACAATAATGAATCCAGCTAAAATGCCTCTGCCTCAACTTCTTGAGCAGCGCATGGTTAGGCCTGCACTCAGCCTACCGTTTGTAAACTGAATTCACGACCTTTACATGGACGATGAAACAATTTCGATGCACAAGAACATGATACTCATGTTTGGCACTGATATGCAGCAAACAGCAGAGAAACCTAATTGTGCATTTCCAGGAGCAGAGTCCCTTATTCTTTTGCGAGTAAATATGGTTCTAACACAGCAGAGACATTTCAAGGTATACATGAACTAAGAAAGTGGCAGTCAGTCATATCATACATACTCAAAATCTTCTACTTTCGATTCCATTCCCAGTATCTACTCATACACAGAGAACGCTTGAATAATTAGGTCATAGCTAGTGGAGAAAGGGCTCATACCAAATAATGTAAGATCATTGGTTGTGATCATCTTCGTCATTCAGAGCTGGAAAGACGGGAGGCCAAACCGTCATAAAGGGGAAGACATCTATGCAGCCCATCAATCTCCACACTGGCGTCTCATGTACTATGATCTCCTTCCTGCTCCTCAGATTCACACAAATGATAGCCCCACTTGCCTGCAGCCCCAAGAACACAAGTTCAGCATTGTCCCCAACACCAACTACCACAATCTCCTCGCAACGTTCCTGTGCTGTGTGCACACGAAATCTGTCCACAAGTTCCCAACTGTCTTAAATATTGTTGTCCGTCTCATGGCGCCAGACGCTAAACTGAAACCCCGGCCCTCTCCATGGATGATAAGGAGCCCATCATCATCTCCACATGAGAGCCTGTAGTTTCCACTTCCAACTTCATTGGGGAGTTTTATGGTGAAGAATTGTGGACGTGGAGCAACAAAGTCCAACCCATGAATGCAGGCATTGTCAGTTTCTATGTAGAGCTTGCCATGGGCAGCCATCACCATCGAAATACTAACTTGCGCAGGGAGCCGTCCTCTTGCGAAAATGCCTTCACCCCACACACCAGATTGCAGGACATGCACTTGAACAGATAACTTTCCGGCGATGAGCAGCAGGTACACGAAGACAATGCCGTCACTGCTGTCCCTGGACAGGAAGCATTCACGACGAATGAAATGGTCGTGTAGCCATTCAGTTACATCGTACAGTTCGTTCGGCGGCGGCGAGACGGGGACCACGCTTCGCATTGGGCACAGCAGGCTTCGCACGGCGTATTGGCCGCAGATGCGATCCACGGGCTCGAGGAGGAGGCGGCCGTTTCGGCAGTCAGAAGGCCCTACTGAGGGATCGTCATGGTCGAAGCCGGCGCGGCTGATGGCGGCGTGGAGCTCTTGGGCTTCCGAGACGGGCACGAACTGCGGGTACGGGGAGCATATATCGCGGATGTAGAGACCGAGGAGGATGGGCGGGTGGCGTTCACGGAATCGGCGGAGGAATGCGGGTTCGGCGGCGAGGCCGAGCCATCGCTTGGAAACTAGCGCGGCGCGAACGAGGAAGGCAGGGAAGCCGAGGCGGAGCAGGATCTCGCGGAGCAGGTCGTCGGAGCCGAGGACCGCCGCCATCGCGGCCTCGCTGCCTCCCATCCCTCCGACCGAGCAGAAAATGTGGAGAGAGAGCTTCGATTCGAGGGGAAATTGCTGGCTGTAGCAGTGAAACCCTAGCTAAGGAGATTTGGCGTTCTGAAAAATTGGAACGGTGATTCGCTAAAAAAATACCGAGTCCTTATTTCTCATGGAACGAATTTACATTCGATTAGTTAATTATTATGACACTGTAAAATACCCATTTTTTGTGTCCACACAAATGAATGTGAAAATACACTACCAAGCGAACACATGAAACACGAGAAAACTGGTGATAGCATAGACATGAAGGTACGTTCAGTTTGTGAGTTATCCCATGAAGGTACGTTCAGTTTGTGATCGCTGAATACCGCTTCACTAGTTCACTAAAATTCTTTTATAATGACATCGTGAAATAGACACGCCGGAAAAAGTTGGATTGGCATGATCTATCGCAATACTGAATGCAACCCGGAGACTATGGTTTTGTGATTTTCTACAACTTGGTTGTGCAACTCTCCGCTCTTGATAGTCTATTTCTATATTTCAATTCGAAATAAGATCAAAACTTAACTTGGCTAATTGTATTATGGTACTTCCTATGTCCCTCGAATTCGTAAGATGGAAGACTTAAATTCGTATGCTATAACATTTGGATTATTTTTCATCCTTAGGAATATGTCAATTGAGTCCAAATTGTAAGCACACCCGTAAATATCAAACTGAGCCCAAATTGTAAACATTGTTTTTCTCCTCTACCATCGGAAAATTGCACATCCTCGTTGTTCAACATATAATGCCTCAATACATATGTCTACAATTGAAAGGAGAAGAAGAAGAAGAAGAAGAAGAAGAAGAAGAAGGTAGATGTCCATCATGAATGATTGTGAGCATGAAACAGCAAGCCAATCTAAGTACTACAAATTCAGGATAGTAAGCGAATTAGTAGAAACAGTTACGTAAAAGAGCAATTTATTGGGTCGAGGCAACGTATTTGCTAGACCCCCTCCCACGTGTCGCCCTTCGGTGGCGACTCGAGGTTTCACCCTAGCGGCGCCCCTCCGCTCCCTCGTCTTGCCGCCACCAGAGGTAGCTAGGTGGCAAGCCCACAGGACCGCCGAGGATGGTGGTCGCGGACTTGCGGGGCTGTAGCTGTCCCATCTCTCTTCTCGGTGGTGGGGAGCTTCTTTTTTTTAGAAAAGGGGCAGTCCCATCCTCTGCATCGAATTGATGCATGCGGCTTTTATTGATATTATTGAAACTCAGAGGTTCTTACAAGTAGATTACATCATTAGTCACACAAAGTTGCGACATGAATCAACCATCTAAAAAACAGGGACAACAAAGGATGACTCTGGATCTGGTGGGGAGCTTCTGGCTCTAAGGAGGAGGCCTCGCGTCGGCCTGGCGACAGGTGGCGTGCCTCGGTGATGTAGGTCTCTCTCCAGAGATGTTCTATAAAACACATTAACCAAACGCGCCATGAACACGTACACACGTATAATATAAGATCACTCATGTATGACCGTAGAAAAAAAAATACATCACATAAGTTGTTTGAAACGATGAGATGAAACTACTACTTAAAAAAATTCAAACGGCCGACTGCATGCAATGAATTTGGCAAAATTCATCTCAAAAGGATCCAAATATAAAGAAGAAATTGAAAAGTTATAGTCCACGAAACTCGAAATCGCGCAGGGAAAAAGAACCATAACATCGTTGTGCATCTTTTTGTGCACATCTTATATGGAATCGAAATATGATTGTGTAAATTAGATGCGTTTAGATGAAAGAGATTAAACAAAATGAGTAGAACACACGCTACATACCCTGACAGGCCCGCCAGCTCTCTGGAAAAGGCCGAATCGATCATCCATAGGTCCAACCTTTGAGGTGCTTCGTAGTTCGCGTGGGCCAATTTTTTTTTCTGAAGATTGTACCGTAGGGAAAAAGCCTACGGTGTAGATTTTATATTAATGGAAAAACCAGTGGTTTGTCTAGCACTTACAGCCAGAGAAAGAAGGGGGGCTTATGGGGAAAAAAATGAAATAAGGAAGAAATACAGATAGCCATCTAAATAAAAGTGTTTAGAACCCAATCTGTAAGAGACTGGACAACCGTAGCCTTCACACGATGCTGGTGTAGCAAAATATCAGCCTGAGCAAGCACCTTCCAGCTTGCCAAGGAGGGCGTTAGGTTTTGAATATTGAATCATTACGGCACCTCTAGATATTCCACATGGCAGAAACAATGATCTCCATAAAGCAAGGTCCAGTAAAGGAGCTCAAGCAAATGCCACAAATATTCAATTCCCCGTAAAAATTTATTGACCAAGCATGAGTTGCCGGTACGGATGCTGTCACCGAAGTAGCGCGGCGCGGTACGACTACCACCGATGCCCTCCATCCTCCTGGCCACTGGTACCAGTCGATCCTTGCTACTTCGCTCTCTGTATTGGTTCAGTTAGCGATGGTTTTTAGTCAACCCATCATGTTGGATTTACTAGTTCCTCGCTCTCTGTATGGTTCAGTTTGCAATGAGATGATGATCTAAGAAGAGATATTCTTGTGCAGGCATGTGCTGCCTGCAACTCATGATTTGAGATGAGAGATCTTTACTTGTCTTCAGTTAAAACCACCCTCTAACTCGTCGCATCCTCTGTTTTATATAAACCATATAGCAGTATCTCCATTAAACAAGCACTCAACTGAGCTAAGCAGAGTGGTATCTCACACTTGTCTTCATGCAATTTATGATACTGATATCATGTCGTGTTTACGTTGTATTGTTGTCACAGCGGAATGAATTCCTAATCAATTGATAGGCTTGGCGAGTTGGCGATGAACATCCCTCTTTTGATGTCTTTTATTTTGGTTCCTGTAGGTGCCTTTTGGTCTGGTGCAGGGGTCGCGCATGCTGCCTCTGCCTCTGTTTCTGCGCATATTTGGTTAAATAATACTGTCAGGTACCGAGTTGTCCATAAGCAACAAGAGTAGCGTTTATGAAACCACGATTGCTGGTACGGCCGGAGTACGGCTAGCTAGAAAAATGGTGCGATTGGATCTGAAAGAAATGACCTGCCTAGCCTTGTCGACCAAGGACTCGCGTTTGGTAGATGCAAAAACTTCTGCATCTCGGCTAGGTCAAATACCCCTATAAAATGTCAATCGGCCAACCCTCTCTTCCAAAAGATTACAACTCGTGAGTGATTGGATCCTACACACAACACTGCAAAAATGGTTAGTGCCATTAGCCTTCTCGTGGTTGCCATGATCTTCTCCTCGGTGCTGACGCTTCACCTCCCCACCGGACACCGGTGCTTCGGCTAGTGCTAGGAATGGTAAGCTCCTATGCATGAATATAGTCATATATATGTGCGTCGTTTGCCTCGTCCCGCTTGTTAACCCGCCGAGACCCGTTGACAGCTCCCGGAGTTGAGGTGCTTAACGCAGAAGATGGCCTGACCGCAAGAGGGCAACATCGTGATCGTGAGGTTAGTGATGCAGGGAAGGCTGGCCCCATCCGGAGCGCCGGAGACTCGTGGCCACCGACAGTAGAGATACGCTCAGTGACGAAGCACCGGGACGTGCCTGCTGAGATGCACGAGGAGATGCCTGGGATGCCGAAGCGCAGGCGCACCCCCAACTCGGGGTATCCGCCGCGCAAGACTACTTAACCCTTCTCTCGCACCTTGCACTTGTATTTGACAGTTTCTTTGTGTTCATCAATATTTGTTTTGGTTTTACCAAATACCAAAACAATGGAATTACACTTTCTTTTTCTCAACCTGGCTAGACCCTCTTTTCATTAATCCTTAACGGAAATACAAGCTTCTTAATTTACAACAACAATTAAAGGGAGAACGGAAAGAACCGGGCCGGGATACAACCATTACAGGGCAAAAACCCATTGCCACAACACAAACTAACTAAGAGAGTTCAGATTTATCATCAAAACTGACACACAAAACGACCTGCCCGACTCCCATGGGTACATCGGTCTCGAACTCATCGGACTGCCGCAGTCAACTAAGACCCCTGCGTGCGGATCCACTTGTCAGATTGAACGGCACAACATTGGTACCGCGCACGCCGACCGCTCGTAATCCGACATTTCATTCTGAAACGCGGATTTTGCGAAGCGGTTAGCTTTGTGAAATCTGTATTTCAGTTAGAATCATAGGAAGCCATCTATAACACACCACAATGCAAACAATTTTGTTCAGGATCAACATAGAAGCACCCTCACATTGTAAACATCCCCCTTGCCAGCCCCACCGCAATATCCATCGGCTGCTTCGTGCAGACTTCAGAATCTCCTTTCTCTTTCTGAAGCGCATGTAAAATACGGAGTAATAAACACTATCTCAGCAAGATCTCGAAACACATCCATCGGCTGCTTCGTGCAGACTTCAGAATCTCCTTTCTCTTTCTGAAGCGCATGTAAAATACGGAGTAATAAACACTATCTCAGCAAGATCTCGAAACACGTATTTCTCGAAAGTCACTGTTAGTCCGCTTTTCTCTTTGGGTTGTGACTTGGTTGCCTTTCGTAACCATGTTTATAACTGTTTTCGTCCGGGTTTCCGTAAATTAACTGGGCAGCACTCTTCCTCTAAATTAATGTATGAGTCAAATATTTTGCCTCTGTTTGGAAAAAACAGGCGTAGGAAAAAGCAGTAGTGCCAACAACTATGTAAATCACCTCCGGGTAGGAAAGCATGAAACTAAACGAGTTATTGCCAAAGATTTCTAGGACATGATCGCGCCTCTTGTTCCTCGCATGATTGCAGAACATCGCATGACATATACAAGCGACGCAGAAAGGATGACACATAAATTTTCAGCCTTCCATAATAGCACAAGTACACAACACACAATTTTATTCCGTCAGCCCACGCTCCACCAATTATTTATCTATCTATTGTCAAGATAATACATACAACTGATGTGGCCGATAGAGCTTCTATTTATGTACAACGCTTAGAAATCAGCTTCGACAAAGCATATTTGACACCCATGGACAAGGTTTTGGTATTATTATAGCTCCAGAAAAGAAGAAAAAACACACTATATTTGCATCACATATAACACCAGCGCCGCGAACGGAGGATGTGACTGATGAGACTAATCAGCCCGGGCGGGGCCCCTCATCCTTCTGCAAGAACCAGAACAAATAAATCATCAATCGCCGCACAGGAAACATTTGCAAGAAGAAGTTAAGGATAGAAACCACGAACTAATCAGACCGTGGTCAGTAAAGATCGATTGTTTGTTCGATTCGTTCTTACCTTGTCCCCTTTGGCGGCGGCCGCCCTCTTTGCTGCTTCGGCCTTTTCTTGGTCCGCTTTCCTCCTCAGCTTTTCCAGCTTCTCCCTCTCCATCTTCTGCTTATGAAATCCCAACAAGGTAAAAACATCACCACTTGTTGCAATCTTCAACGTTTAATTACAAGTTCACAAAAGCAACAAATGAAGGCTAGTAGCGGCAGCTAAATCTGCAGTTGTCACCTGTATGTAGACGTTCTCGGCGGCGCGCTCCTCCTCGCTGAGCACCCTGCCGGTGCGGATGCTGTCGCCGAAGTAGCGCGGCGCGCCACCGATGCCCTCCATCCTCCTCGTCACGGCCACGGCAGCAGTCGACCAGGAAGGCCGAGGGAACCTTGCTGCGGCCGATCTTATACTAGCCATCCGCCAACCTTCGGCTTCTTCTCCTTGCTTCCCAAGAGTACACGACGACTGAGAGATGTTGATGACTCACTGAACTGGTCACGGGCGCGTGTCCTTGTTCGGCTGGTGCTTTGAAGCTGTTGCCACATATCCTTGTTTTATTGGAGTGGAACACGGAGGATAAGCATGAGCTCGAAGTTGCTGGATAAAGTTGAAGAAGCGGTTTCGAGAAACAGCAGCTTCTCTTTTCCCCGCTCGTTGTTTGTGGAATGTTTCCCCTTGTACACTGTCCCTTGCATTCCCGCTGCCGTGGCATTTCTTTTTTTCTTTCCACAATGGGCACTTCTTAGCTCGAAGAGGGTTGTAATCCTACCCTTCGGGATCAATATTCGGCCCTATATAATATTGTGCGTCATAAAGGGGATACCATTGCCACTGTCCTGCAGTGCTCTCCTCCCAATGTGTCGTTCAGGCGAGATTTAATTGGGCCGAGACTAACGTCTTGGAATTCCTTGTTGGCACGGTTGACGTTGGTTCAACTCACACAAGGCCCCGATGAGTTTCGTTGAAATCTAAGTGAAAATGGAAAATTCTCCATGGATTCCATGTATATGGTGTTACTACATTCCGACGTGCATGTCGATGATAATAAAAAAATATGGCAAATAAAGATCCCACTTAAAATAAAAATATTTACGTGGTATCTTCGTAGGGGTGTCATTTTAACTAAGTATAACCTTGTTAAACGAAACTGACATGGAAGTACGAAGTGTATGTTTTGTCCACAACAAGAGACAATAAAACACTTATTCTTCGAATGTAGTTTCGCACGTTCTATTTGGTCAGCCATCCAGATAGCGTCTAACTTATATCAACCAAAGTCTGTTGCTAATGTGTTTGGCAACTGGCTACATGGTATTGATAGAAAGTATAAAACCGTTATTAGGGTGGGAGCGATAGCCGTTATATGGTCGCTGTGGCTTAATAGAAATGACAAGATTTTCAATGATAAAGATGTTTCTCATTTGCAGGTACTCTACCGGTGCACAAGTATTCTCCGTTCCTGATCCACCTTACAACGGGAGGGACATCGAGGCCTCTTTACGGAGGCATGTGCACGTTTGAAAGAGGTGACGAGGGATATTTTTACCCGACATGGATGATCGCTTGATCGCCGGATTGGTCCTCCATAGGCGTTCGCTTTCATCTTCGGTGCTGGCGATTTACTTTATTCACTTCATGATTGTAATTCGTCTAGTGCTTCACACTCTTTTTATTTGACTCTTGGTTTGCGGCTGTGTGCATTGATATGCAGAGCCCGGGTGTAATGCTTAAATTTTAAGTAATAAAGCCCTTTATCTAAAAAATGGGCACTTCAGGTTTTTTAGGGCTCCAGAATTTTTATTCGAATATGCTCAGCATCCTCCTAGTCTATTGGGCTTGGCCTCATGTATTCACCAGCTTACTCTGTTGGGCCTGCTATCAAATTGCCATCTATGATGGGCTAAAATCAGACCCAGAGCAAAAAGAAGGGGCACCCTCAGCGTCAACCATATGGCAAACTTGACACACGGTAATGATATGGCATTTCAAATAGCTTTGATCATAAATTATCCGAAAATTAAATAGGATAATCGGATGTTTTTATCTGAATAATCAGATTTTCTACTGAAATGTCTAACTTAACAGAGCATAATTTGTCGTTAGTGAGTTACCGAGTTTATCCGTTCAATAACAACTCATTTACATATTCATTATACAAATTACTAAGTATAGTTTGTTTAGTTAGTACTTAGTAGGTTATCAAACAATAATTTTCTGTTATATACTAGTATGATATTATAATTATGCGTGTGCCGATTCGATTAATTTTATTTCTTCCCCAGTCTGTCGTTTCCGTTACGAATCCGATACCTAAACTATGCGCCTCCTAATCCGTAACCGATAATTATCTGCTCCACCCAAAATCTGACAAGAAAATATGATAAATGATACTCGATCCGTTTACACCACTACATACAGATCACTCGATCAGATTCCCTAAAAAAACAAAATCACTAGATCAGATTGGTCCACAGAGCCGCCTCGAACTGTCTATGCCATGTGGGCCATGTACGGTGCTTGAAATCTGGATCCCAATCGGCGGCGGAAGCAAAGCAGCCAAAGCGGAACAGCTCGTAGGCGGACTGGAGACGGACGGGAGTAGGTGGTGAAGACCGGTGAGGAAGGGAAGATGGCTGGCGCGGGGAGGAAGGTGGCGGTCTCCGCCGTGCAGTTTGCCTGCACCGACACCGTCTCCGACAACGTCGCCACCGCCGAGAGGTATGCAAGCATCCACTACCCCCGATTTGTAGTAACCAAAAATCACCTCGACTCCCTCCGGCCGCCCAGCCCCTCGGCGCCGTCGCCGGTGACCTCCACGGTCGGCCGGCGGTGGCGACGGGACTCATCCTGGCTCCAGTCTCCCCCACATCCTCTCATGTCCGCAGCGCCGCCTCTGTCTGCCCCTGCTCCTCGAGCGCAGCGGCACCTTGGTGGAGCTCTAGGATCCTGAAATTCTACGCCCAAGCAGCGCAGTTTTTTTTTTTTTTTTTTAGGAGGATCCGACGCATATATTCAGGCAGCTCCACGCACTTTACAAAAAGGTCCAGAAAAGAACAGAAATTACAAACGGACCCCGAAAAGTGCACAGAGCACCCCGAGCCACCAGAGAGAAATACAATCGGACCCAAAGCTTGCCCCAAGCTCCTAGGCGCCGGCGGCGCCGCTGTACCATCTGCCACCGGGAAGAAGAAGCCGCCACACCTTGTAGATAGCCGCAGAAGCCGCCCGCCGCCGAGCAACAGGACCGAAACACGCTGAACGCGCACGGCCACAGCCTCCACTCCCCGCTTCCGCCGATCTTCCAGCCGGCACTGCAGCACCTAGGACCACCACCACCCGCACCGCACCAACTCCTGACGCAGCTCCCCTCACCACCATGGTCGGCCGGAGCAGAAGCGTCGAGGAAGAAGACCACCCGAACCACCTGCAACAAAAACGGAACGCCGCGCCCCCCCCCCCCCCCCAGCTCCTCCCCTCGCCTCCACGGCCGGCCAGAGGAGCACAGACGGAGAACCGCGCCCGACACACCACCTCCACAGCCTCCCCGGCACCGAGGCCGGAACAGGGAAAGGAGGGGGAGGACAGAGCCCTGAACACCGGCGCCATCGCCACCGTCTTCGACGGCACCGCGCGGGCACGCACACCTACACTACTACCTAAATTACACTCGCGACGAGAAACGGAGCTCCCCCCATCTCATGGTGCCGAAGCGGCGACCGGAGACGGAGGGGAGCGGCGAAATCGCCGGCGAGCTCTCGAAGTCGCGAGTCGCCTCGGTGTCGCCTCTCTCAACTGTAGCAGAGGGACACGGGGACGGAGGTTGTGATAAAGAAGTTTATCATACAAAACAAGCAGCGCAGTTTCTCTTCCTATTGTGTTATACTTTCAGTTGATCCTAGTTCCAGATTGTGTATTGAAGGTGTGCATAATCAAGATGCTTTTGGATCGCTGTTACTCTCTAGCTGTAACTACACACTGAATCTCAGTTTTTCTTTTTTCAACGAAAACTACTGACCATAACTTACTTTTTGCTGGACCCATAATGGTGAACTTTATGCCAATTAGTGTTTGTCACACTGTGCAAGCTGCTGCCACTCTTTCTATCTCCCACTTTATTCTCCTGATCTCAAGAATATAACTTATAGGCTAGCTGTTGTGTCGTTTACATTGATTTAGCAGGTGCCTTTATCTACTTATTCTGCACGTTTTCTGTGACTTGATGCTTGCTATGTCGAATAGTTGATGCCATTCACACAATACAATTGCAACCCAGAAGATGGGTAAAACACCCAATGCGATGTCAATCAGTTGCTCCATATCGCCTGGCCTAGCCACATGTATGAAATACTGCATATGTTTTTGATTTGTATCTCTGCTGAACAGAGCAAGCTAGAGCACCATCCTTTGCACTAGGCGTGCTCTCTGTGCTTTGTACATTAATCACCACAAATCATGCCCTGTTGGTTTGGACTTGACTGTCACCCATCTCACAAGTTATTGTTCTTTCTGCATTTAGACACATCTATTTTAAACCATTTTCGTCAACATATTTTGGATAGATAAACCAAATGAGCCAACAGAACTTAGGTCTCTACTTTTCCATAATGACCATGTCATTCCAAAGAGAAAAATAATCAGTGATCTCCCTTTTTTTACCATGCTTAGCGAAATTTCCATATCAGTCTACACCTTTTGTGTTGCTATACATCCGGTTGGAAAATCGTAACGAGTCTATTGTTCTTCTGCAGATCAGAGTTTCCTAAACTTATTTTGCTATTTTGTTTTCTCAAGGTCCAACTTTAGCTTGATATTTTGTTGGATCCTAAAGCTGTTGTACAGAAAAATGAGTTGAGGAACACTATTTAAGCTTGGTTTTGATCTTTGACTTTGGGGAAATTCTGCTATAGCGTTGCATACCTGTGTTAATGCTTTTGACCATTGACTTAGGATATATGATGTAGCCCTGTATTAATGGTTTTGATCTGTATTGACCCTTAATATACAGACTATTTGTTTTTCTTGCCACTGTATCTTGGAATGAAAAACAACAGTGCAGAACCAAAGTCCATGGTTCATACTTCATAGTTCACCTTTTCTATGGACTAACTGTCAAGGATGATATATGTACGACATTTTGTCAACGATTTGTTTACAGTGAGGTTAATCAGCATTGGATAATGTGTCTTAGTATCCTCTCGTGTGTGGGGCCACTTTAACAAGCTTCTACACACTTTTACTTCCATCGTAATAAAATCACATTGAAAAGATCGTATTTGCGTCAGTTCTCTTGGCAAATTACAGTTTTGCATGTCTGTGTGCAAGATCTGGGAATTTCTTCTGACTAGTGCTTCTAATATGGAATTAGTAGCTTTGTGGTATCCATCTATTTTATTACCAACAACGATGAGGAATGCTACTCTATCTGCTATGAAATCTTAGCTCTCACTTGTCTTATCTGTCACTTGGAGAACAAAGAACTTAAGACAGAATTGTTGATAATTTGTGTTTCAGGTTGATTAGAGAAGCTCATAAGAAAGGTGCAAACATTGTCCTCATCCAGGTATATTTGTATGATAAATAAATGTGATTTTCAATGATAAGTGACGGAATTTGTACTTGCAATATTTCTTTCAAGATATATCCATGGCAGACATATGAGTTTGGGTTGTATTCTGCCTTTCACAACACAAGGAGGACAAAAAATTGTACCTAATTCTCATTCTTTCATGTATGTATTAATTTCCTACAGGAGCTATTTGAAGGGCACTATTTCTGTCAAGCTCAAAGGATGGATTTCTTTCAGCGTGCTAAGCCTTATAAAGAGAACCCAACAATAATGAGGTAGCCTTGCTTGCTCGATCCTGAAGCATTTGGAAAGCTACTAGTGCCATCTCCATTTGGTGTCTATAATATTCATACTTTGTACTTTATGGTCCATAGAATGCAAAAGCTTGCAAAGGAGTTGGATATTGTGATACCAGTAAGTTTCTTTGAAGAAGCAAACAATGCTCATTACAACTCAGTGGCCATTATTGATGCTGATGGCACTGATCTTGGCCTGTACCGCAAATCACATATTCCAGATGGACCAGGTATGAATTTACGGTTGAGTTCACCTGTACCAGTATAAACTGTAAGTGGCTTTTCTGAGCTAGAAATACCATTTCTTTGTGTCAGGTTATCAAGAGAAATTTTATTTCAATCCAGGTGACACCGGTTTCAAGGTAAATATGTTACCAAATCTGTATTACAACTCACTTTGGTTTTAAACTAGATGTATATAACGTACCTGTGGCTGTCATTGTTATCAGTAGAAACCTTCTTAGTGAAGCTGCCTTTTAACATTGCAGGCTTTCAAAACCAAGTATGCAACAATTGGCGTTGGTATGTTATTTATATCTACAGCGATATTTTTTAAATTTAGTCGAAATAGCACTTGTAATATTCTGTGGCATAACCTCGATACCTTTGTGGCTTCACTTGTTACTGATCTTGTCATCCATGCCTTGTTAGGAATTTGCTGGGATCAGTGGTTCCCGGAGACTGCAAGGGCTATGGTGCTTCAGGGGGCGGAAGTATTGTTCTATCCCACTGCTATTGGATCTGAACCCCAGGATACTAACCTGGATTCCCGTGAACACTGGAAGCGTGTCATGCAAGGCCATGCTGGTGCTAACTTGGTACTGTTACTTTTTTCCTTATACCCTGTAATGCGCTCCTACCTGTGTTCATGAATCAGAGAGAGATATTTCTTCTGTTTCTTATCATGTAACTTAATTAATGAATAGGAGCAAATCTTTTGCATCTCTTTAAAAAAAACTGTTGTCATAATTTCATGTTTCACCTTAATATGGGCAGGTTCCTCTTGTCGCTTCTAACCGGATAGGGAGGGAAACTGTTGAGACTGAGCATGGCAGCAGCACTATAAAGTTCTATGGAAATTCATTCATCGCAGGTAAATCAGCTTCTTTTTGTACTCTTTTACAGAGCAATAAAAGCGTAATCTTAATATATGTATCGCTGCTGCGTGCAGGGCCAACTGGAGAAATCGTAAAGCTTGCGAATGACAAAGACGAGGAGGTGCTCGTGGCAGAGTTTGACTTGGATGAGATCAAATCTACGAGGCACGGTTGGGGGATATTCAGGGACAGGCGTCCTGATCTATACAAAGTGCTGTTGACACTGGATGGCAAGAAATCATCGTAGGCTCCACTTTGAGGTTATCCGTCCATGATCGGTTCCTCCATATTGGGAAAAACACGGGGTCCATAAATACCGCCCCTTCACCAAAAATCCAAATGGTAGATCTTTCCCTTCCAAAAATAAGCTTCACCTCTGGATAAGGGACTCGATCTGTATTTGCAACTTGGTGATTTTCCACCACCAATATAGCATTCCATAATAAATAGTTGTCCTGTAATGATCTGATGGATGAAATATTTGGAATGAAAGACTTCATGTTCCTTCTTGAAACATTTTGTTGATACTCGTAGTGTTATTGGTTTTCATCTCTAAAGTCAAGAAGTGGATCAAAATTTGTCAGAATCAGCATATTTGGCCGCAAAAGTTTGATCTCATCCAAGCTAATTGTCAGATTTGAGCTACTCCTTGTGGTCGTCAGTGTTGTCTCTTGTAGTGGAGTGGCTGCTCTGCCTCCATTTCTTCAATGACATGCCCACGCTTGCCTGAACTCTCGGAGCTCTTCGAGCCAAGGCCCTCGGTGCAGACGCCAGACTTGATGGTTCTTCAAAGGCTTCCACAATTATACAGAAGTTCATGCTACTTCCACTAGATGATTTCTCTTGTATTTTTTAATTAAATATAACTAGGAGAATTATTTGTTGTTTTGTAGATTTTTTTTTCACCTGCCGATGATCAAGAAAGTATTCAACACTTTTGCCCACTCACTTTTTCCTTCGTTTTTGTAACTGTAATTCATTCATAGTACCATGTATCAGATTTTCTGTAAACCACTATGCTTTACTAGAACAAAATTGGTAGGCTGTGGGTGCTAAAGAATTGCATTATCAAACTCCTTCATATCACAATATCTTTATAACAACAATGAAAATGCATTTTCTTTATCGTATAGCTAACTATGTAGAGCATTGTCATCTTTTGCACATTATTACTCATATGAAAGTTCTCTATTTTTTTTATCTGAACGTTGTAGTTTCTCTAAATTCTCACCTACACTAACTTCATAGCTATCTTTGAAAGCAAAATAGGCATGAGTCGCCCGTTGGCTATACCCCCCATTCATTGTCGTTCGATTCATCATTGAGATTCGGGCAGCCGATGCACCTATCCTAGCTAATTAGAGAAGCCCCTGCTAATAACCTGACAATTCTGAACACATGCACCTGCTGTGAACAGCCGCCATACCCGGAGGTAGCTGCACTTAGTAGCTCATCTGTTAACAGTGATTTCGGTCAAAGACCTTTTGTTGTTTTGATGGGCAAAGACCTCATTAAAAGCAGCTACCCTTCAGATGTTGGAACGAGATGTTCATATACGTTTTGGCAGCATATATATATGGAGTATGACCCAGCTAGCCACCCTCAGGCTCTCACATGTTCCCACTCTAGCCAGCTGAGAACAAAAGTAGTTTAGCCCACGGCTTGGCGGCAAGTTGCATTAGTGGGAATTGGAGGTCACCTATATATATGAATCTTTGGTGCTAGGCATGGATTGGAAACGGTCAAAATTTTCTAACTAGCTTTGGCAAATGTCTATACTACTTTTCAAGTGCTATAATACTCAATGCCGCTGAATCATAACCAACCTCCACCGGCCCGCACAATAAATAACGACTGATGCTAAAATGCCAAAGAGCAACAGCTAGCTAATCAATGGCCGGCGTGGGAGCTGAAGTTGCATGTGCCAACCTTATGGATTCGTGCGCGCAGATTCAGAGAGTGCGCAGATTTCTGGAATTAAATAATTTTCGTGTATTATTTAAAAAAAATTAGCCAGATCCTTGCTATACATGTGCACATATCATTCTGATACATCTAGTGGTCCATGCGACGCAGACAAGCAGATTGTGCGTTGGCTGCTGAAAAGTAAAAACAGTGCGTCTTTGACTAGTCATTGCTCCGAAGAAAAATCGTCACAGCTGATCTCTCTTCGGACTGCATTTCATGCAGGTGAAAAATATGCAACATGATATTTCGGCCAAGAGCGACGGCCAGACGGCTGTGACCGCAGGCCTGACTGGCGCCCTACGCCGCTGCATACGGAGACCCACCAGGCAACACGAAGGGCGTCGCGTCCATGGATGCCGTCCTGCACTTACATCCTGACTCGTCGTCGCCCAGGTCAGTCTGTCTGACTACGAACTGCTGCTCCACAGTGCCTGCTCTGGCCGCACAGACCCCATATCAACGTGAAATTAGCATCTAATTACAGCACTTACGCGTTTTTAGGTGGATCCGACCTGCATGAAAAGATGCCTGACAATCTAGACCGAATCTCCAAGGCTGGATCAGACGGCAGCCAGAGGGGGGTATAGCCAACGGGCGACCAAAAATCCACTCTAATCTTTGAAATGTCCAGTCTTTGAATTTTGTCTTCTTAATTGTCTAAAATACCTACAAATCTGACATGGAAGCAGGTAAGAGTTGGCAAGCCGGACCATGGATTTGAAACAGTATTCGGTTAGATGTAATGAATGTTGCTCTCTAAAAAGTTTTACTGATCATACGGGAATACTCTACTATCCTAAAGTGCGTGAGTTTCTCGCGCGCTCGATGACTTGCTCCCTTCACCCTCTCGTTGATTGACACGTTGAAGCCTAGCCGTAATTGTTGACTAGCTGATCTTTTTGAGTTAGTCGCTGCCAAATGGGACCCTTATCTGATTAGTTTTATTTATTTTACTTCCCGGTCATGCCTTGCGCCCCCCATCCGGCCTTGTTTGGTACTAGAGTATTTTAGGTGATTGGTGAGGATAATCCTCTAGTAGATTGGGTGAAATCCCAAACTTCACCCAATACTCTAGGGGATTGGGGATCCAATCCACTAGGTAGGGGTAGTGGATTGAGTATTGAGAAAAATGCACTAGAGTTTGGGAATTTGTGGGGAAATGTGGGGATAATACCTGTCCAATACACTAGAACCAAACGATGTTTTGGAATATGTGGGGATTCACGGGTTTGACCGGGATAATCCCCACCAATCCCCTAAAATACTCTAGTACCAAACAAGGCCTCCGGTGGCCTCGTTTCTTTTCGATATCACAGACGGTACCTGATGTTCAGTGGCCAGCCGGTAGCCTGATCGTTCGCTAACCGGTTGATGGAAGAGACAAGAATAATAAATTTCATAATGAAAGCAAGCAACCTACTAGCAATGACCCGATAAGAACACCCAGCATGGTGAGGCGTATCTGAACAGGTTACTGATTTGTTTTTTATGGCTGCTGCCTTATCCCGTACCAAAAAAAAACTCTTCCCATTGCATCTCTTTTCCTCTTCCCCACGTCTCTCTCGTTTTCTCATTACATCGATGGGATGGGGTGAAAGCGACCGACGCACGTCGCCGGTGCCTCAAGAGAAAGAAAGGAGGAACGAGTCAGGGTGCGACGCCTCCCGGCCAGCACCGTCACAGCCCGCGTGGCTCTCGGCTCCAAAACTTACTAGTACATATAAGGGGCCTACATTATTGTAAAGATTTGAAGAAGGGGGTTGCTTCCGTTTTACTTCTTATTTTACTTGGAGAAGTTATGGACTCATACAACATGATAGTATTCACTTCCGCTTCGGTCCTTCTCCCTTAGACACAAGGACGGCTGAGATTGGACGATAACCCTTCGCCTTAAACGTATAAAAATACGTTTTATATAACCGGCTCGAGCCGAGCCCTGGTAATACTGAGGTTGCGGAGCCCTGAGCAAAGCTGAATCGCGAGACGGAAAAATGGAAGAAAAATATGTCAAAACTGGGATTCGAACCTGTGTCTACCAGGAGCAAAACAGGGAGCAAAGCCACTGGGCTACTGCTCTGTTTGTGATAGAAAATGAATCATAGCCTATATAAAAGTTCAGGCCACTTTAACTGACGGAAAATCTTGAGACGGCGACGGCGACAAAGATCGGTGACAACTGACAGGAAGTCGTGACGCGCCTGTGCGCCCGGGTGCTGGGTGTCCTAGCTATACAGAGAACCACCGTTCTTTGACTTTGAAATTGAACACCAAATCACTGAAAATTAATTCTAAAAAATTAACAACATGAAATTAACATATAGATGAACCCACTTTTATGAAAACTTGATAATTATAGAAAGTGAATTTCTCGACTTCCTTGAAATAACTCATTATTTTTCCTAGGATAGTATTATCAAATTAGGCATCGCTGACAAGTCCTTTTTTTTACAAGTCCAAGATATTACTAATGTGCTGGAAAAAAAAGGTATCCTGACACGTGTAACGAATCTCGTGACAACCGAGACTCCATTTCATATTTTGACGTGCTTGTATGCATATCCTTACACTCTTACATAGCCAATAAGAAAATTAAATTGGTCTACCCCATTCAATGTCCGTTCAATGAGTAGATGACGCACGCCAGACAAACCATCAGGGTTCATCAATATCTGTGATAGTATGCACCGGGGCCACTCGAAAAAAGTTGGAGGTGATCATAATATTCCTATGTTGTTATAGCGCAAAAAAATATTCCTATGTAGTTATGGAGTGAAATTGAGGAGACAATATACAACCTTTAAATTCACATAACTGCCAGTTTGCTATTATTCCCATCATTTTTATATTAAGAAATTAAGAAGGTATGAAAATATTACCAAAATGCAACATAACATTGTATTCATGCCTAATTTGATCTAGCTAGTCCGGAGAAAAAATGTGTTCATCTCCGAAATTCAAAAAATCACCGTTTCAGAAATGAGTGCCAAACATAGCCAAAACGGATCTATTTGTAGGCAAGTGATTTTGTTTAACCTGGAAGAAATGAATCATTATTTTTACCTAATATAGTATAACCAAATTATGCATATCCTTGACGAAGTTTTTTTGACAAGTCCAACATATTATCTAGTTCTATATCTACCTCCTTTGGGATAAGTGGACCCACATGCAACACCTGTAGCCATGTTGACATTACACGTGATACATGTGGACCCACATGTAACACTCATATTCATCTAATTGTATATATATCTACCATCTTTGGGACATGTCGAGCAGATGCAACAGTCCTCGCTATGTTGCATGTTGTTAGATCCAACTATCTAAGGCTGGTGCATGTGGGTCCACTTGTAGGGCATGCGGACTCACATGCAACACTCATAGTCATATCTTATTACCTTTGAGAGATGTGGACCCACATGCACCACACTCCTAGCTGTGTTGTCGAGTGTCGGTGCATGTGGTTCCAAATATTTAGTAGGTCATATAGGTATGTATATACCACCTTTGGTACATTTGGACCCACATACACCCCTAGCCATCTTGACCCATCACATCTAACACATGTGGACCCATATGAAACACTCTCATAGTCATATATTACCACCTTTGTGACATGTGGACCCACATGAAACACTCCTAGCTATGTTGTAGGACCCACATGATAGTTCTAGGTCAAGTTGTCTAGTGCAGGTGCATGTGATTCCAAATGTCTTGTAGGTCATATAGATATGTATCTACTTCCTTTGGGACATGTGGACCCACATGCAACACCTCTAGTCATCTTAACCCCAGCACATCTAGAACATATGGATCCACATGCAACACTCATAGTTATATATCTAACCATCTTTGGGACATGTGGACTCATATGCAACACTTCTATCTATGTTGTATGTTGTAGCACTCACGTGATAGTTCTAAATCGAGTTGTCTAGTGTCGGTGCATGTGGTTCCAAATGTCTAGTAGGTCATATAGGTATGTATCCACCACCTTTGGGACATTTGGACCCACATACAACACCCCTAGGCATCTTGAACCCATCACATTTAAAACATGTGGACCCATATGAAACACTCTAAGAGCCATGTCTTACCACCTTTTGGACATGTGGACCCACATGCAACACTTCTATCTATGTTGTATGTTGTAGGACCCACGAGATAGTTCTAGGTCAAGGTTTCTAGTGCTAGTGCATGTGATTCCAAATGTCTTGTAGGTCATATAGGTATGTATCTACCTCCTTTGGGACATGTGGACCCACATGCAACACCCTACGCATCTTGACCCCAACACATCTAGAACATGTGGACCCACATGCAACACTCTCATAGTCATATCTTACAACCTTTGGAATATGTGGACCCACATGCAACACCTATAGCCACGTTAACCCCAACACATTTAGGACATGTGGATCCACATGCAACACTCATAGCCATCTAGTTTTATATCTGCCACCTTTGAGACATGTGGACCTACATGCAACACTCCTATCCATGTTGCTTGTTGTGGGAGGATCAAGCTATGTATAGCTGGTGTATGTAGGTTCAGATGTCTAGAAGGTCATCTAGGTATGTATCTACCAACTTTGAAACATGTGGACCCATATGAAGCACCCCTAGCCATTTAGTTGTATATCCACCATCTTTGAGAGATGTGGATCCAGATGTAACACTCCTAACTATGTTTCATGTTGTGGGACCGATATGATAGTTCTCTGTCAAGCTGTCTATGGCTGGTGCATGTGGATCCAGAAGTCTAATATGTCGTATGGGTATGTATCTAATATTGTCGGTAAATGAAAAAATTGGTGTGGTCCAATTTTGCAACAAATATTTGGTAGGTTATTTACAAAAAAATATTTTTTTGCAATCAAAAAAGAAAGAAATGTTTTTTTCTAGCAAAGAAACTAAAAGCTTTGTTCGCTAACATTGATAGTTCTAGGTCAAACTGTACGGGTCTGGTGCATCCAGATGTCTAGTAGGTTATATTTGTATGTATCTACAACCACGAGCATAGCAAGGAAAGAAGACGACGCCGCTATGCTCCTGCCGCCGGCTACGCCTCACGCCATGCTCCCGCAACGAGAGCAAACAAGACGCACACAATGTCTTGTATTTTTATGTTTACTAATGTGCTACGAATCATCAAGTTTTCATGAAAATGGGTTTATCTATATTTTAATTTCATGTTGGTAATAATTTGGTACTCATTTTCTATGATTAATGAGTTAAAGAACGATGGAAATCTTCTCCCTATAGCTATAGCTAGGACATGTGTTACCTGCATTATATAGGGTGTGCTCCATCGAGTGAAGTGATTTGGAGGACAAGCTCCAGGGAGCTCGTATTTTTGAAAAATTCAAAAGGACATATTTAATTTTCGAAAAAATGTGGAAAAAAATTCTGAATGTCGAAAATGGTTATTTCTACCAGTGTGCAAAATTTGAGCGCGAAATATTGTGCAATTTGCACTGTGTAAAAATAGCAAATTTCTAAACCTGAGACGTGAACGGTGCAAAATTCGAAAATTTCAGATTTTGTCAGACTTTGTCATTTTCGTGTAGGATGAAATACAAACTATTTCGGGTTTAAAATTACATAATCATATAATACATCATTGTCAACATCTTTGTTTTTTGCAGAATTTTCGAAAACATTAAAATATCGATTTAAAAAAAAATTGAAAATGGGTGCACCATGGAGCGCGTGCTCCAAATGGACTTTTCGGTGGTCCATCCGTTTTCCTTAACTATGAAGGAGACGAAAATCCAAATAGTTTTTAATAAGAAGCTTATTACTTCACCGAAACAGATGTAGCACAGCGGCTTTACTCTGTGCGCTGCTCCTGTGAGAGCTAGGTTCGATTCCCACTGGCCTCCAATTTTGCTTTCTTTTTCCCAGCTTTGTTTACAAGCGAACGTGTGGATTGCTGGGCTCGTCTCCAGTTCGGCTCGGCTTTCTCCAGGTCGGCTTGGCTCCACATACTGGCTTGGTACGGTTCATTGTACGTTATACGTTTAGGGCGAAGGACCGAAGCATGGCTCGATAGTATTATGTCCGAATGTCTGATACCACTCCTCTCCGCACGCGCGAGTACTCACACGGTCTCCACGCACGCGACGTGCGGTGGGTCCCACCCACGTTCTCCCTCCCAACTTTCTCTTCTTCCTCGACGCGAGATGGAGCTAGCCGAGACGTCACCGATGACGCCACTGCAGAGCCGAGACGTCCATGGAGAGGGGTTTCAGCTTAGTGTCTAGCACCATGAGACGGATAACAATGGTGAAGACAATTGGGAACTTGTGGACATATATTGTGTGCGCGCAGCACATGATCGTTGTGAGGAAATTTTTGTGCTTGGGGTCGGGGACAATGCTGAATTTGTGTTCTTGGGGCTGCAGGAAAATAGGGCCATCATTTGTGTGAATCTGAGGAGCAGGAAAGAGACAGTCTATGAGGTCATGGTGGGCTTCATGTACCACATACGTGTCTTTCCATTAATGACAGTCTGGCCTCCCATCTTTCCAGCTCTGAATTACGAAGATGACCATGGCGAATGATCTCACATTATTTGGTATGAACCCTTTTCTTCACTAGCTATGAATTTTGTATTTGTGTACTTTGTTTCTGTTGAGATACTGGGATTCGATTCAAATTTTAAAGATTTGAGTAGATACTAGAGCTCCGTTCTTAATTAGCGTATACCTTGTAATGCCTCTGTTGCCTTAGAACCTTCCTGCAGAAGAAAAAAGGACCCTGCTCCAGCAAATGCATAATTTGGTAGCTTAGCTATTTACATATCAATGCCGAACATGAGTATCGTGTCTTGGTGTATGGAAATTGTTTCATTATCCCTGTAAAGGTCGTGAAGTCAACTTACAAACGGTAGGCTAAGTGCAGGCCTAACCATGCTCTGCTCACAGAAGTTGAACTAGATTCATTATTGTGAAAATACAGATGTTTGGAACGACAGAAATGCTAGGGTCTTCCAAAACAAGTTCAAGCCGCCTTTCGTCATGCTTGAGAACATAAAGAAAGAGGCGAGGTTGTGGATCATCGTGGGCGCGAAACGCTTAGTGAAATTGTAACGGGAGAGTATTCACCATCTCGCTTTTGTTTCGTTTTCCTTTTCTTGGTCTTGCATTTGCATTGTAACAACTCCCTTCTTAATTAATAGATTGGGACAAAGCTTTTGCCCCCGTTTCAAATAAAATAAAATACAGATGTATCCACAACCTGGGATTCTTACCACAGTAGCGTCAGCTTACATAGTCCCGAAGTTAAGTATAAAACAAAAGTTTTGCTAAACCTTGTGAATTGGAAGTTGTATTCAGCTACCTGCACCGCTTCATGTTTCTCAGTTCCTCTCTTGAGGTAAAATCTGTCACCGGTTAGTAATCAAGATGTATGATTTTGACATTTTGTTCGCTGATGCTATTTGCTTATCGCTGTGAAACGTCCTGATCAAGACCATATTGTTTGTGCCAGTGCCACCATGCAAATGCATAATTTGGTTGCTTAGCTATTTGCATATCAGTGCCGAACATGAGTATCGTGTCTTGGTGTAGGGAAATTGTTTCATCATCCCAGTAAAGGTCATGAAGTCAATTTACAAACGGTAGGCTAAGTTCAGGCCTAACCATGCTCTGCTCACAGAAGTTGAACTAGATGCATTATTGTGAAAATACAGATGTATCCACAACCTGGGATTCTTACCACAGTAGCATCAGCGTACATAGCCCCGAAGTTAAGTATAAAACAAAAGTTTTGCTAAACCTTGTTAATTGGAAGTTGTATTCAGCTACCTGTACCGCTTCATGTTTCTCAGTTCCTCTCGTGAGCTAAAATCTGTCACCGGTTAGTAATCAAGATGTATGATTTTGACATTTTGTTCGCTGATGCTATTTGCTTATAGCTGCGAAACGTCCTGATCAAGACCATATTGTTTGTGCCAGTGCCACCATGCAGCTGCAGTCCATTATTTCGCAGGAAGTGGCTGGAATAGCCTTCTCCGGTATTCCGAGGACAAGCAAAATGGCATCGAGGAATTTGTATGGCTTCCTTCAGAAGTTCGTGGTATCATTTTGTTTGCTGCTCTATCGTACCGGAAGGAGAACAATGGATGCACCAGCACCACTAGTCCAGAAGCAACAGTTCCATGCTAATTTGTTCTCGACGTTGTCAGAAACCCAGAGTAAAGCCCTTTCGTGGTTTGGGGGTTCTCGTGTTTGTAGCTTTCGACCTGTGTGCCTACAGGCCATGCTCTGCACTTTGTAGCTTCAGTTCGATGCATGCCAATTTGATCTAGGTTGAGACTTCTTTTTGTGAACGGACTGAGTATATAGTTTCTGCCACCATGAGGCAGCCCATCATTCAGAACGGCAGTGAAGAGGCTGTACCGCACACAGATCAAGCAACGGCAGACCATTCTGTTTGCATGTTTTTTATATTTTTTTGGAACATTGTCTGAAACTCTGAACCTGGGTACTAAGATTAATCAATGCAAATTCTACTATATATAAAAGGGGGAAGAAACCGCTGCCCCTCATTCGTCCACGTCGCGGGTGATCCACGGCCGTCCGATCCGCGCGACGGACGGCCGGGATCGGGCCACGTCGCCCCCCGCACGGGCGGCACTGTAGCAGGCCGATTTTTGATCAATGAGCGCGCGACACGTCGCCCCGGTCGCCCCCGGTCACTCCCGGTCACCCGTCTGCACGAACTTTAGCGCAAAATATTTGCATAACAGCCCTCCCGCAGAGGACTTAGATGCAAATTCGTCGAACCTCAGGGGCTGCCGTGCAAAAACGCCATAATCCTCTCCCTCTCCTTCTCTCCCCCGCGCCGCCGAAGGCCGCCGTCGGAGCCGTGGCGCATCGCCGCCGGTCCGCGCTTTCCCGGCCAACTCCACGGCCACGGGGAGCTCCGCCGGGCCGCCCTCCGCCTCCTCGCCGACGGAATCCGGCCGGGACGCCGCGGAGGCGCTGGAATCGTCGCCGCCGCCTCCGCAGTCCGCCGCCACCGAAATAGTCGCCGCCAGCGGCTCCGGCGACCATATGTCCAGCCGCGCCGCCCGTTCACCTCCCCGCGGCGCCTGGCAGCAGATCCGCGCGACTCCGGCCCCGCGCGCGTGCGCCGCCGCGCGGGCGCGAGCTCGGTGGCGCCGGCGTGGTCGCCCTCGGCTGACGTCACATGCGACGTCAGCATGGGCCCACCTGTCGGCCTGTGCACGATTTCTTCAGGTTTTCCGGAAAAAAAAAGGAAAAGACATGTGGGTCCCACTAACGACTTAAAATACCTAAAAAAAACATTTCAAATTGTATAATTCCTAGATTACAAACTACAATTCACAAAAATGCAAAAAAAATACCAAATTTTGTATAAAAAAAGATCTTCACACCTAATACAACTCCATGCATGGTTACACAAATTTAGCGAAAAATAATTGCACAATACTTCAAATTGTGATTCAAAAAATACAAAAAAAAACCACAATTTGTAGAACAAAAAACTCTTACCAACTCCATGCATGCTTACACAACTTAAGCAAAATATAATTACAAGAACCAACATGACTTTTAAATACTACTTACACAACTTATGGGAAAATATATTTACATTTAGTGGATATTTACATATACTCGAAACACCGAATTCTAATTCAGTATAATTTGAAATCGCAAAAGTGTTTGTGGAAATGACGTCACTTACTCATTGCAACCCCATTTAGATTGATCTACATATCTTAGGGCTGCATTTCAATACCTTTAATTTGTCATACCATCCACATTGTTTGCGATGCGTGCAACCCCATTTAGATTGATCTACATATCTTAGGGGTGCATTTCAATACCTTTAATTTGTCATACCATCCACATTGTTTGCGATGCATCGATGCCGTATGTTAATTGCTCTTTTGTTTTTCTGATGTTTCGTTCTTATCGACAAAATACGAACTCGGAGTTGCTTCTAAGAGCACCGACAGTTCATACCTCCCTGCCAACAAAGAAGGCAAATGTGACCCAGCTTTTGAAATTTTCTACGGTATGCTTTACTCAATTATTTTGAGTCCCATTCTGTGTGGCAATCTCAGGATCATTATAATATTTCCAGCTCAATTGGTTATTTACCTTACCCAAATTTAATCCCTCCAACAAAACTAAAAAAAATTCAAGTCCACGGGCGCAGCGAAGCCCGCTGATACGTCTCAAACGTATCTATAATTTTTGATGTTACATGCTTGTTTTATATCAATTGCCACATGTTTTATATGCACTTTATATCATATTATGACATTTATTGGACTAACCTATTAACAAGATGCCACAGTGCCAGTTTCTGTTTATTATGTCTGTGCATTGCAGAAAAGGTCTAAAATTGAAAGTGCTCGGAAAAATCTGAAAAAATTACAGAAATTCTATTTCGCCAGAAGACTCCGGGAGCCAGAAGGACAAGTCCAGGAGAAGCCCGAGGGCCCCACACTTGGGCAGGGCGCGGTTGGGCCTTGCCGCGCCCTGGGGTGGTGTCGCTGCCTCGTGCACCGTCTCGCGACGCCCTTTCGCCTACTTATTCCCCCCGACGCGAAAACCCTAACTGCCTGGACGATTTCTCCAAAAAAGTTCCAGAGCTCCGCCGCCATCCGAAACCCTAATTCGGGGGACAGAAGTCTCTGTTTCGGCACCTTGCCGGGACGGGGAATTGCCCCCGGAGCCATCTCCATCGACTCCACCGCCATCTTCATCGCCGTTGCTGCCTCCCATGATGAGGAGGGAGTAGTTCTCCCCGAGGCTGAGGGCTCTACCGGTAGCTATGTGGTTTATCTCTCTCTCCCATGGTGTGATCTTTATGTGATCATGAGCTTTGTAATCTAGTTGAATCCATAGATGTACTCTTCATTATCTTATATGCTACTCAAGTGGTTTTATTAATGTAATCTCCGGAGTCACCTTTGTCCCACGGTGCGAAGTTGACAGTGTGCGCCCCGTGTGTGGCTCTTAGGCTAAAGATAACAGGAATACTTATCATGAGTTATTATTTGCGTTGGATGTCTCTATGAAATTGCGGTGTTTGTCTAGTACCTTCTAGGGCGCTCAAGTTGACAGTGTGGGGTTAACTAGACATGGGAATGCGACTTTAAGGTGTGCTTTTATAGCCCTACGCGGTGGATTGGTGTTCGTTATCCAACGAGAGAATAACTCAGAGTAGCATAGTGAAGAGGAAATATCTATGTATTCAATTATATTATTATTGTTGAGAGTGTCCACTAGTGAAAGTATGATCCCTAGGCCTTGTTTCTAAGCATTGAAACACCGTTTACAACCAGTTCTGCTACATGTTTGCTTGCTGCCATTTTTATTTCAGATTGCAATTACCACTTATAATCATCCATATACTTGTATTTTAATATCTCTTCGCCGAACTAGTGCACCTATACACTGACAAGTGTATTGGGTGTGTTGGGGACACAAGAGACTTCTTGTATCTTAATTGCAGGGTTGCTTGAGAGGGATATCTTTGACCTCTACCTCCCTGAGTTCGATAAACCTTGGGTGATTCACTTAAGGGAAACTTGCTGCTGTTCTACAAACCTCTGCACTTGGAGGCCCAACACTGTCTACAAGAATAGAAGCGTGCGTAGACATCAAGCTATTTTCTGGCGCCGTTGCCGGGGAGGTAAGGTAAAAGGTACTCACATCCTCCAGCTACTTAGCTATTTTCTAGCACTGTTGCTGTGTGAGTGCTCGAAGGTATTTCCTTTAGATTCTGCAATTATATCTTTTTGTTTCTTGTTTTTATTTCACTAGTTAGGCTTAATGGAAAACAACAAAAAAATTAGAGATCTTTATGAAATTTATCTTGAATTAGGACATGATGCTTTTGAAGAGAAAATTAAAAAACCTATGGAAAATTATTTGCATGATGGTAGCAATGTTATTACTATAAATGCTTTGAACACCATTATTGCTAATGCTATGGAAAATCTAAGCTTGGGGAAGCTGGTTTTGATGAATATGATTTTTTAGTCCCCGTTTTGAGGAGAAAATTTTCTTTGATGATACTTTGCCTCCAATTTATGATGATTATAATGATAGTGGTATTTTGGTGCCACCTACTATGGAGGATAAAGTTTATTATGATTATACTATGCCTGCAATTTATGATGATTACAATGATGGTTGTGATAGTTTTACTCCCACTATTACTAATAAATTGATTATGCTTATGTGGAGAGTAATGATACTTTTATGCATGTGGATCATGATAAGAATGCTTTATGTGATAGCTATATTGTTGAGTTTATTCATGATGCCACTGAAAATTATTTTGAGAGAGGAAATATGGTTATAGAAATTTTCATGTTACTAAAACACCTCTCTTTATGACGAAGGTTTTGAGCTTTCTCTTGATTTGCTTTTATTTGATGGTACTTTAAAACCTACTGGTCATTATGAGAGAGGGAGACATGGCTTCACATATCACAATAATATTAAGTCTCCTCTCTTTATGTTGAAAGTTTGAAGTTGCACTTGTTTTGCCTTCCTATGCTAGTCACTTTGTGCTTTTGATTTATTTTCTTACAAGATTCCTTTGCATAGGAAGTGGGTTAGACTTAAATGTGTTTGATATTTGCTTCTTGATGCTTTCTTATATTCAACTCTTATACATATGAGAGCATCATCAAAATTATCATGCCTAGCTAAAAGGCTTTAAAGAAAAGCGCTTGTGGGAGACAACCCATTTTTTTATTTCTGCAATTTTTCTTTATTTGAGTCAAGGTGCTTGTTTACTTCTGTAGCAACTCCTTTGTATCTTTATTTTCTCGCATTGTTGTGCCAAGAGTAGCCTCTAATGTTAAGATGATGCTTAATTTTGATTGCTGCGCAGAAACAGATTTTTGCTGTTCACTGTACGAAATTCCTAAAATCACCAGATTGTTAATTAAATCTGAAATTTTTGTGCGTAATCTTTATGAATGTCTGAAACTTTCATTAGTCTAGAGTTTTTCGATCTGAGCGTCGTAAGTGCCTCGAAAAAATTCGTCTTTGCGGACTGTTCTGTTTTAGACAGATTATGCCTTTTTATTTTGCATTCTCTCTTTTACTAGTGTTGAGTGAAATTCTTTTTTGGGTGGAAGAGCTTCACATAACATCAGTGGCAGTAGCTAATGTTTAAAGTAACAAGTCATATTGCGTCTTTATAGAACATGTGAGTTTTTGATTATGCACTAACCCTCTAATGAGATTTACTTTGAGTTTGGTGTGACGGAAGTTTTCAAGGGTCAAGAGAGAAGGATGATATAATAGGATCAAGAAGAGTGAAGAGCTTAAGCTTGGGGAGGCTCCCATGGATCTCCCCAGCATATTTCAAGAAGACTCAAGCGTCTAAGCTTGGGGATGCCCAAGGCATCCCCTTCTTCATCGGCAAAATTATCAGGTCATCTCTAGTGAAACTATATTTTAATTCTTTCACATCATATGTGCTTTTCTTGGAGCGTCTGTGTGCTTTTATTTTCAGTATTGTACTTTTATTTTTGCAATAAGCTTGATCACAACATTCTTGATTGGGAGAGAGACACGCTCCGCTTTTTCTTGGAATACTCTTGTTCTTCACTTATATCTGTTGAGTATTCAATTTTCGCGCTGTTTAGCTTCTAGCTCTTGGTTTTCATGTACCTCTTGTCAGAGCTATTAGTTCTTTTGTAGAAAGTACTCTCTTGCTTCACTTATATTTGTTTGGAGAGTTGCTTGGTTAATATGTTGGTTCAGAAAATGTTGCGTGTGGTAGTGGTATAATGAAAACTTGCATAATCTTGTAGATCATTGAACTTTGATAACCTGATTCCTTGCAAACGTTTTGAGGTATTAAGTAATAGATGGTAAAGCTTGCTGGTTAATTAAGTTAAAATCATTAGTGGATTATTGTCTTTAAGCTTGCACCGTACTACAAACACTAAAATTGTTGAAGGTGTAGTTGGACTTGATAGCTTTCCATGTCTGAAAAGTGGTTCGTAATAACTAGGTTGTGTGTGAAGGTCGAGGGATCTAACGGGGTACTTGTGCCGCCGTGAACGGCCCTCCTTGGGGTAAATGTTAACCATGCGCTTAATGTTGAACCTGCTAGTTGTTTGCAATAAACTTGTGAGTTCTTTTTGACTAATGTTAAGCTACGGTTTTGGCACTTCCACCATCCAAATTTGCTAGCCTCTTCGGTGCTGTGCATTGCCCTTTTCTCACATTGAGAGTTGTGCATACTTCGCCAGTACATCCAAAACCCGTGGGAGGACTTCCTCTTGTTCTCCTACACATAAACCCATACATCTTCCTCAAAACAGCCACCATACCTACCTACCACAGCATTTCCATAGCTGTTCCGAGATATATTGCCATGCAACTTCCATTTTACATTACATGACTTGTTGTCATTTATCATTTATATATTGCTTTGCATGATTCTATACAGCTGATGTGTGGTTTACCCATGTTACGCTAGATCATTGCACATCCTGCTACACTGGCAGAGGCATACAGTTTTATACATCATGTTTTGTTCATTATGAGTTATTTGTACCAAAAAGTTTGTAATCATATTAGAGTGTTGCCCCTGCTAGAAAAGAGCCATGGAGGCCATCGAAAAGTGAAACAGAAAAAGAAAAAAAAAAAAAAAAAAAAAAAAAAGAATAAAGAAAAGGGGGGCAACACTACTATCCTTTATCAAAGTTGTGCTCATGTTTAGCACTTGCAGTATTCATAGTCATCATTTGTGCTCATGTTTAGCACCTATGCTCCATTTGAGAGAGTTTTCATGCTTTACTAGTATAACTATGTGGGGAATATTACGTTATAGAACTTGGGTTGTATATTCCAATGATGAGCTTCCTCAAAAGTGCTCTAGGTCTTCGTGAGCAACCGAGTTGGATGCACCCCCACTAGTTCCATTGGAGAGCTTTCATACACATATAGCTCTATGTGCATCCGTTGCATGGCAATCACTACTCCTTGCATAGCTTCGATTATAAGACTTCCTCTTGTCTAATGATCACTTATAGCTTTGTGAGACTTTCTTCCATTGGCCTTCCAAACCCCCATTAACGTTCTCTTTGCCATAACATCCTGGTGCCAATACTAAATGCTTACGCTCACCGGTTGAGTAGACCTCGAAACAGTGGATTCATGACGTTCATGTTTACTTTTACTTGACTGGATCCGTTCTCTATGTTATGAAAAATTGCTTGATGCTTGGAATTGAAGGATAGAACTCCTACACTGGATACTTAAAACATCTATAATGAACCTTGTACGGTTTCATGTCTTAAAGGCCGTCATTCATGAAAACTTTTAGCTTGTTTAACTATCTTGCTTTATTATCTCTTATTTAATATCAATTATAGACATTTGCTTTGAATGATTTGATCTCAGCTCACTTACCATTACATCATTATTAGATCAAGATTATGTTGGTAGCATGTCACTTCAAAAATTATTGTTTTATCGTTTACCTACTCGAGGACGAGTAGGAACTAAGCTTGGGGATGCTGATACGTCTCAAACGTATCTATAATTTTTGATGTTCCATGCATGTTTTATATCAATTGCCACATGTTTTATATGCACTTTATATCATATTATGACATTTATTGGACTAACCTATTAACAAGATGCCACAGTGCCAGTTTCTGTTTATTATGTCTGTGCATTGCAGAAAAGGTTCAAAATTGAAAGTATGTTATATGTAAATAAAAGTATGTTATATGTAAATATAATAGTGTGATATAACTATATTGGTTTAAATCGCCCTGGATCCAAATTTGGATCGTCCCTATTCTGCACAACTCACCAATCCATTGTGGCTAAGATTTTTCTGAAAATTAATCTGGCGACGGAGCCTCTGGAAGACCGCCTCCCTTCCCTGGAAAAGAGAGCCATTGAGCTTCCTCACTGAACATCCAAGAAACGACATGGCCTCTTGACTATAAATAGTTAGTGTTAAGAGAAGTCAACCACGAAGTTCAATGTGTTGAAACGGGTGGAAAACCAAGAGAATAATCTGGGCGTCGCTTGACTTCTCATTCCGCTCCCGCTGCCGACGCTCGACGCGAAAAGAGTGGTGGTCATGGTGGTGTGCTCTGGTTTGGTGAGCCGCTCGCCATATTATATGGTATCTAGAAGGCCTAGCCTGACTCGCGTCTGGGTTGTCTTCTCGACTTCCTTTATTAAAAAAAGATGCAGATACAACCCTGGCGAGCAATGTATATTCTAGGCAGAGAGTTACAAGCTGAACACGGCCCACATTGGTAATTAGAAGAAAATATTCGATTTAAAGAGTTCAGAACCTGCTTTACATCGCAGCGTAATCGCCTACAATCTAAAACTAGAGTCAATCATCTCATGAAAAATCCATTAGATGCACATGGCACGGTTTAGCTAGCTAGCTTGCTCGGCAAATTGGTTGCCCTAGAGGTGCGCCGCATGAATCGGCCGTCTTGGCTTGCACCCAAGGAAACGGTGGCGGTCATGCGAACGTCGATTTCGCCGTGTGCTGAATCGGCGTTTCCGATGGACAATGGTGCAAACAGCATTGCCGTGGAGCTTGATCGATCTACAATGGCGAGTGAGAAAAGAAAGGGGGTATGGACGGGAGGGAGACAGAGACCTCACATTCCAGGTCGCGTCGATCACCAGTGTATATACGCATGTGGACGTATGTACACAGTACACCGATGCTGCTTCTTTATTGAGGATCGTGCAGACTGCAGCGGAGAACACTAGACACCATCCAATCCACCACCATCGTCATCTACTCCCAGCTTAGCAAAAGCAGAGGACTGGATCGCATACGATGGTGAATGATGGCCGTAATGATGGGGATTCCACCGTCCCAAATCACACGGTCTAGTGGTGAACACCGGCGGCATAGAACTTCAGATCCTTGGCCGGCGTGCAGTGCAGATCGATCGGCGGAGCGTCCGCTGCTTTCTATCGCATCGCGTTCTCTGCCTGCTGTTGGCGCTCACTCACTGTCGCTCTCGCGCTCCTGGGGATCCCCGAATTCTGACGCCCTGCCCTGTCCTTGTAGACTGACTGGTGGGACGACGACAGTGAGTAGTACGTGATGGGCAATTCCTGCGCTTGCCTCGGGATGGACAACAAAATGCGACTAGGCGGCAGCCGCAACAGGTAAGTACTGTGTCGAGTGTCTCTCACAAGAAACAGCCATCGGGAGGGACCACTTCTCTCGTCGTCCCCTCTGTCCATCACCAGCTCCAGCAGCTTCGGTCCATCACTACGTCCTGCACTGCATGGATGGAATAGCTATATGGTTCCAGAAGCGATGCAGTGCTGATCGGCTGATGCAGCGTCCACTAGTTTCGTTGCTGATCGCAGCGTCTTCACTTCAGAGAGACTCTATCTACTCCCTCCGTTCGGAAAAGGATGTCACAAAAATGGTCTACCTATAGTTCATTTTTGTGACATCCTTTTCCGAACGGAGGGAGTATCTGGTAAGGTTTTATGATATATATCTATGGTACGGTGCATGAAAACTGAAGCATTTGGTTTCTTTGGTTCAGTATTCCATTTAACAATCTTGTGTTCGTTTTGTTCTTCCTGGGATGCGTGGCGAAATTTCCCAATGATTTAGAGCTTTTACAGCATGTGCGGGTGATTGGTAATCGATTGGACGAGGACAGTATAAACCGGGGCAAAAGATAGAAAGGAAAAGCCGCTTGTCCATGTTACTCGGGGCCCACAAGAAAGTAAAGATTTCGAGTCTTTTGAGAGAATGGAGAAAACTTGTTGGGCAGTACACCACAGAACGTGACTTCTTTTGTGCCGCATTTTCTGAACTAACGATCGATCGTATGATCGACCTGCCCAACTTCGTTGTCACGGTGAAAAAGATCTCAACTAGTGCAAATGGGGCGATGCCCAGCATCAAAAAATAAGTAGAGAATTCTAAGGGCAGTTTGAAATATGTAATTGTAAACTCAAGAAATCAAGAAGAAAATCACCAACAAAGATATTGATTACAAACATACACTTGTAAATGTTGCTTCAAAAATAAGAAGAGAATTCTAAGGGCATTTTGAAATTTGTAATTGTAAACTTAAGAAATCAAGAAGAAAATCACCAACAAAGATATTGATTACAAACATACACTTGTAAATGTTGCTTCATTAATATGAGAATTATGATGCACCATTCTCATTGGCACACCGGCCACAAATGTTCAAATTGCTATGTTGTAAGGGTATTTTTTTACTTATGTTCTTCTGTGCGTGATTTCTTTTTTTGTATTTTAAGACATATTTTCAAAGTTCTTTATCAGGTGGATACACTCCAGGGTTTCCGCTAGCGCATCACCATGACGGGTTTTCTGTCTTGTCGGGCCTTCCTCATTACATTAAATGTGAGCGGAAATGGTGGATGGAGGGGCAACGCAACCCCCCCCCCCCCCCCCCCCCCCCCCCCCCAGAAGGTAGCAGTTGGGCCTTAGGCATCATCGAGTCCATCATCGGGTCACTAGGCTACGGATATATCCTGCACATCGAGCTCAATCTTCGGCGTGATCGAGAGGTAGCCATAATCGGGTCGCTGGGCTACGGATATATCGCACACACCGAACTCCAGGTCCGCCGTGATCGAGAAGTACGTGTCCAAACAAGGCCGTCGACGTCATCGGGTCACGACGAGCAAGATGGTTTCCTGGGAGTAGTGCACATTAATAAGAGGTTAGCGAGTTCCTATTATGCAAAGTGTGAGATCTTAGGGCATCTCCAGCCATGCCCCCAAGAGCCCCCCAAGGCCACTTTATAGGTTCGGTTTTAGCCTCGGATGCCTAAATAGCGCTGAAATTCATCCACTCGCCCCCCCCCCCAGCGCCCCCCCCCCCCCCCCCAAGACATCAAAATAGCGCCGGCGCACCCAGGCCAAACCCATCCCGCTGGGGGCTGCTGGGGACGCCGGCGGAAGCTTTGGCGAATTGTGTCTCCCCACGTGTCCTTTTTGTTGGCCCACTCAGTCATTTCCCTCACAAACTTTTGCTTGGGGTGGGGTGTGGCTGGGAAGTTGCCCCCCTCCCCCCCCACAAAACACTAACTTTTCAGCCGGATGAAGCATTTGCCTCCCCAAGACACCAATTTTTTTTGCTTCGGTGTGCTCTTGGGGAGCTTCTACGGCGGAAGATGCCCTATATTTGAAGTGTATGACAGAGACCAATTATAAGACATAAAATGTGCAAGTGTATCTGTTCACCTACCTGCTATTTTTCTTCTAGAGCAGAGCCTTGTTCATCTTCTTCATGAGAGGCTTGTAAGAAGAAGAATTGGATTAGTTGTCGTGCAATTTTTTTTGCACACCACAAACGGATAAATGGGGAAGGTTCATGGTGTCCTTGGAGATGCCCTCAGATTTTAGAAGTGACTATGTTTCAGTGTAACATGGAGATATAGGGGTAATAGTTTTTTTTTTGACAAAGGGAATATATTAATATCACAAGATACCAATTACACCCATGTCCGTTCCCTATCAAACCAGTTCACGCACGGGAATTTTATGGGAGTGTCTAATTGTCAGTCGACTGATTTTTATTTCGTCGTCAGTCGAATTTTTTGTCCAACCATATGTCGACACGTCACCCACTCCGACGCCCCTGTCCAGCGCTCGGAAAAACCACAAACCAAAAAAGGCCACGACTCATCTCACCTTAACGGGTTTTGTGTTGGGTTCTAGGCCCGAACCCAACAGCCTCCTGCCTCACACACCAGCCCAACTAAAAAATGCACACAGAGGCCACGGCCCGATAAACAGAAAAAAGGGATCCATCTTCTTCGTCAAGATACCCCATCCAGGCCTCCCCCGACGCCTCCACTCCCTAGACCTCAAGAACAGCAAAAAGAAGATCTAGAGCTCCTTCCATTTCTGATAGGTAAGAGAGAAAATACACAACTAACTGAGAACATGAAGAAAATCATCAAACCACCAGACGGCAAAGGAACTGACCTGGCACTCGTCCATCTTCATCGATCCATGTTTGTTCTCTGAATATACTGACAGCATTGATCATATAGAGAGAGCTTCCCCAAAATCCTCTATCTAATGTTCCAATCATCTTCACCAAAACATTCAGGAACAGCTGAGCTTCGTCCCCCAATCTGGAACAACAGATAGAACAAGAAATCCCCCACTGCACACGCAGCATTCCTCCCTCACACAAGTAAAAATTCATAAACCAATAATGTTTGTACAAATTCAGAATATAGCTCAGATTTTTGTGTGCAAAAACGCTTGAAGAACAAAATTCCCACAAAGACAGAAAGAAGCCTCGGATTTAACCAGCTGTAGCAGAAAAGTAATTGAGCAAATAACTTGGAAAAACAAAATACACAGACATTAAAAAGTAGAACACATATAACAAGAGATGGTTCGACTACATAACTTCCAGAATTCAAAATATAGCTGAGTTCCACATAATAGAAAATAGGAAACATGAGCCAACCACGACATATAAAATGGTTCTCTTGCATCAGGGCTGCCATAACTCCAAACATTACGATAGATAGATAAAACAGTAGCAAACAACATAAACTAGACTAAAACAAGAGCCAACCACGACATATAAAATGGTTCTCTTGCATCAGGGCTGCCATAACTCCAAAGCTGCGTCCTAGAGACGATCGAAAGAGACACATAGACGATCTCCATTGTCTTTGTGGAAGAAAATCAGCACAATATAGCCATCACCTAACTTGTGCTGAGAGGCAAACTACAGCCAACCAGCCCTGAAACAGATCCTCTCATCTTTGAAAGTATAGTATGAAGCTTCATAGTTGTTCCAATCATATCCATAAATTAGATTAGCTTTTCCAGTCTCGGATATGTTGAGAATAGATGGATTCTCCTTTGGAATCCGCTGTAAAACACAACATGGGAAAACATCAAAGGTCCAATCACTCTATTCCCGGTAAGAACAGATAATAACCACACAGCTAAAAACCGAACACAACTAAAAATCGCTCTAAAAAATTACCAGTCCATCGTGTGCAACATATGTGACAGTTATGGTGTGGACAAAAAAATGTCCCAACCCAAGACCTCGAGTGAGGACATGATGGTTCATCCTTGGAGTCTGGCCAGCTGTGAGTGTGAGGCCTTTTGAAAAAACAACAGACTTGGCGGTATCCTCAAACACATGAGCTTCTGCAAAATCCCAAAAAACAGTAGCAAAAAAAATGAGTTATATACTTATTGTTTGAATGAAGAAAATGAAACAGTTGCAAAACAACCAAAATTATGAAACTGTGGTACTAGACTGACATATATAGAAAATGATGAGATACTAACAAATAGAAGCTGAATATATGAAACTGAATACATGTTCTTTGACTGTAAAAAATGTATAAACACTAATTAAAACAGTAAGTGAGGAGAAAAAAAATACCTAACACCCTTTCCTCGAGGACACCATCAGGTCCCAGCGGGAAGAAGGCGAAAAACGCATCAATTGGGTGATCCCATTCAAACCTTATTGTGTCTCCACTCTTCATATCAAAGTCAGTCAACATCTTCTCTTGGCAAGGGCCATATGGCCATCCGCATGTTTCGCACAACATCTGGGATATATAAGAAGGTAAAAATTATCAAGACACCGAGCACTAAATAGGGATTATATAAATAATAGTGAGCAATATAGAGAATTATAAAAAATGGGTACTGATTCAAGCATTGCAGTTAATGCAAAAGCATCATGTAAATTGAGCATCATCGTTTGGCATTAGAAAAAAAAATCAGAGACATAGACCAGAGATTAACTCAAAGTAAAAATAGACACAAACTAATTAAATAGAGACTACATAGAGAAACTACAAATCTTTGAGACTACACTGACAGAAAGAGAGATTAATAGAGGCACTATTAATTGAGACTGAATATATGCATCAAAAGAGACAGTAAAATAGATACTAACAGTTTTGTCACTATATACTGACACTATAAATAGACACTGAATATATGCATCGAAATACACTAGAAAATTGTGAGACTAGACTGACAGAATAGACATCGGCACTAAACTGAAACTGAGACAAACCGACACAAAAGACAGATACCGACACTAAACTGTGAGTGTGAGGCACTATTAATTGAAACTGTAGAAAACTGAGACATAGGACTGAATATTGCCACTAGAAATATAAATTGAATATATGCATCGAAAGAGACAGTAAAACAGAGACTAACTAATTTAAGAGAAAAGTAATAGAGAAAAAATAGACATCGGCGCCTACTAAACTGAAACTGAGACATACCGACACAAACGATACATAACGTGATAGAGACAAAGTAATAGACATCTGTGTGGCATCAAAAGAGACAGTGTAAAACAGAGACTAACTAATTTAAGAGACAAAGTAATAGAGAAAAAATAGACATCGACACCCACTAAACTGAAACTGAGACATACTGACGCAAACGACAGATAACGTGATAGAGAGAGAGAGAGAAGAGAAAAGAGAGAGAGATGCCTGAATCAAATAGAGAGAGAGAGATGAGCTAGATTGAGAGAGAGAGAGAGATAGAGAGAGAGAGATGCCTGAATCAAACAGAGAGAGAGAAATAAAAGAGAGATAGAGAGAGAAACTAGATAGAGAGAGAGAAACAGAAGAGAGATAGATAGAGAGAGAGAGAGGAACTAGAGAGAGAGACCAAAGAGAGAGGAACTAGAGAGAGAGAGAAGAACTAGTGATAGAATGAAAGCCATTCCATCCTCAGAGTTGGATGGGACCTGTAACCCACCTAGATGCAATCCCAACACTACATGAAAAGTATCCTTGGATATAACAGAAGTCTTCCCACCCACTCTGAGCTGGGAACAAACTGGATCAACACAATTAGCAACCCAACTGCAGAAATCTGAAGGAATACTGAAGCAACCAAACAATAGCAGGCAACCAAATCCAAATTTATGAATAATGGCTCTTTGATCTGGTGTCAACTTCTTCAAGACATTTAAGAAATATTTCAACCCAAATCTAGTGAAAGCACTCTTGCCCACACCAACTAATTTATTCTCCTTAGCTTACAAACAAATAGAAAAATATGTAAGGAAAGATAATCCAAAACAAAAAGAGAAAGGAAACATGTCCTACACAGTAAATGATAAAATATAAAAAAAGTAAGAAGAAAAAATGCAAAAGAACACCTAACCTCATTGGTTGCCATCGAATCTTTGCATTAGTCACTGAAATTTCGCTTCAAACTTTTCACAACCTGCCCAATGAAAAATAAAGGAAACTATAAGAGCCCACATAAGAAAAAGATTCTCTCAAGAACAACCTTAATGTGCTTGAGATAAAGCAAACCTTATTTCTGAATAAACCAAACAATGCATCCTCTAAATCAATATTTCTTCTACCATTGCCTCTCGCCTGAAACCATTAAACAGAAGATAGCTTAACACAGTTAGAAAACACACACAAAAAACAACGAGATATTTAGAGAAAAAATGCAAACAAACTGACAAAACTCACTTCAGTATCGTTGGAGGTACTGTACACTTCACTATGCCACACATCAGTGCTTTTAGAGTGTGATCTGCATAGCACAAAAAAAGCAAGTTTAAACCACTGCTGCCAGAACTGAAAAAATTTGAAATACTGCTACAGGTCAACCATAGAGTCCCAAAAACACACTTGCATACTACCTTTCAGCCTCTCCAGAAACACATCATACATTACAGCCTCTCGAGAACCAAGTACAAAACGAACATATAGAAAAGAGAAGCACTATGGATTGATGCTCAGCTAAACACATGGGATGTAGTCCCTCCCAACACACCTAAAATCATCACGAGGTCCGAACCCCTGAACCATAACCATGCACGCATCAACAACACTAAGCGGGGACACGGCAGATTCGGGCCGATTCCGAGACAACAAATGAAGAAAATCATCAAACAAAAGCCTAATTCCGATGCAGATGGTGAAGCTGCCCCGGATTGAGAACAAACAAGAGCCTCTGACACCCTCAACTAACCCCTAAAATCACAAGACCTCTACGACGAACACGACGCACTCAAAACACTGTAGATTCGGGCCGATTTCGATGGAACGAGCGCACAAATCCTCAGAAAATCCTCATCCGCTGCAGACAAAAATTGCTCACACAAGTAACGAAGATGAGCGTAGATGCCCGGATTGAGAACAAACGGGAGCCACTGCCGACCTCAACTAACCCTAGAGAGCACAACACAACTACACCATACGTTCATACCCCGCCGCAGAACGCAAACTACTCCGGCGACCTCAACAAGCAAGGATACAAGGTACCACACACAAAATCTGAAGAACGGATCTGAGATGACAAAGGGAGGCACCTGAACCGCCTCCGGCGACGCCTCGGCACTCCTTCGCCGCCGCGGATCTCCGCCATGCCGAGCAGCTCGAGCTCCTCTGTTCCGTCCCCCGTTCTCTCTCTCTTCTCGCGAACAGACACGCGGCGACGAAAACAAAAGAAAATTCAAAATAAAGCGTTAAGTCTACGGGCCACACACGGGAAAACCAGGAGAAAAAGAAAACGGGCAGGAAACAGGAGGGTCCAACCCGAATCCAAACCCGCAATGAGACTACTACCCGCGAACGCATGCACACAACTGGCCGGGGGGGGGGGGGGGGGGGGGGGGTGTATCAAAAAAAAAAAAACTGGCCGGGGGGAACACGAATCTTGACACAGAAATGGAGGGCCAGAGATTCGACTGACGGTGAAAAGAGAATCAGTCAAGTGAGATACAGCAAAATCCAATTTTATTGATCAATGGTTCTTTGTTTCGGTACAGAAATAGTTATTTTGTACCGAGAAATAAGGAAAACTGTTTTACAGATAATGTAGAGGATTCAAATATGAGAATGGTTTGATGATTACAACATGCGTAACAGAAGCCCTAGTGGATCTTCTACTCTCTAGTTCATTGATATTATTGAAGCCCTACCATTTTATTGACCGGAGTCCATACTATTGATCTACAGCTACAAAGTTGCTCCAACCCGACGTCAGGAATGACTCTCTACACTCTACTTGCTAGAACAACAAAATGTATTTCCATCCCCAATTTACGTTTCCAACAAGCGTAAACGCCATACCTAATCCGTCTCCACAACTGAGATACACAAAATGCAAAAACTACTCGAGCAGAGCAACGTTGGTCGGTTCGTGACGTCACCACCTATCGATCAGACTCTGAGGAGGTAGACGCTGAGCTCGGGGCCGCCATTGATGCCGCTGCTTGAGCTGCTGCTGTCGGGGTTCATCATGTAGAAGGCCTCCGAGTCGCGGGACCCGACCACCCGCTCGAACCGGGCGCGCATGTACATCACGTCGCCCTCGCTGCCGCCGCAGCTCGCCGCCGGGATCACCCCGGCGCCCATCGACACCGGCTCCAGCGCGCGCAGCACCCGCCAGTCCGCGCCTCCGCACTCGCGGCGCACCGCGTACCCGCAGCTCTTCCCGTTCACGTACGCGCGCCACACCGTCTCCTCCAGCAGCCTCCTCCCGCCGCCGGGCGCGGCGGCGACCGCAGTCTTGGCGCGCTCGCACTCGAGGGCGATGCGGACGAGGCCAGAGGCCATCTCGCGCACGAGCGCGGCGGTGGGCGCGGCCAGCTCGAGGAGAAGCGCCGGGCACGCGCGCGGGTCCGTCTGGAACGCCAGGTTCACGTGGCCGCGCCGGTGGCCGTAGAGCGTGCCGGTCAGCCGCGCGCCGAGCCCGACCTGCCTTCGCCGCCCGGACACGGCCGCCGAAAGCGCGGACCGCAGACGCTCCACTGCCGTCCGGACCTTCTTCCTCCTCTGACTCTGCTGCTTCTCCTGCGCCGGCGCCGCCTGGGCCGCCGGCGGCGGCTTCTTGGGAGGGGAGACGAAGTCCTCGGAGTGGAACGACGGGCAGGCCGACGAGAACGCCATGGCGCGCTCGTCCTCGTCGTCCTCCGTCTCGGCCTCCGAGCCCCTCACGTACCCCTCGTCCCCGCTCGCAGCACCGGCGCCACGGCTGCTGCTCTTGCCGAGAACCGGCCACTTGAAGTGCCTCCTCGAGAACGACATCGGGTCCTGCGGGTTCCTCGCCGTGATGTCTCTCATCGTATGCACCTCGAGCTCGGACCGAGCGAGGTAATGGCGAAAGCTCGGAGCTCTGCTTCAGTAGCGGGGCAGAGAGTGGTGTGTCGATCCAATGGTGTCTTCTCTTTGCTCTGTCTCTCTGCTGGTGGTTTTGCAGGGTGGGCTAAGTCAGAGGATCTCGTTCAGTGGTCGAGCCGGATCCTCTGACTTGCCCACCCTGACTTTCCCTGACTTTGGGTCATTGACAAGTGGGACCCGTACCTAGTGGGCCCCACACGTCAGTGACCCAAAGTCAGGAAAAGTCAGGATGGGCTAAGTCAGAGGATCTCGTTCAGTGGTTTTGTACTGGGTGGAGAGCAGAGCCCACCAAAACTGAGCAAACAAAAGGAAAAGAGAGGTTCTTGGCCTGCCGGAGCAGCTCTGATCCTTAGCTTGTTTTCTTGTGAGGCAACGGTAGACAGGAATGCAGGCAGTGGCAGGCAGGAGAAATTACATGGCCGGTACGATAAATTGGCAGCTGAAAAGAGAGTGACAAGAAAGAAACAGAGTAGAGAGTGAGAGTGACAAGAGAGGGGGTTGTGGCAGGAGAGATTTATTGGCCTTGGAGGTTGTTTTTGTATGTGATGTCTGTACTTGATGATGCAGTGATCAGGGCGAATGAAGAGTAAAGCGTCGAGATATTTCAGTTTTCAAATTCCTAGTTGCTCCCTAGAGAAAAATAGGAAGAAACAAGTGAGAAATCTGAAGGTACGCTCCACGTGTCTGATGTCCTTTTAGGTGAGAATGTAGATGGAGTGAGAGCTCCAGAGCTGATATTATTTTGATAAAACAAATTAAAGGATCCCGATCGATGCCTATGTAGGTGGAACTAGCTCTTAGTCATGTCTAAACATTTCTTTTCTTCATGGTGTGTTGTGGTATGCATATGCATGTTTTTGTGCGACGTATGCGTTCAAACACTTTACTGTGTGCACGAGTGCATCGCACCAAAAAAAGTACAATTTGTTTATTCAGAAGCAATAGAACTTTGATTATATTTTATGATGGTAAGACAATTCTTCTTGGTTCAGATCTATGCCATGTTTAATCTGTTTTTTTTTCATTTGTCATTCATTCATGTTGAACATTTTATGGACATTTTGACTTCTTTGTACTTCCTACGTACCCTTACGTCTTATATTAGCTTTAATAATATAAAAAAACTACCCATTCAACTATGGTAGACTAACTTCCAAAAACAAAGCTATTCTGCACGTATGTATTGCTCAAAAGTGTAAAAAAATAAGCACCTACTAGTTAGTCAAGTAAAACTAACTTTGTATTAATATTTAAGAAGTTCTTCATAAATTTGAAATATGTGTATCTTGTAATATGACAAGAAAATGCAACAAGGTTAAAAACCAAACCTAATTTACACGTATGTATTGCTGAAAAGTGTAAAAAGTAAGCACCTACTACTTAGTCATCAGAAGTAAAACTAACGTTTTTATAAATAAGAAGTTCTTCATAAATTTGAAACATGTGTATCTTGTAATATGACCAGAAAATGCAACAAGGTTAATCTCATGATGCCTTTCTCGTAGCACAGGAAATGAATTGTAGCTTCCTGAAAGGTAGAAAGGAAACAAACTAAGTCTAAGTGATACACGCTCTAATTTAGAAACATGAACCCCACAATTATTTATTTTGTCTCACATGCGTTTTTTCCTTGCACGATTTGGCTTTGATGTTAGTTAGGCTATTAGCTTAGATGCAACCTGCCATGAACAAGGCTGAATCCTGGATGAAAGGTAGCAAATGAGCATTCATGTTATAATTTTGTACTGATGCTTAATAAAAAGAGAGGCTTAAGCATGGAAGCCAACAAATATAATAGATAGAAAGTACTTGCCTGTAGAAATTCAATTGTACTGCGAGTTATTTATAAAGCGGGGCGAACTCATGTTTCGAGGAAGTTCCATTGGCCATTACAACTTCTTGCACATTTCATCTCATCAATTGTATAAAGACATAATATGATCCTTCATACAATACATCATATCGTGAACCGTCGCGTTATCTTCAAGCCTGTAGCAACGCACAGGCATATTTGCAATATATGCAATTTTACTAGAGCAGGTTTTCCAAACATGGTAAATGCATTTCTAAAATAAATGGAAATGATATTGTAAACTTAAAAAATTAAGAAGAAAATCACAAACAAAGATATTGATAAAGAACCTACGCTTGTAAATGTCCCTTCCTTAATATGAGAATTATGACGTAGCATTCTCATTTTCACGCTGGTCACAAATTTTAATGTTAATCTATAAGCGCAATTTCTAACTTGTTTTTCGTGCATGAAATTTTTGTATTTTAACACATATATGCAAAGATTTTATCGGGTGGATATACCCTAGGGTTTCATCGGTGCATCACCATTAAGGGGTTTATGTCTTGTCGGGCCTCCCTCATTACTTTAGTTGTGAGCACAAATGGTGGAGCTTAGTGCAAGGTTGGGGGGGCACTGCCCCCTTCCTCTCACGTACACAGAAGCCCTACTGTCACGCGACCGAGGGTGGCATTTGGCCTTGGTCACTGAGCGTGCACCATGCAGTAATCTATGGAGAGAGAGGGGAGAGAGAGAGAGAGAGAGAGAGAGAGGGAGGTAGAGAGAGAGAGAGAGTTGTGGACTCGACCGCGTGTGCTAGTAGTGCAGGCTAGATAAGAGAGTTTTTTAGTCTTGAGTCACGGCTAGCTAGATGATTTCCTAGGATTATTGCGCATTATTAGACTTTAGGGAGTTGCTATTGCGCAACGTGTGTAACCGAGACTTATTATAAGACATGAAATGTGCAGGTGATCCTGTTCACCTACTGGGCGAATAGCTCCTGTGCGACGTCGTTGAGGGCAATTGTCCAGCATGCGACGACGTTGGCTGAAATAGCCCTGGTGCGACGTCTTTTAGCGTGGGAATAGCTCAGACAGGACTAACTGATGAAACGGCTGTCTGGCTCTTAACGGAGGCTGACATTAGGTTAGGACTTGGCTGGTTATGTGCTCCGACTGGTGGGATCCACTCAGTTGCCACGACACCGCACGGACCAACCCCACTCCCGCTCGATCGCCCTTGCTCGACGGCGGCGCCCCCTTGTCCGGCGGCAACGATTTCTTCTCGCCAGCTGTGGAGCACCTTCTCGGCGGCGGCGCAGCTTTCTCTGGTGAGTAATTTCGCAGCCCTAGTCTCGTTCCCCTCAATTTTGGATGCGTCTGTGGCCTATATCTGTTTCCCGGCGTTTCCCGGCCGATTTGAAATCAGAGAAGCGTGGAGAGGTGCGCGTGGATTGAATGAGATGGAGCCCGGAGAGAGTTCAAATCGGTAATGCGCACCCTCTTCTAGCTTATTGGAAATTGATTTGGTTTTCGTCCCCTGCACCCCTAGCTGACTGCCGCTTCCCTCCCGCCATTGACAGGGGAGATTCTGCGCCTAGCTTCGAATTTACAGTTGAATTCTTTCCTTGTAAGGCCAAGCTAGGTGATGGTAGCGTTCGAAACATTGAGAGAGACACGAGGATTATTTGGGAGGTCAAATCTACAGATATTGATCCCCAAGAACTTCAGAGCATGGAGGAGAAGGCACTGAAGAATTTGGTGGAGAGAATTGGGGAGAGCGTTATTTGGGGTCCAGAACAAGAGGTATCACTGCTACGGTATGATGATTGCATGAACGCTTATGTCCGAATTGAGGATGTAGAAGATATGGTTGATGAAATTGACCGACAAGAAGGTTGGACAAGCAAAAAAGCAACCTTTTGGGCAGAGCTCATTGATTTGAACCAAGATTCCAGGGTTGGTTATGTGCCATCAAAGATGGCTTCACAGATTGCAGATGCTGAGTGGGCTGCAGAGAAGCAGATGTTGTTGCTAATGCTCCCTGAACTGACAGTGATATGTGAAGACACGAGGGCTGCTGCAAATGCAGAACAGGGGGGTACCCCAGAACAGGGATGCCATGATGCTAGGAAGGTTGTTGTTGATTGGAATGAAGTAGAATTAGCTGAACGCACAGATTTGGTCATTGAACCAATAGCTGACATTAAGATGGCCGAAATGTTTGGAATTCCAGTTGATGACAGAGATAAGGAGAAGGATGACTGTACTTTGCCTGCTGATGGTAACACAAATTCAGGCAATGAAGAAGTGGATGGAGAGTTGATGTTAGATGCTGCAGATGACGTAGACGATGCACATGCTGATGAGCTGGTGCATGTGTATGACAGAGAGAACCCTGTCATTAAGGTGGGGAAGATGTGGCCAAACATGGATGAGTTTAGGATGTGTTTCAAGACCTATGCAGTGAGACATGAGTTTGAGGCCAAGACTCTGTGGACTGATCGAAAGAAATTTTATGTTAGGTGCCAAGGTTTTGATGGAGGTGCCAAACCTTGCAAGTGGTACATATCTGCTAGACGACAACCTGATGGCCATACAATCAGGGTAAATCAAATTCCACATGAGCATACATGTATGAGCAGTTCACAGCAAGTTTCAAGGATGACATCACAGCTTTGGATTACACAAAAGATTACCCCTATTTTAGCCAAGACACCAAACACTACAGCAAAGAGACTTAAAGTTGACCTGGAAAAAATGTATCCCATTGTGCTGAAATATACCACAGTGTGGAAGGCAAAACAAAGGGCAATGAAAGCATTATATGGTGATTGGGCAAATACATTTAGGATGTTGTATAGTTTTAAAGCAGAGGTGGAGAAGAGGTCACCTGGCAGTGTGGTGGAGATAGATACTGAGGTAAAAGAGGATGGCAAGGTTTATTTCAGCAAATTTTTTATGTGTTTAAAGCCTTGCGTAGATGGATTTAAAGCAGGGTGTCGTCCATATTTGAGCATCGACTCATCTTTTTTGACTGGAAAATGGAATGGTCAGTTGGCAGCATGCAATGCTCTTGATGGACACAACTGGATGTTTCCTGTTGCCATTGGAATGTTTCAGTCAGAGACAGAGGCATCATGGACATGGTTCATGATGCAGTTGAAAAGATGCCTAGGGTCAGTACCACCTTTGGCCATCCACACAGATGCATGTAAAGGGCTAGAAAATGCAGTGAAGTTTGCTTTCCCTCATGCTGAGCAGAGGGAGTGCTTTGGCCATATGTGGATGAATCTGATAAAAAAATTCAGAGGAGAAGAATTTGGGCGCATGTGGCAGGCAGCAAGAGCTTACACCTCAAAGACACATTCCTATCACCTTGGTAATCACCTTGGTAAGATAATGGCAGCATGTAGTGAGAATGATTTTGCTTCATGGTTGAACACCTACCATTCTCTGTTATGGTATAGGTCAGGTTTTAATACTGCAATCAAGTGCGATCATATCAACAACAACTTGGCAGAAAGTTTCAACAACAGGGTGAAGGAGTTGAAAGACTTGCATGTGCATGACATGGTGGACCAAATCAGGATTATGATCATGCGCTTGTGGGAATTGAGAAGAAGAATTGGTGAGATTTTGGAAGGGGATAAGCTTCCGGCAGTGGTACAACAAGTGGTCAACAGGAGCAGAAAGCTTTCACATCTATCTGTTGAGAAATCTTCATTGTGGGGTGCTGAAGTTAGAGATACAAAGACTGGTGATACGTCCAAAACGTATCTACTTTCCCGAACACTTTTGCTATTGTTTTACCTCTAACTTGTGTGTTTTGAATACAACTAATGCGGACTAACGCTGTTTTCAGCAGAATTGCCCTGGTGTCTGTTTTTGTGCAGAAAGTCAACTTTCGGGAAAAACACCAGAAAAGATCGCAAACCTCCTATTTTACCAGAAGACTCACGGAGCCAGAAGGGGAGAGGGATGGGCCACGAGTGGCCCAAACCACAGGTGGCGCGGCCAAGGGCCACCGCGCCGCCACTGAGGAGGCGCCTCGGACACCCTCGAGCCCCCTTTCGACTACTTAACCCTCTCTGACCTAAAACGCGGGGGGTCGTCCACTTCATCCAGAAACATCACCGTACGCCGCCGCCATCGCGAAACCTATTTCGGGGACCAGAAACTCCGTTCTGGCACTCCGCCGGGACGGGGAATTGGAGGAGATCATCGCCATCATCATCACCGACGCTTCTCCATCGACCATCCATGTTTCCCCCATCCATGTGTGAGTAATTCCCTGCTGTAGGCTGAGGGGGATGGTAGGGATTGGATGAGATTGTTCATGTAATAAGTTATAAGATCATTAGGGCATGGTGCCTAGTATCCGTTGTTAGTACTTATTGATGTTGTTGCAACTTGTTGAGCTTAATGCTTGTCACTAGGGCCCGAGTGCCATGATTTCAGATCTGAACATGTTATTGTTTCATAATGATATGCACTGTTTATTGATCATACCTGCAAGTTGTATACACATATTGTTGTCCGGAACCCGAGGTCCCAAAGTGACAATAATTGGGACAGCCGAGGGGAATGGCTGCGATGTGAGGATCACATGTGTTCACGGCGTGTTAATGCTTTGCTCCGGTACTTTATTAAAAGGAGTACCTTAATTACCAGTAGATTCCCTTGAGGCCCGGCTGCCACCGGCTGGTAGGACAGAAGATGTTGTACAAGTTTCTCATTGCGAGCACGTACGACTATATACGGAACACATGCCTATGTTTACTTAGTACTTGGATGCTTTATCATTATTATCTGCAATGCCTATGTCTTGATTATTATATGAGCTATCTTATCCATGCAGCGCCCGTTCATCCATCCCTATGCCTACAGTGTTTTAATCCTACTGTTTACTGCAATCACTACTGCTGTCATTACACTGCTGCTATTATTTCACCGCTACTACTGCTATAAAACTGTTGCTACTGATAATCTGTGTCGAGCAAGACTATTCACAGGTGCAGCTGAATTGACAACTCCGCTGTTAAGGCTCTCAAGTATTCTTTGGCTCCCCTTGTGTCGAATCAATAAATTGGGTTTTACTTCCCTCGAAGACTGTTGCGATCCCCTATACTTGTGGGTCATCAAGACTATTTTCTGGCGCCGTTGCCGGGGAGCATAGCTTTATTTGTGAGTTCACTTGTGATCTATATTGCTCGCTGAAATTTATTCATCATGGGTAAAGCTCGTGATGAGAGGGTCCGTGTATTGCCATCCACTACAAGAAAAGGTACGACACTTAGTACCTCTGCTGCTCTTGACTCACCATCTGTATTGAGTCAACTTGTTACACCACCACAATCTTCACGTGTTGGTACTACTGCTGAATCTGAAATTGCCTCTGATAATATTGATGATGCTTCTACTGTGATTGATGAGAGTATTTCATTAGGTCCACTTTTAGATGCTGCTATTGCTAGGTCTAAACAACTTGAAAATACTAGAACACCTAATGGAAGTCCTACTACTCCTGTTTATTCACCTGAGTTAAGGGATTATACTTGTGATGATGATCCTGATGAAACTTATGTGGAACTTGATGATGATTTTATTGATAAATGTAATGCTACTACTGGTGCAAGTAATATGAAATTTTCTTGCACAACATGCTGTTAAATACAAGTTGTCACCTGATCCTAAGTTTGCCACTTCTCCTATAAACATTAAAGATAAGGATTATGATTTTTCTCTTGATTTATCTCATATATCTATTGTTGAGAAAACTCCTTTTTGTGGCACTAAGAGTGAAAGTGCTGTAGAGCACATGAATGAGCTCTCTACTTTGAGTGGCTTATTTTCTGATGATATCAAGAAGCGTAGCTATTTTGTTGCTAAGATTTTTCCTTTCTCATTAAAAGATGATGCTAAAGCTTGGTATAACAACTTGTCTCCTGGTTCTATTACTAGTCCTACTGGTTTGCTTAATGTTTTCTTTCAGAAATATTTCCCTGCTAGTGCTCAACATGATGCTTTGCAGAGAATTTATAACTTTGACCAGGAAGATGAAGAGAAACTTCCAGAGGCATGGACAAGGTTTTGCTCTCTTATCAGAGCTCGGCCTGGACATGATTTGGAAAAGCATGATCTACTTGATATATTTTACAGTGGACTAACTATTGAATCTAGAGCATATCTGGATAGTTGTGCTAGTTGTGTTTTCAGGAAAAGAACCCCTGAAGAAGCTGAAGAATTATTGGCTAAAATCAGCCAGAATTATGATGATTGGACTCTACCTGCGCCGACCCCCACACCTACACCGACACCAATATCAAAGAAGAGGGGAGGTATGATTGAATTGAATGATGAAACAATGAGGGAGGCCAAGAAGACTCTCATTGAGAAGGGTATTAAATCTGAAGATGTGAAGAACCTTCCACCTATTGAAGATTTGTGTAAGCCAATTCCTCATCCATCCATAATTGAGGTTCACTCTCTCCACAGGTTCGATGAAGGAGATATTCCCTACTCTAAACCACCTGATCAATGCTTAGATGAATTTGATAATTATGTTATTAAGCAAGATAATTTTAATATGAGAGTAGAGAATCATTTGCATGAAAACTCTCAAGCTATTAGTAAGTTGCATGATATTGTGGAGAGAACCTCCAATGATGTTAAGATGCTTATTAAACATTTCCATATGGTTCAAACTCAAATTGATCAACTCACTAAAGTGCAACAAGACATGTTAGCCAATGCTTCTAAAGAAAAATTAAAACCTGTCTATGTTAGCACTAGAAGTGGAGCTCATACTCAGGATCCTTTATATCCTGAGGGACATCCTAAAAGAATTGAACAAGATTCTCAACTAGCTGAAAATCCAGTTTCTCCTTCTAAGAAAAAGAAGAAGAAGAAACATAAAAATGTTGTAGAATCCTCTGAAACTGTTAATGATCCTAATAGTATATCTATCTCTGATGCTGAAACTGAAAGTGGTAATGAACTTGATAGTGATAAGGATAAAAATGATGCTCTTGATAAAGAAGTTAGTGAAAAGGAACCTGAAAAGCATACTAAAAACACAAAGTACACTAAGGAAGACTTCATTGCTAAGAAACATGGTAATGAAAGGGAACCTTGGGTTCAAAAGCAAATGCCTTTTCCAACTAAGAAACTAAAATCAAAGGAAGAAGAACATTATAATAAATTTTGTGAATGGATGAAACCCTTGTTCTTGCAAATTCCTTTGACTGATGCTATTAAATTGCCTCCTTACTCAAAGTATATGAAAGATATTGTTTCTAACAAGAGGAAAATTCCTAATGAGGAAATTTCTACTATGCTTGCTAATTATTCTTTCAATGGCAAGGTTCCTAAGAAGCTTGGAGATCCAGGTATACCAACCATCCCTTGCTCCATCAAGAATAATTATGTTAGAACTGCTTTATGTGATTTGGGAGCAGGAGTTAGTGTTATGCCTTTTTCTCTTATAAAGAGACTCTATCTTGATAAATTGATACCTACTGATATATCTTTGCAAATGGCTGATAAATCTACTGCTGTTCCTGTTGGCATTTGTGAGGATGTCCCTGTTCAAGTGGCTAACAATTGTTTAATTTTGACTGATTTTGTTGTTCTTGAAATGCCTGAAGATGATAATATGTCTATTATTCTTGGAAGACCTTTTCTAAATACTGCAGGTGCTGTTATTGATTGCAATAAAGGAAAAGTAACTTTCAATGTTAATGATAAAGAACATACTGTTTATTTCCCCAAGAAAGTTGACAAGATTTATGGAGTCAATACCATCTCCAATTTTAAAACTATCAAAGTGGGAAGTATTGATTGCCCTATATATGATCATCAAGAAGGATATCAAAACATTATGATTGGATCCATATCAATACAATACAAGGTAACATGAGTGTTTCATGATGTTTAAATCATTTGTGTCATGTAAATTTATTTGGTGCCAAGACTTGATCAACCTTGTTATCAAATGTATTTGCATACATGAAAGAGCTAAACACATTTCTTTCTTCAACTTTGTTTTACCTCCTGTAGTGATAATTAGGTTGCAAAAGTTTAGTTGTTTTGAATTTTAAAAATAATTTTTCTGCCCAAGTTTTATTAATTTAAATATCCAGATTTCGTGCAAATTGAAAGTTTTCAAAATCTGTAAAAATTATACCATTGGTCCTATTTTTCAAAGAGCATCGTGGGAGTGCCTGGTGCTGACCAAGGGGACCCACCATGGGGTCAAACCACATGGTGGCGCGGCTGCCCCTTGGCCGCGCCAGCCACTGAGGTGGGGCACCCTTGGCCCTCCAACAGTTCCCCCACCTACCACTTCTTCCTCTTGCATCACTCAGCTCGTTTTTCTCTCTCACACCGAGTTTTTGCTGTTCTTCCTCGCGATTTCGATCTCTTTGTTCAGCCCATCTCAGCTGCTGAGATTTGGGGCAATTGCTCTCGGTATGTGACTCCTCCATGTATCCAAGTAGAATTTTGTTTAGTAAAGTATACCTTGAGTATTTTGCTGCTGTAGGTGACTTGTTAAGTGAGTATGCATGCTTGTTCTATGTTGATATAATCAGTTTTGATGCATGTTTAGTCCTCTAGCAAGTCATATAGTAGTTCCCCTCATTTGTATGCTTCAAAAATCAATTTTTATGATATGTGTTGAAAATTTCAGAAAAGGAAAATGCATAACCACAACTTTGGAGAGGTGTTTGAGAGTGACTCTCAGAGGGTAAGAAGACCCTTGAGGGCATCCACTCGAGTTAGGCGCTCCTATGATGAAGATGTCATTGCACCAAACATTGGAGATGGAGGGGATGATCAAATCCCAAATGCTTCATCCTTTCCATGCATTGAGTTTCTAACTAATGCAGGTTTGCTTGATGACTTCATGTTTCTCATCCAGAGGGTTGGTTTAACTACTTATATGCAGGATGAGGGTGTCCAACATTATTGGCTCACCAAAACTTTTGTTGAGAGTTTTAAATTCACAAACTCATCTTATGGACCTGTTGTTAAATTTAAGATCTATGATATGCCTGTTACCATGAGTTTGAATGACTTTTGTGCTGCCATAGATATTGCTCCTATAGGTACAGCGAAGAAGATTGAAGGAAACACCCGCGACTTGGTGGAACTTTATCGAGCAGTGACCAATGACGATAGCCGCGACGCTCATCGCGGCAAGATAAGGAATATCCAATACCCTGCCATCAAGTATTTTGTTTTCTACCTTGCTACTAGCATTCTTGGTAGGGAAACACCAGCAACATTTCTAATTATCATCTTGCTTTTCTTGCTGCTGCACTTAATGGTAACACTTTCATCTTGGTGCTCTTATTGCTCGCCGCTTAGCCGCTAGGACCCATCTATGGTGGGATTGTTGCAAAGCGTGTTGCTGCTAGTTTTGGTCTTTCTGCACACCTACTGATAATGTGCTAGCCCTGTTAAACTTGATCTTGCTACTATGATAGGGCATCATTTTGCTACACCTGGCTCTCGCAAGGGAACATTGTTTATAAAGTGTTTTATACTAACGGGGAGCAACCGAGGTCCCTTTGCCCCAGGCCGATTTGTTCCCTATTCACAGGAGACCGTGGTCATACTCCAGGGAGGCATTGGAGGAGCAGCTTCGACTGGGTTTTCACCAGCAGCATCAGGAGGAGGAAGAGGCACCTGGTGATCACTACACCGTCACTTATCCTGGTGCGTCGTCAGGCTCGCACCAGGATGAGCACCCTCCTTCATACACGACAGCGGCACATCATGGGGACATGGGATTGTTAGCCTCCACTTAGGCCAAAAGCCTAAGCTTGGGGGGAGGTATATCGACATCTCACTCATTTACATATCATATCTTGTCGATACTTTGTATATCCATGTTGCAGTTTTCTTTCTTTTTTCTTTTGTTTGTTTTATTGCTGCATTCCAAAACACAAAAAGACCAAAAATATTTCTGTTGTTTCTCTTCATTTGTTTCTTTAAGTTTCAGTATTAGTTTGCTTAGTTTTAAAATTCGGTTTGTTATTCAAAAATCAAAAATATTTTGCTTTATTGTTTGTTTCTTTTTGCTCTTGTTTCAAAAACTCGAAAACCCAAAAATATTTGTTGTTTCTTTTTGGTTTTGTATAGTGTTTTCAGAGTTGGACAGCCATCCGTGACTCCGATGGAGCTTGGTTTTCATTCTTATCATTCGAAGCAACACAAGTGAAAAAGCAATAAGGATGATCTACAACAACTCGAGTTGGGGTGAGAGGCTGGTATGAACTCTATTTGTTTTCATTTTTGTACATATACTCATCTATGTGAGCATGCTTAGTTGGTTCATGTGAGGTATATGTCATTTAGTGGATGCTTAGTAGTTCTTGTTCTCTCATGATCGGTCCCAATTTATTAATAGTGGTAGCATGTTATGTTGATGTTTGCTTGCATTGTTCTATTCATAAGGGTATGACATTGTGGTATCCTCCTCTGAATAATTCATTCGAATTGACTTGGCACATGCTCATGCATGCATATGACTGAAAAACAAAAGTCAATTAAGCCTTGATGATTTATTTTGACTCAGAGTTCTTGTATCACTTTTATGCCTCAATTAATTTCATTTTGTCGCAAGCATGATTATGACGGTTATTGCTCTCTTGATTGTCGCTTCCCAGTCTATTGCTAGCCTTCACTTGTACTGAGCGGGAATGCTGCTCGTGCTTCCAAAACCATGAAAACCAAGTTATTCCAAAGTGTCCACCATAAATACCTATGCATGGCATTTCGAACCATTCAAGTAAATTTTCATGTGCTACCTTTAAAACCTTCAAAGTACTTCTCAATTTGTGTCAATGTTTTATAGCTCATGAGGAAGTATGTGGTGTTTTATCTTTCAATCTTGTCATTCAGACTTTCACCAATGGACTAGTGGCATATACATCCGCTTATCCAATAATTTTGCAAAAAGAGCTGGCAACGGGGTGCCCAGTCCCAATTAATTATAACTTTCATCAATAATTCTCTTCACATGTTTTGCCCTGATTTATCAGTAAGCAACTTAATTTGCAAATAGACACTCCTCCATGGTATGTGAATGTTGGAAGGCACCCGAGGATTCGGTTAGCCATGGCTTGTGCAAGCAAAGGTTGGGGGGAGTGTCACCCATAATGAAACTAAAATACATGTGTAAACAAAAGAGAAGAGGGATGATCTACCTTGCTGGTAGAAATAACATCCTTCATGGGAGCCGCTCTTGAAAGTCTGGTTGACAAGGGGGTTAGAGTACCCACTACCATTCGTTGACAACAACAAACACTTCCCAAAACAATTTTGCTTCTGTTTTAAAAATAAAAAGCTCTAGCACATGATAATCCCTGCTTCCCTCTGCGAAGGGTCAATCTTTTACTTTCATGTTGAGTCACCATCCTTTCTTTGAGCACTTTCTCGAGAGCATAGTTGTCGTTCTTAGTGTAATGTGCTTGTCCCAGAATGTGGTTAACTGTGATATAACTTTGATGCTTTTATCTTTGATATCTTTGATTCTAGTCTTCCCATGAACTTCAGAGGTGCCTGGGCATTTATGTTTTGCTGTACAAAATCGGGCAAGCGAGATACCATCTTATCATATCCTATTATGAGCATTACAATCTTGTGAATTAATATGTTTCATGTTTGTCGCTATTAGTATGTTGGTATCTTTTCATAGTTTACATGCCTATTGAGTGACATTATTTGCATTTGCCTCATCTTGAATTGCCTAAGCATTTGTTCATATAGTGAGAATATATGCATCATATGAAGCAAATGTGTTCGTGAAAGTCTTTTATCGCACTCAGTTGTTAACTGAATTGCTTGAGGACAAGCAATAAGCTAAGCTTGGGGGGAGTTGATACGTCCAAAACGTATCTACTTTCCCGAACACTTTTGCTATTGTTTTACCTCTAACTTGTGTGTTTTGAATACAACTAATGCGGACTAACGCTGTTTTCAGCAGAATTGCCCTGGTGTCTTGTTTTTGTGCAGAAAGTCAACTTTCGGGAAAAACACCAGAAAAGATCGCAAACCTCCTATTTTACCAGAAGACTCACGGAGCCAGAAGGGGAGAGGGAGATGGGCCACGAGTGGCCCAAACCACAGGTGGCGCGGCCAAGGGGCCACCGCGCCGCCACTGAGGAGGGCGACTCGGACACCCTCGAGCCCCCTTTCGACTACTTAACCCTCTCTGACCTAAAACGCGGGGGGTCGTCCACTTCATCCAGAAACATCACCGTACGCCGCCGCCATCGCGAAACCTATTTCGGGGACCAGAAACTCCGTTCTGGCACTCCGCCGGGACGGGGAATTGGAGGAGATCATCGCCATCATCATCACCGACGCTTCTCCATCGACCATCCATGTTTCCCCCATCCATGTGTGAGTAATTCCCTGCTGTAGGCTGAGGGGGATGGTAGGGATTGGATGAGATTGTTCATGTAATAAGTTATAAGATCATTAGGGCATGGTGCCTAGTATCCGTTGTTAGTACTTATTGATTGTTGCAACTTGTTGAGCTTAATGCTTGTCACTAGGGCCCGAGTGCCATGATTTCAGATCTGAACATGTTATTGTTTCATAATGATATGCACTGTTTATTGATCATACCTGCAAGTTGTATACACATATTGTTGTCCGGAACCCGAGGTCCCAAAGTGACAATAATTGGGACAGCCGAGGGGAATGGCTGCGATGTGAGGATCACATGTGTTCACGGCGTGTTAATGCTTTGCTCCGGTACTTTATTAAAAGGAGTACCTTAATTACCAGTAGATTCCCTTGAGGCCCGGCTGCCACCGGCTGGTAGGACAGAAGATGTTGTACAAGTTTCTCATTGCGAGCACGTACGACTATATACGGAACACATGCCTATGTTTACTTAGTACTTGGATGCTTTATCATTATTATCTGCAATGCCTATGTCTTGATTATTATATGACTATCTTATCCATGCAGCGCCCGTTCATCCATCCCTATGCCTACAGTGTTTTAATCCTACTGTTTACTGCAATCACTACTGCTGTCATTACTCACTGCTGCTATTATTTCACCGCTACTACTGCTATAAAACTGTTGCTACTGATAATCTGTGTCGAGCAAGACTATTCACAGGTGCAGCTGAATTGACAACTCCGCTGTTAAGGCTCTCAAGTATTCTTTGGCTCCCCTTGTGTCGAATCAATAAATTGGGTTTTACTTCCCTCGAAGACTGTTGCGATCCCCTATACTTGTGGGACATCAAGACTATTTTCTGGCGCCGTTGCCGGGGAGCATAGCTTTATTTGGGAGTTCACTTGTGATCTACACTGCTCGCTGAAATTTATTCATCATGGGTAAAGCTCGTGATGAGAGGGTCCATGTATTGCCCTCCACTACAAGAAAAGGTACGACACTTAGTACCTCTGCTGCTCTTGACTCACCATCTGTATTGAGTCAACTTGTTACACCACCACAATCTTCACGTGTTGGTACTACTGCTGAATCTGAAATTGCCTCTGATAATGTTGATGATGCTTCTACTGTGATTGATGAGAATATTTCATTAGGTCCACTTTTAGATGCTGCTATTGCTAAGTCTAAACAAGTTGAAAATACTAGAACACCTAATGAAAGTCCTACTACTCCTGTTTATTCACCTGAGTTAAGGGATTATGATGATGATCCTGATGAAACTTATGTGGAACTTGATGATGATTTTATTGATAAATGTAATGCTACTACTGGTGCAAGTAATATGAAAAAATTTCCCTCGAAGACTGTTGCGATCCCCTATACTTGTGGGACATCAACTAGCAAGAGGCATGTTGCTGACACTGATTTGCATGAATGCACCTGCCTAGAGTGGCAACACACTGGGAAACCATGTGAGCATGCCATAATTTTTTTGGCATCTAAACCCAAGTTAAATATGCACCCATATTTGCATGATTATTACTCGGTGCAAAGATTCAAGGCTGCATATGCAACTCCAATTCCAGCACTGACAGACCAATCGCAGTGGCCTGAGGTGGAATTTGAATTTTCTATGTGTCCACCCCTCACTAAAAGGAAGGTTGGGAGGCCCAAACAGAGCAGATTCAAAGCTTGGTTTGAGAAAGGTGGGAGTAGTAAGAAAAAAAAAGATAAAGATGAAAAGCCAAAAAGGCCTAAAAAAGGTAACAAAAACAGATGCAAGTTGTGTGAGGAACTTGGGCATAGAATTGGTTCCACACAATGCCGTTACACTCCGGAAAGGCCAAAGTATGTTAATTTTGTTGTTTGTGTGTTGTTTTTGATTTTGCTGCTTTTTTCAGTCTAACCAAGCGATATGATTTGTTTTTCAGAAGGAAGCGTGCAGAAAAAGGCCCACCTCTTGTTGTTGAATAATGCTGGCCACAGAAAAAAAGCAAGACTCAGTGGCAGTAGAAAGAAGAGAAGTTTCAGTTCACAAACTGAACCTGTTCTGGATGCACAGGAGCAAACTGAACCTTTTCTGGATGCACGGGAGCAAACTGAACCTGTTCTGGACCTTGCTGTGCAAACTGAACCTGTCCTGGACCTTGCTGTACAAGCTGAACCTGTCCTGGACCTGGTTGTGCAAGCTGAACCTGTCCTGGACCTGGCTGTGCAAGCTGAACCTGTCCTGGACCTTGCTGTGGTGTAAACAGAACCAGATGTTGCTGATGTTGTCCAAAATGAACCTCTTGGCCGTGCTGTGGGTAGGCCTAGTGGTTTTGGTAAGAAAAGAAAGAGTATCAATAAGTTGCTTGCTGTACAAGTTGAGAAGGAGAAGAAACCGAGTGGTGCCCGTGGTAAGAAGAGGCAAAATAAATAGAATGATGTTGTACTAAACTTGATTTGTTGTACTAAACTTGATTTGTTATATTTGTTGTAATAACTATGAATGGTGTTGTTGTAATAATTTGCCACTTGGTCATTTGAATTCAAATTTGAACCAAAATTCAAACTTTTATGCCACTTGTGTTATGCTAAGCTTGGATGTTGCAATGATTTCAAACTATTATGCACTTTGTTTGATCTAAATGGTCATCAATCCGAGCCTTTTGCTAACTCCTGAAAAATGTGTTTCAAATGAGCCCCAAAGGTAGGGTAAACGGCCCATTTCTAAGCAAGTTTTTTTTCCACCTTGTCTAAATGAGCCAAATAAATTTCCTAGACATCTATTCTACCGATAAAGTGTCATTCCGAAGTCTCACTATTTTATTGAATTAATCTTCATATTAATTATTTCTTTTGCATAATAATGGTTTAATTACAAATCATAAATAAATAAAGTTTAAAACATGAAAATGAAAAAATAAGCTCAGATCTATCTTAGTCACTCCAAAATGAAGCATTGGTGGGGTTTTGACAATTTTCATTTTCAAAAACATTTTCAATCCACCTACTCTCTCCTTTGAAATCCAAACTACTCTGTACAACATTTCACATTTGAGTGAAGTCATTTTCGTGTAAATGTATGTACACCATCTTTATATTTTTTTCTCGTTACTACATGACATAAGAAGACTATGTCGTGCGCATGTTTCTTCATTTTTTGATTTTTCGAGGTCTCTCACTTGATTTTAGGATTTTTCGAAAAAATGCATATAAACCATATTTATATTTTTTTTCTAGTTACTATAGTACATTACAAAACCATGTGCGCAGGTTTCTTATTTTTTTGATTTTTTTTGAATTAGTTATGCTCAACCTAGTTTGGTCAACCCTCACAAAACCCCGTTGACCGAGGCGAAACCCCGCATAACCCCGCTAACCCTAGCTCGTATTTTTGGCCGTTGGATAAGCCCTACGTTGGCCATCCAATCACGCACTGTAGAAGGAAACCCGCAGACTCCCGCGTTTTGGCGTTGGCCGTTGGATCGACGCCTTCTAGAAGGAATCTAGCACGGACGGTTGCGATCGGCTGAGCCATGGCGATCCGCGAGACTCGTGTTCTGCACTCTGATTGGCTGGCCTGTTTTCTAATGTTTTCTTTTTTCCAACACGCATAGGGTTCGGGGGTGGGGAGTTGGGGAATGGATTTGAGTCACTGGCTCGTGGTGCCCACCGTGTATTGGGTCCACATGTCATTCGCCTGGTGGGCCGTCTTGGTGTCCGTTGTGCTACGCGCCCGTCTAGCCTCTCCATGCATGCGTGACCTAGTCAGCGATTCAGATTGCATGCATGCCTCCTTCCATGTCGCACCGCAGCAATTTCGGCCGCCGATTCAGACGCACGCCCCGCTGCCACTGAGCTGTCGCACCGCAGCAATTAAACGCGTCAGACTTTGATTCAGACTCAAAAACCGAGCTCTTTTCGGACTTTGACCCGTCGCACCGCAGCAATTATACACGGGAGAGTAATCGCACGCCGATACACATGCCAACCCTCTTCTCTCTATTTATACAGCTCTCTTCCTCTCCCTCTCCACACAAGCCACATCCAGATCCATCTCCTCTCTTCTTCCTCTCCTCTTTCGAAGCACAAAGCCACACAAGCCAGATGGAGTTCACCGGAGTCACGTACTGGCCGCCGCGTACGTACCCGGAGGAACTCTACCCCCCCGGTGTGTTCGTGGAGAACAAACTCCGCGTGTGGGTGATCTCGAGGTGGAGGTCCCCGTTCGAGCTCACCCGCGAGTTCCTCGCCTCCGGCTATTGCCACCTCAACCGCCCAGCGGGCATGCGGCCCATGTTTAGCCTCGACGAAACCCGTGACGATTTCGGCAACGTCGTGATGCTCACGGCCACCTTCGCCAACTCGTTGGACGCCCGCTTCCTCCTCGGGACCATCTGGTGGTGCGGCTGTGAGTTCATCGCATTCACGATGTCGAACATCTACACCAACTACGAGGCGGCCTTCCCCACCCCCCGCCATGTGCACAGGCTCCCCTACAACATCCCCAACGACGAGGAGTGAGCAAGAAGGGGCGCCCGAGCAGGAAGATGGTGCCTGGAGTGAAGGGGCCCGGAGTGAAGATGGTGGCATATATGCCGCTATTTAGTTTATTTTCAGTTTATTTACTTTCCCTTGTCGTACTTGGGCATATATGCCCCTATTTAGTCTATTATATATGTTGTAAGGGGATGCGCCATATCTATGTACCCATGTTTGTTCGTGCTTATATAAAATATTAGTGTGTGAAACAATATGTGTGTGAAATAACATAAGGCGAATAAAAAACAAGAGAGACAGAGGTAAATTGGGCCTGGCTAGCTTTATTGGGCCTAGAGTGTGCGCGTATATTTTTTTTCGCGGACGAACACTTATTTAAACATTGGGCCTGGCCTTTTCTCCTACTGCTTTTTTTTCTTCAGTTGAACAAAATTCAGTTTCGTCAGAGTCCAGTATATGTTCTTTGCTTCGTCTACATCTCGATCGCCTGCAGCTTCAGCCCTCCAACAACAAAAAATGCACACATATGCACACTGTCATACGAACTCAAGCAAACCAAATGATCCAATTTTTTCAAATTTCAGCCCTACAGGAATTGTACACTGTTTAACGACTAATGAGCAGCACATAGACAACTCCAAGAGCAATTGCACACAAATAGAAAATTGCAGCATCTGATTGTCCTGCTTCTTTAGATCGACGAGTTTCTTTAGCTGTTTGCTCATTTTATTCAGCTCGGCCTTCACTTCCGCGAGATCTGCATTCTGCACCGTAGCAGATCCCAGTTGCTCCACCGCCGACGGCAAATTGGGGGCCAAGGTTGTGCCCGCTTTTTCAATCCTCTTGATATACACATCAAGCCACTCGAAATGATCGCATGGAAGCAGATCCTAAAAAATAGGATGCAGTTAACCCAGATCGGATGAAAACCCAAAATTGAGGAAAATAAAACGAAATTGGGAAAATTGGGCGAGGGAAAACCCAGGGAAACTTCAGATCTCACCTTCCCCAGCTCTGGTTTGCTCTCGCATTTGACATACTCGCGCCCGGCGTTGCCGTTCTTGTCGCTGGTGGTGACCCGCCGCTTCAGAGGCGCGTCCGTGGGCAATCAGGGCAACTAAATAGCGGAACTGGACCGTAGCGTGGCCATTGATGCTGGGAGGCGGAAGCAGAGCTCGAAGACATACCTACCGCCGGCGTTGATGCGCGCTGTCGCCGGAGAAGAAGGGGGACGAGAGGATGCGGGCAACGGTCGGAAAGCTCGCTTGCGGGGGATGGCTCTAGCACGGGGGCGAGATGGATCTGTTTTGTACCAGCTGATGACACGCCTCACCACGGCCCAATACCAAGGTCCAAACGTCTCGCCACGGCCCAACGCCACGCCGACCGCCTCCTGTTCCCCTTCTTATCCACCCAAAGGTGTCGTGCCCTAGCTATTTTTTCCCACTGACAGGCCGCTCCCACTGTCGCCGCCGCTCCCACTTGCTCGCCGCCGGCGACCAATCCACCTCCAGCTGCAGATCCAACACCGCGTAGCCACAATGTTTAAACGCGGGCCGCGGTGGCCCTTCCGGTGGCGGTAACCGCTCCGACGAGGAGTGGAAGGAGCGAAAGAAGCGGCCGGCGCCGGAGCCGAAGCCGGAGCCTGAGCCGGACGATTTGCCGGTGGAGGAGGATGACGATGAGTTCGTCCTTACGGACGATTTGCCGCCTATTCCGCCGGGCGGGTACCGCGTCACGTGCGGCGGCCGCACCGGCACCTGCAGCTTCCATGTCCTCCAAGACGTCATGTTGCCAGCATGGAAGAGGGTGGACGACGCCGACGCCGAGCTGGCCGCTGCGGAGGAGGCGTTCAAGGCCGGCGAGGAGGGCGTCGAGCAGCGATTTCGTGTGGCGGTGGACACGCGGGAGGTCGCCGTGGCCGTCCTCCGCATCGTAGAGCAGGAGGACCTCGGCGTCGATCCGTAGATTGACGACACCGCCGCCGCCGCCGCACCATCGCCGCCAACCGAAAGGCAAATTTTTTAGTTTTTATATTTTGTTATTATTAGAAGTACTATGTAAAATGGCCGTTTGTGGCCCACCCCCTAAATATGAATGAAAATTGCCCATATATGGCCTGTTAACATATGCTGACATGGACAAAGAGGTGGGTCCCACGCTCAAAGGTGCTCCTGTGGGTCTCCTTTGCTGATGTGGATAAGTGGGGGTCCCACCAGGCTCACATAATTCCAACCCCTACCTGTCCCTTGCGGTTTATCCCGACTGTCGCAAGCGAGCTATTTCCGCAACGAGATGGCGTCGCACGCGAGCTATTTCAACCAACGTCGTCGCTGTCCATCGATTAGCTTGGAAAAACGTCGCATAGGAGCTATTCGCCCTCACCTACTTGTTATTTTTCTTGTCGAGCGGAGGCTTTTTCTTCTTCTTCAGCAGCAGAGTCTTGTTAGAAGAAGAATTGGTTCATTGATGTCTGCTTGTAGCCTTTCCCCTCTATTTCCAATGTCGGTGTCTTTCCTTTCAGCATTTGGATTTCAGAGCATATTCGTAAAGTTTTTGCAGGTGGACGGTTCCATTAGTGCGTCACCATGACGTTTTTCTCTCTCGTAGGAGCCTCTATCATGACTTTAATTAACTGTGAGCACGCACCTCTCTTTGTTAGATCTATGGAGAGAGAGAGAGAGAGAGAGAGATTTATGGACTCGGCCGCGTGTGCTAGTAGTGCAAGCTAAATAAGAGAGTTTTAGTATCAAGTGGATTATTGCGCATTATTAGACGTTAGGGAGTTGCTATTGTTCAACGTGTGTAACAGAGACTTATTATAAGACATGAAATGTGCAGGTGATCCTGTTCACCTACTTGCTATTTTTCTTGTCGAGCATAGGCCTTTTCTTCTTCTTCAGCAGCATAGTCTTGTTAGAAGAAGAATTGGTTCGTTGATGTCTGCTTGTAACCTTTCCCATCTCCACCGCGTTGTCTTTCCTTTCAGCACTTGGATTTCAGAGCATATTCGCAAAGTTTTTGTAGGTGGACGGTTCCATTAGTGCGTCACCATGACGTTTTTTTTCCTCGTATAGGAGCCTCCATCGTGACTTTAATTGTGAGCACGCACCTCTCTTTGTTGGATCAAATTAAGCTAGTTCCACTTTAAGCAACTTTGTCGGTGCTAATGGAATGATGGAACCGGTAACCAATGTTGCAGCATATTTATCTTCCTTAAAAATGCGTAAACGCAGCTAAGCTTTCCCTTATTATACCGGCTTGAGGCTCAAGTGAAACAGTGTGTGGTGTATATTACGGCATTTGCCACGATGTACGTCTACGTCTCGTCATTTTTTCTTTCACCTTGAGAGTTCACGGTGCTTTTGATTTGAAGCCGGGTGAGCTGCAGCTTCAGATCGGAGTGGAGCCAAATGAAAAGATGATACACGACGATCAATCGTGGCAGGGCCTGTTGCCTCGGGATCGGCGCGCATTGCAAGAGCTTTGTCAGAGATAGGGCCCCACACACAAAGCGGGCGAGTGCGGCAGCTTTGACCAGGGCTGCGACCCGGTACGTTGGCATGGCTATGGCAGGCCGGGTCCGGGTGACGACGCGACACCGCCCTACGCAGCAGCAGCAGCAGCCTAGCTCGCCTCGTCGTAGCTAGCTTGATAGTGGGTGCTACGGCTGCCGGCGAGCGAGCAGAGCATATGCCGGCAGGCCTCCCGCTCCACATGTCTACGCCTCTGGGCTCTGGCTCTCTCCTGCTTCTGCTGATGTACGTGATCTGAATTTCGATGGATGCATATTTTCATGTATGCAGTTTGTTTTTGGATCAATTTTGTTTTTTTTGCAAATTTATCGAATACTGAAGTAGAAGTCCCTTGGGCCCTAACTCTCTCTAAAAAATGTGTCTCCTGGGCCGCTCCACTGTCTCACTAAACAAAAGTTGTCTCCTGGTTATTCGTGTTTGGCGATGGGCTGGGGGTTCGTACTTTACTGGGCTGGATATTTCTCACCGATCGCAAAAAGTAGGACACGTTGCGCTTCCAGTCTCCCCTAACCCCGCCATGGCTCCAACACCGTAGCGCTCGTCCCCCCGGCGACGGTCTTCGAGATCCGCCGTCTCCTCATCTGCGGCGGGCCCAGCGTCGGATCGATGCTAGCACTAGTAGAGAACAGACTTCTAATACCGGTTGTAAAGGGCCTTTAGTACCGGTCACACAACCGGTACTAAAGGGTCGGCACTAAAGGGGTGACCCTTTAGTACCGGCACCTAAATAAAACCGGTACTAAAGGGTCTCCACGTGGGCGCACAGGCGAGCTCGACCCTGAGGACCTTTAGTACCGGTTTGTACTAAAGGTTCCTGCTTTTTTTGCTTATTTTTCGGGGGGAGGGGGGGAGGGGTTTGGTTTTTTTTCTTTTCGATTATTTTTCGGGGTTTAGGGTTTCTGTTTTTTTTTCCTTTTCGCTCATTTTTCAGGGTTTCGGAGGAGATCGTGTATAAAGTACTCACTACACATATAAAGTAGTCATTATACACATACAAAGTACTCTCGTCACATATAAATTTAAGTACTCCTAATTAATTACAATGGAGCCGGTTCTCTTGTAGCATCGACTGCCGGCGGTTCCCTTGTAGCATCGACTGCAGGGGGTGGAGGTGGTCTTTCGTCAAAGTAGAATTCACCGTGTTCATCTATGACATGTGTAAGTAAGAATCCCGCCAATTCCTCCGCAATAGCTTTTACGCGGTTGCGTGGTAGGAGCTGGTTCCGCTTGTTTGACATCTTTAAAAGAAGGAAATAAAATCAGCTATGATCGAAACTAAACACAATTGATGCATGGTGGCAAAATAAAAGTTGTGTATGATGTTCACGTACCTCTCGATTTCTTACACTCTTGACTCTCTCATTGACCTTCGTGTGAATGTACTCGCAAACGTAGTATCCACATAGTTCTGTCCCCTGTGGTTGTCGCAGACACCACTATATATACAAGAATATAATTTAATCAAATAATAATTAAGAGAATGATAATGGTATTAGAAAGATACACGTAGTAGTACTTACGTTGTTAGACTTGAACTCCAGCTTTTCTGGCCATACACCGCGTTCTTCCGTTTTGAACTTTCTGTAAACCCTGTCCGGAAAAGAAAATGAATTGAGTAGTTATTACTTATACTTTTGATATCCGAAAATGAACGAAAGAGGCTGATATAGTGCGATTGAAATTACCTCTTGAGCATTAGACGCACGCTTTTGTATTCATTTTGATCTTTCCTTAGTGAGTCCCAGACTTCAACTTCTCCTTCCTCGAGTCTAATGATTAGCAGAATGTAGTGGAACCTGCGCACGTTTATATACGCAGGTATTCAGAACTTATCGATTACACTTTATATCGGGGAAGCAAAATAGAATGTGTAGAAGACGGTAAAACTCACCCGAAGTTGTAAGGAAATAGTACTTCCTTTTTGGTACTTTGTCGCTTAAAGAACGTTAGCAAAACGTCCTCTGTGTTCACGGGATTTTCATCCACGGTCTTTACATGAACTTTATCCGGGTCAATGAAACCAATGTCCCAGATTCCTTCGAGTCTGCATTCACGTATCTTCATTCTGCATAATTAGCGTACAAAAGAATTTTGTGACGATAATTACAAGCAATGAACGAGAGCTTATAACTATAGATAATTAAATTACACGAATAAATTACTTACAGACAATAGCAGCTGATGAGAGATTTGTCGAGAGCACGTTGATTGTACATCTAAAAAAGTTCTCGGAACTCAACATGCACACAATATTCTCGGAAGTAGTGTTGTTCCTTAACCGCCGCCATGAGATAGAATTTCCCTTCTTTTGCGGCGGTCATGTACCAGCGATTCAAATTCCATAACTGTGTTGTTAGCTGGCTCGGATTTTCCACCATAGGCAGCCCGAGTTCAAAATCAAATCGTGGGGCAATCTCCGCCATGGGGTAACCTGAGTCGCCAAGGACAACTTCTCCATGCTCGATTTCCCGAGTTTCAGAAGGTACAATGAGCGGGGCGAGCGATTGTGCTTCTTGTTCTCCGAGCTGGGCAACTCCTTTCCCGCACAATTTCTCTTGCTCATTCTGCGAGGAAAGTACCTTGTCAATACCTCGCTCGTCGTCTGAAATGGGCGGAGGTGGAGGGTCATATAGGTTGTCAACAGTGTGATCTTTTACCTCATTTGGTATAGTCTTCAGAAGTTCCTTTATGGGGTCAAGTCTTGCCTCCACTCTTTCCTTCTTTTTCTGCTCAAAAAAGGCTCTCGACCCTTCACGTAGGCTCTCAGCTATTTCCTGCTGAGTCATCTCAGAAGTTAACTTCTCAGGAGCCTTGACTTCCTTGGGGTTCTCAGGAGCCCACACACTTTTTCCACGTTTCTTGACAGGGGTGGACGACGGGAACAGCTTCCGCTTTATCAAGTTACTAGTGGGCGCATCAGTCGGTTGACGGGATAGCGCGGGAGATGGACTCGCGGCGGGATCCCAAACTTCGTGGGGGGAGACGGGTGGACTTTGATGTGGTGAATGTCTAACGGGAGGAGTCGGTGGCCTTGGCTCCGAGTCTGGGAACTTGATGTATTTCTTCTTCCATAGAACGATACCAAGCTCAACTTCTCCCAATGTCTTCTCGCCTTCAGCTCCAGGAATTTCAAGACGTATTGCGTTGAATCCCGGCATAACTTTCGTGACCCCGACACGAGCAAATCCAGGCGGAATCACACCGAAATGGAAGGTTTCTCCAGGTTGATGTCGTAAAGCATAGCCAGTCGCCACCGGATAAGTAATGTTCATCATCGGCGCATGTAACTCACAATTTGTCTTCTCCGTGATATCATCCACGGGGTAGTGAGCCGCCGATGGTTCAGCAACTGGTTCATCAACTGCAGGATCTTGTAGCTGCGTGGAACCCACGCTACTTTTCTGCTGAGATGGTTCAGCAACTGGTTCATCACCTGCAGGATCTTCTACTCGCAGTTGCTTCTGGGTCATTGAGGCCAGTTGCTTCTGCACAGCCTGCACCGTGCGTTCTAATGCAGTAACCCTCTCCGCCTCCCTCTTCTTACTTCTGCAATGTTTTCTATAAGTTGCAACGTCTCCGGAAACCCTTCAAGAAAACCAACCCCGCCTCCTCTGCCTCGACATCGCCCCCAGTGTTCTTTATTCCCGAGGGCTTGTGAAAGCTCGTCGTCCTCTCTATCGGGAACATATTTTCCCTCCTTGACTAGTACCATGACTTTTTTTATTTTTGTGATGACTCTTCTAATTTTTCTCCGCCATTTTCCCTTTGCAACAATCATCCCTGTTTCTGGGTGCAACACTGCCCCATGCGCGAACAACCAGAACTTGGACCTGTCGGGCCAGTCATCTGTCTGTGGAGGGATCCCTTGTTTTCGCAGCTCGTCTTCATAGGCTTGCCACTTAGGCAAGGCAGTCTTGTAGCCACCTGAGCCCAAATGATGGAAATATTTCTTCTTCGAGGCATTCAACTTATTTTGTGTCGATCGGGCCACAGCGACGCCCGAATTCTTATACGCTGCAAATTCAGCCCATTCATCTTTTAGCTTCTCTAGATGTCCTTTGAAAACTATATCTTTGTTCCCATATTTTCTCCACAATGTGTTCTTCCAGTTGTTGAATTGCTGGGCCATCTTGCTAAGAGTCCACTCCTTGACTTTATCCTTCATCTTCTGTGGGAGATCTGCCGGTAGGCTGAATTTAGACATCATCGAGTCCCAAAGGGTCTCTTTAATTCTTTGCTCGAGATATTTTGCGCCTATGTTGGCTTTCTTCGGCTCATTCCATTCTGTCACAGTGATCGGGACCATGTCCCTTACAAAAACTCCGCACTACCGTACATATTTTTTGTAGATTCCATCGGGTTTCTCCGGTTTGCCTTTGAAGGTAACTTCGTCGATCGACAACGTTGCACCTTCCGGGAGCTTTAACCCTTGGGCCGGGCCTCGTACGGGGATTGACGACTTAGATCCAGAGGGCTGAAAGAAAAATGTTTCGTTAATAAGTGCGCATATAAATCAATTAATGCATCTAGCTATAGTGATCAACAAGACTTAATATATACCTTCTTCTTAGCTAGTGATCCAGACGGTTCTTCTTCGTCGTCGTCGTCTCTGAATTTTTCTAACTCAAGTCCCTCACCGGAGTCATTCAAACATTTCGCGCTGAATTTTTCGGCGTCTTCGCCGTCGGACGAATCTTCTCCATCGGAATATTCTCCATCGGAATTGGGTCCGGCAGCGGTGTTATATATTATTTGTTGGAGACGGTCTTCTTCCTCCAAATCTCGGACGAAGGTGGGGGCATCGTCCGCCATAGCTCAATGTCACTGCAAATTTTGAAACTTAGCAATATTTCTAACTTAACAATATTTCTAACTTAGCAATATTTCTAACTTAGCAATATTTCAAACTGAACAATATTTCAAACTTAGCAATATTTGAAACTTAGCAATATTTGAAACTTAGCAATATTTCAAACTTTACAATATTTCTAACTTTACAATATTTCAAACTTAGCAATATTTGAAATTTAGCAATATTTCAAACTTAGCAAAATTTCAAACTTTACAATGTTTCAAACTTTACAATGTTAAACTATATTTGAAACTTAGCAATATTTGAAATTTGCAATATTTGAAACTTTGCAATATTTCAAACTTTCAAAATTGCTAACTTTCAAAAATGCTAATTGAAACTTAGCAAGATTTTTTTATTTTGCAATATTTGAAACTTAGCAAGTTTTTTTATTTTGCAATATTTGAAACTTTGCAATATTTGAAACTTTGTAATATTTGAAACTTAGCAAGATTTTTTTATTTTGCAATATTTGAAACTTTGCAATATTTGAAACTTGCAATATTTGAAACTTAGCAACATTTTTTTATTTTGAACAACAAATTTTCATACTCATTTTAAACAAGAATTTTCATACAAAATTACAAAAGTACAAAGTACTAAATTACAAAAAATGCTATCTATATTTTCATTCTAAGCTATCTATATTTCTGTTATTTTGCTATCTACAAAATGAACAAAATGCTATCTACAAAATTGGTACAAATTTCTAAAAATGCTAAACAAAAATTAAAACTTAACTAAAAACAGTAATAAAAAAAGTAATAACAAAAAAATTGCTACTAAAAAAAAGACTTAGCTAAATTAAACTTAGCTAAAAAAACAGTACTCAAAAAACTTAGGTAAACTAAACTTAATATTAACTAAAAAAACAGTACTAAAAAAAAACAAATTACCTTGATGGTACTGGTGTGGCCGGCCGGAGTGGAGAGAGCAGCGCGGTGGAGCACGCGCGGCGGCCGGAGTGGGCGCGCGGGGCGTCCACGGCGTCGAGTGGGTGCGCGCGGCGGCCGGAGTGGGCGTCGTCGTCGACGGGGGAAATGGCGCGGCGGCCGAGAGGGCGCGCGCGGCGGTCTCGTCGGAGTGGGCGCCCGGGGCGTCGACGGCGTGGAGCGGGCGCGGGGCGTCGACGGCGTGGGGGCGTCGACGGCGCGGACGGCGGGGGACGTCGACGGCGTGGACGCGGCAGGGCTTCGCCGGCGTGGTGTCGAGGAGCGCGCGGGCGTCGTCGTCGAGCACACAGTTAGCGAATTTGGGGATCGATTCGATCGATCCCCTGCTTTAACTGCAGAACAGGCCTTTAGCACCGGTTGTAGTCTACAACCGGTACTAAAGGGTCTTTAGTACCGGTTGTAGACTACAACCGGTGCTAAAGGTGCCTTTTGGGCCGCGGCGAAAATTCCCGCGCGAAGCCCAGCCCTTTAGTACCGGTTGTAGTTTACAACCGGTACTAATGGGCTTTTTGAATTTTTTTTCTCTAGTTTTTTTTTTCTTTTGTTTTTGTTTTTTATATCTATTTGGTTTCTATTTTGTTTTTTCTCTACTTTCTTCTCTACTGCCACCAGGTGATGTCGCCGCAGTAGTCACCCGACGCGGACGCCGAGATCTGAAGACGGAGGAAAGCCATATCGGCGGGGGCGACGCCCCGATTCAATCCTCTTCAGGCGAGCACGCCAACCGACGACCACCGCCGGGAGCAGGCCACACCACCTCCAGTACCTCCGCAGAAAGGTCAGAGCAAACCCAACCGCGACGAAGAGAGGAACAGAGGACAAAATCTCCAAAAGCCGGCCGCCATCTTCGCAACCGTGTGAACCAAGATACAACTCCGATGTGCGGTCAACCGTCTTATGCAGAGACGATTTAACATACAACTAGACATCTACGTTACAACTTCACTAGTTCTAAATACTGGATAGAACAAATTAAGGTACAACTTGAAATTACGATACAACACAAGTAAAACAAAGACTCTACCTATCTCCCATCAATGCCTTTTGACGAAGATTCTGTCTTCTTGCCTTCCTTGCCCTTTGACGAAGATTCTGCCTTCTTGCCTTTGCCCTTGGACGAAGCTTCAGCCTTCTTGCTCAGTGCTTCAACCCTCCTTTCCTTTGACGACGGCATGAAATCGTCGTCATCATCGCTGTCAACTACCCAGAGACAGGAACGACCGTACGAATCACGGTCAGCTTCAGTTCGGTAGAACGGACTATTCGTAACTTTCCTGTCAAACTTCTCTGCAAGCGTGAGCATTTCTGCACGAATTTGGAGCGGGGTCCTATACGGAAACCCATCGCGGCATAGCTTCGCCCCGAGCAAAGCGAGATGACTCTCAGTGTGCAAAATTTCTTCAATTGGAACTACCCTACCATCTACCTTCAAATTGCTCGAAAGCCTGGCGAGATGCTCGGATGCGGAAATGTGAAACCCGGACACACACTTCTCGCAAGGACCAATACACACCATGCTTGCGCTCAAGTGAGTACCATGCCTACCTTCGACTGGGTTTTATAGAACTACCGGTGGCGGCATTTGGGGGGAACGATAGCGGGAAATATTTGGGCGGGAAACGGTGGCGGGATCGAAGTTGCCTACCTTCTCCAGTGGATCAGGAAGAAGCACACGGATCGTGTGTTTCCTTCCAGCGATTGGGAGCCGTTGGATCAAGCGGTGTGTTTCTTTCGAGCGCTTGTGAGCCCTTGGATCAGGAAGAAGCACACGGATCGTGTGTTTCCTTCCAGCGCTTGGGAGCCTTTGGATCAAGCGGTGTGTTTCTTTTAAGTGCTTGTGAGACGTTGGATCAGGGGTGAGCCCGACTTTAGTCCCGGTTGGTGTTACCAACCGGTACTAAAGAAGCACACGGATCGTGTGTTTCTTTCAAGCGCTCGTGAGACGTTGGATCAGAGGTGTGTTTCTTTTGAGGGATTGTGAGCTGTTGGATCAGCAGTATCACGACCACTTCGTGAGCCACATGACCCTATATATAGCCCACCTCCCGGAATTCCAGCGTCACTCACTCACTCACACAAAACATTCCATCGTCACTCGGAGAGGCATCTTTGGGCAACCAGCGGCAAGACGTCTCTGATGACCTGCGACCGTTCCAAACGGTTGCAGATCATCAGAGATGTCTTGCCGGACGGTTGTAGATCATCAGAGACGTCTTACCTCTGCTTGGATCGAAGTGGCGCTCAAACACAAAACATTCGGGTTTCCTAGCTATGCCCGACACTGAATGCAACGACATTCGACCGTGAATCAGTGTCGGGCTGTAGCTAGGAGAAACCGTGTGTTTTGTTTCCCAGGTTACTCACTCATATATTCTACCTTGTGCTCAAACACAAAACATTCGGGTTCCCTAGCTACGTCCTGCAACCGTTTGGTCGGATCCAAGCAGCGGCAAGACGCTCTGATGATTAGCAACATCCCCAACACTTGTTGCAAATCATCAGAGATGTCTTGCCTATCTAGTGTTTAGATCTCTCTTCTGAGTTTTCAGGACATAGTTACATAAAAGGTTTAATACATTATTACACATCAGCAACAACATCCCTATCTAGTGTTCACTTTTTCTTCTTGTGTGTCCCTTTCTTCTGATTGCGTCGTAGCCATGGACAATCTTCATCATTTAACACGGTGCTTGGGTCAGTTTTCACTTTGAAGGGCGGAATTTCAGCAAACTTATTGTAATCTTCTGACATGTCTGTCTTGTCCTCCACTCCCACGATGTTTCTTTTTCCTGAAAGAACTATGTGGCGCTTTGGCTCATTGTATGATGTACCGGCTTGCTTATCTTTTCTTTTTTTCGGTCTGGAAGACATGTCCTTCACATAGAAAACCTGAGCCACATCATTGGCTAGGACGAATGGCTCGGTTTTGTACGCAAGATTTTTGAGATCCACTGTAGTCATTCCGTACCGCTTGTCTATCTCTACCCCGCATGACAGGTTAACCCATTTGCACTGAAACAAAGGGATCTTAAAATAAGGTCCATAGTCAAGTTCCCATATCTGCTGTATGCAACCATAATATGTGTCCTTTGTTCCATCATCGTTTGTTGCATCAAAGCGGACACCACTGTTTTGGTTAGTGCTCTTTTTGTCTTGGGTTTCCGTGTAAAATGTATTCCCATTTATCTCGTACCCTTGGAAAGTCAATATAGTCGAAGATGGTGTCTTGGCCAACAAGTATAGCTCTTGTCCAACAGTGTTGTCATTAATGAGATGTGTACGCAACCAACTGCCGAAAGTATCCACGTGTTTTTCTTTAATCCAGAAGTCAGTCTTCTCCGGGTATTCTGAGCGTAAAATATCCATGTGTTCCACGATATACGGAGCCACCAATCTGGAATTTTGTAGAACTGTGTAGTGTGCTTGAGTGAAAGAATGCCCGTCCATACTTCTTGTTGCTTTCTTTCCTAGCGTGCCTTTTCCACGCAGTCTCCCCTCATGGCGTGATTGAGGAACACCGATGGGCTTAAGATCTGGAAGAAAGTCAACACAGAACTCAATGACCTCCTCTGTTCCATAGCCCTTGGACATGCTTCCTTCTGGCCTAGCACGGTTATGAACGTATTTCTTTAAGACTCCCATGAACCTCTCAAAGGGGAACATGTTGTGTAGAAATACAGGACCGAGAATGGAAATCTCTTCGACTAGGTGAACTATGAGGTGCGTCATAATATTGAAGAAGGCCGGTGGAAAGACCAACTCAAAGCTGACAAGACATTGGACCACACCCGTCTGTAAACTTGGTAGAGTTGCTGGATCAATTACCTTCTGAGAAATTGCATTCAGGAATGCACATAGCTTGACAATGGGTACTCGAACGTTTTCCGGTAGAAGCCCCCTCAATGCAACAGGAAGTAATTGTGTCATAATCACGTGGCAGTCATGAGACTTCAGGTTTTGGAACTTTTTCTCTGCCATGTTTATTATTCCCTTTATATTCGACGAGTAGCCAGACGGGACCTTGATACTGCTCAGGACTTGAAAAAAGATCTCCTTCTCTTCTTTGGTAAGAGCGTAGCTGGAAGTACCTTGATACTTCTCTGAATTCAGGTTGTCTCTTCCGTGGTGCGTACTTTGCTGGTCCTGCCGTGCATCCGCTGTATCTTTCGTCTTCCCATACACGCCTAAGAAGTTTAGCAGGTTCACGCAAAGATTTTTCGTCACGTGCATCACGTCGATTGCAGAGCGAACCTCTAGGATTTCCCAATAGGGTAAATCCCAAAATATAGATTTCTTTTTCCACAAGGGTACGCGCTTGTTTGCGTCTTTCGGAACATTTAGACTGCCAGGACCCTTTCCAAATATTACTTCCAAATCCTTGACCATGCCATATACAACATCACCATCACGGCGTGTAGGCTTCGTCCGGATATCTGCCAAACCTTTGAAGTGCTTGCCTCCGTTTCTTACGTGATGCCCGGTTGGAAGAAACTGACGATGCCCCATGTACACAATCTTGTTACCTATATATGCACTGTCAGTCTTATCTAAACAGTGCGTGCATGCATTGTATCCCTTGTTCGACTGTCCTGAAATGTTACTAAGAGCAGGCCAATCATTGATGGTTACAAACAGCAACGCTCGTAGGGGAAATTCCTCTTGTTTGTACTCATCCCACACACGTACACCTTCGTCAGACCACAACTGTAAAAGTTCGTCAACTAATGGCCTCAGATACACATCAATGTCGTTGCCGGGTTGTTTCGGTCCTTGGATAAGCACTGGCATCATAATATACTTTTGCTTCATGCACAACCAAGGGGGAAGGTTATAGATACATAGAGTCACGGGCCAGGTGCTATGACTGCTGCTCTGCTCCCCAAACGGATTCAAGCCATCTGTACTTAGACCAAACCTTAAGTTCCTTGCGTCAGCTGCAAAATCCCCAAACGCACTGTCGATTTTTCTCCACTGAGACCCATCAGCGGGGTGTCTGAGCATCTCGTCTTCCTTACGGTCTTCTTTGTGCCATCGCAACAACTTGGCATGCTCTTTGTTTCGGAACAAACGTTTCAACCGTGGTATTATAGGAGCATACCACATCACCTTCGCGGGAACCCTCTTCCTGGGGCTCGGCTCGCCCTCAATATCACCTGGGTCATCTCGCGCGATCTTATACCGCAATGCACCGCATATCGGGCATGCATTCAAATTCTCGTACTTCTCACCGCGGTAGAGGATGCAGTCATTGATGCATGCATGTATCTTCTGCACCTCTAATCCTAGAGGGCAGACAATCTTCTTTGCTTCGTACGTGCTGTGGGGCATTTCATTATTCCTCGGAAGATTCTTCTTAAATATTTGTAGCAACTCTTGAAATGCCTTGTCAGATATTCCATTCTTTGCCTTCCACTGCAGCAATTCCAGGGTGGTACCTAGCTTTTTCTGGTCATCTTCACAATTTGGGTACAACGGTTTTTTGTGATCCTCTAACATGCGCTCCAGCTTCGACCACTCGTTTTCAGTTACGCAGTTCATCTGTTCATCACGAATGACCTGACGAAGATCATCATCGTCGGACTGATCAACAATGACCTCATGCTCTTCCCCCATTGTAGTATCACCGTGTTCATCAGAGAACACGGGATAGTTGTCATCATCCTCTTCTTCAGGGTTTTCCATTATAACCCCTCTTTCTCCGTGCTTGGTCCAACAAAAATAATTGGGCATGAAGCCTTGTCGCAACAAGTGGGAGTGTATGGTTCTTACGCTCGGGTAATTCCTGTTATTCCGACATTCATCACATGGACAAATCATAAAACCATTCTTCAGCTTGTTTAACTTAACCACATCGAGAAAACGATGCATGCCATCAATGAACTCGGGACAGCGTCGATCACCGTACATCCATTCTCGGCTCATCTACATTACATAAATATATCAAAAACCATTACACCAGCTAAATAATGAATAGAGATACGTGACCAAATTAATTTATACAAGTTCATCACATTAAAATCAAAGTAGAGTAGTGCCCAAATGTAATACATAGTTCTCACGAAACATACATCAATCGAAACTAACATACAACTATCTAAAGAATTTAAATCCAACAACAAATGCGATCAGAATCGCAACCAAGGTAACTATTGAACCAACAGCATAATGATACCAAGCCTCTTGACTAATGGCATATTTTCTAATCTTTTTAAGCTTGGCGCGCATTGCATCCATCTTCCTCTCGTGAGCAGTGACGACGTCGGCAAGCTCGACCCCGTGAGCATCAACGATGTCGGCAATCTTCAAGTCCAATTCCATCTTCTCTTCTAGGCATTGGAGACGAAGATCTTCACTTATCTTCAATTTTGCTCTCAAATCGTCGTTTTCTTTTTTAAAATACTCGACAATAGGGTCGGCCGGAATTTCCGGTTCAACTACCTCCTAAATAAAAATATATCTACGTCAAGTTGGTCGGCATGATTGTTATAAACACGAAACAAAATAAATAGTTAAAAAGATATACCACATCCGAATCATAGACCGGACGAGGGCCGAAGGGGACGGATATCAAAACCATGACACTATACATATATAAAAAACATAAGAAAATTATACAAGAAATAATTATGCATTTAAATCATATAACTAACAATTTTTAAAATAAAAGATAAAAAAGAGGCTCACCGAGGTGGTGTCGGCGACGGAGCGGCGCGGGCGATCGACGGCGGTGAGGATCAGGGGACGGGACGACACTATATAAAACCATAAATTATACTTCAATTCGAGCTCAAAATGCATATAAAACAAATGAAATCCCTAACTTAGTCATTTCATCAAACACCTTGCAAGCACAACCAAAATCAAACTTGCTAAACTTGCACGAAAATGAGCTAAACTTGAAAAGCCGGAAGAGAAGATGAAGAAGTTGCTAACCCTTGTATAGGGTGCCACCAATCTTGACAAATGTTGGAGAAAAAATGGGTGACCTAGAGCTTGGGAGAGCTTGGGAGAGAGGAAAAATGGGGTTGGGGTCGAGTTGCTCCAAAATGGAGCTGGCTCGGCCGGGGTGGAAGATATAGGCAGGACCTTTAGTACCGGTTTTATTTACCAACCGGTACTAAAGGGCTGCCGTGGGGCCACTGACCGCGGCCTACGTGGCTGCACCCTTTTAGTACCGGTTGGTATTAACAACCGGTACTAAAAGGACCTTTAGTACCGGTTGTTAATACCAACCGGTACTAAAGGTGCTCGCCGCGGGGCCCTTGCTGGCGCCCAAGCACAACCGGTGCTAATGCCCCCTTTAGTACCGGTTTTGTTTGCAACCGGTACTAAAGGGGCGCACCAATGCCTCTGTTTCTACTAGTGTAGCCAGGTTCCAGCAGGGCATGCGTGAGGCAACAAGGGACTGTCGGAGCGTCGGCTAGGTCGTACAGGATGTATCGACTGTCAGCCACGGGGAGGCCTGGCGGCTGGAGCGGGGACCCCGATGCGGGGTGCGGGAATTCAACCCGATCGCGAGCGGGACACGCTTGCGACGGGAAATTTCTAAGCGGAGTGCGGGTGCGGTTGACAGGACCAGTCTGCTCCTCCACCGGTAAGCTTCCAAACACCTGATGATCTCATGGACTCATGGTTCTCAGTACTCTGCGTTGAATGCAGAAAAGAAAAGGAAAAAACTCACTCCTTGATAGCGAATGCAAATATATTATTTCATGGTTCCTAGACGTGAAAAACGATGGATATTACAACCAAAGGTAGGATTAAATCCGAACAAATTTAGAATTTACAGTTGAAACGGAAAGCAGTGCTTCCGAAGGTGGGATGGGATGAAAGATGTGCGTGGTCATCAGTTCATGCGATACGGTAGGACTTTGATCTGATTGGACTCGGTGCGATTCTCGTTCTCCGTCTTGACCTGCTCCAGTACTGCCTTGCCATCTATGTCACCATGGAGCTTGACCTCTTTAAGATTCTTCAAGTTCCCAATGCCGACAATATCAACGGCCCTCTGCTCACTAGCAAACAGCGGCAATTCAAGCGTCTCGAGCTTTGCCATTGATCCTACCTCAAATCCGATTGATTCTAGATATGGCGCTCTGACATGTAGATCCAGGCTCCTAGGCATCGGAAGTGATGGGTAGTTCGTATGACCAGTTCTCCGTCCACATAGGAATAAAGGCCCAGGATGATGCTCTGCAGGTTGGGCAAGTTGCACAAGGCATCAAATACCTGGTTGCTCTGTTGCTGCACTTGTAGGGTTAATTCCACAAGGTGTGTGAGTGATGGGATCCAGTCGGGCAATTGCGTAATGGGGAACGGCAAACTAAGGCTTCGGAGGAGTGGTGGCGGTGAGGAGATATGCTTCATAAGATCCGTTTCGTTATTCCCATTGAAATCCAAATGGAGCACTCGGAGAGAGTATGTATTTTCCAGGGAGGATGCAAGAGCACGCCAGAACAACTCATCTCCTGTCTCCATTTCTATACACAACACTTGCAACTGCTGTAGCTCAGCGATCTCTAGGGCAGGACTGATCTCGGCAGGACCGATAACTGCCCCACCCACCTCCCGGAGCGCCTTCATGTTCCCTATACCCCGTGGCAACTTCCAGCAGTCGGACTTGAGGCGCTGAAGTTTGGTCAGCTTTATTACTGTTTGCGGTAGCTCACGGATGTTCGTCTTCTCTACATCGAGAGACTCCAAGTGCTTTAGGTCGCCCATTTTGCTAGGCATCATGCTGACTTTTGTACCCTTCAAGCTCAAAAACATGAGAAGATACAACCGGCACACATATCTCATGTGCTTGTTTTGCAGGGCTGTGCAATCTTGCAGGCCAAGTACCCTCAGCAGTTTGAATTCGATTAGTCTATCCAACAACTTGCTGAGGCCAGCTTCCGACTGAAATGTGGTCAGTGATCGGACATGCTCAAATTTCATGGCCTCAATGCCATGCTTCACACCACGCTTCTCCACTTTCATCACTGTGTCACAGTCGCCATGGATGGAGAGGTGGCGAACTTTGCCATGTGACATTTCTCCGTATTGTCGTCCTACCAAGCAAACAAAGTTAATCTCCGAAGATTTGGACACCATCACCTCCAGCATCATGTCATGCATCTGGCATGTCTCTTCTTCGTTATATCCGTAGTAGGTTTGGCGCAACATCATGTCTTGTTTAATGATCATGCTCCTACTTATTAGATCATTATAGTACTCTTCTGCAACCTCCAACAAAGTCAGGCCCCGCTTTTCAGCCACCAAACCTTCAGCAATCCATCTGTACAGCAGCCTAACCTTCTCAATGATATAGTCCTCAGGGAAAATGCTCAGATACAACATGCAAGCCTTGAGATGATGAGGCAGGTAGTCAAAGCTGAGTGAAATATGCTGCCTCATACCCTCTAGGGTAGGATGGTTCTCCATCTGGGAACCAATTGAATGAGAAACTCTTCTCCACACATCTATGCTATCAGGTGAATTATAGCTTGCCAGAAGGCTTGCAATGCTGATTATGGCCAACGGAAACCCACCACATTTTTTCAAAATCATGTCCACAGTATCCCGAAGTTCGTAGGGGCAATGCCAGTCCATAGAGCCAAACACTGTCTTAAAAAATAGTTTAATGGAGGCTTCTAGCTGTAGGGGCTTCATTTGATGGACAGTTCCTTCCGAACCACTAGCTGCTTTGGCCACGGTCTCTATCCGAGTGGTCACAATAACTCGGCTGCCATGGTTATTCTTGGGCAATCTGATGCAAATGGATCTCCATGCTTGTAGGCTCCAGACATCATCAATGACAATGAGGTACCTGGTTTAATTGGACATATATACATGCTTCATGTTAAAGAATGTGTTGCATGTGCCATTGTTAGAAAGAGTGTTTAAAACAAACAAAAAGGAACACAAACAAAGAAGCTTTCAGTTTGGAACTTTCTGGACCATTTCAAAAAGGTTCAGTGAAGTACAACCTCTGTTTCTAAATGTAAGCCTTTTAGTGCAAGATCATGTCTAGATACATGTGGGAAAAAAAATGCTTACATTTAGAAACGGAGGGAGTAGGATTTTCGAGACTTCCTAAAAATAGTTGGTCAGCAGTATTTATTATGAAGAATTACATCCTTGCTACTCCCTCCGTCCTAGTACCCAAGGCATAATTTTTGAATATCTTGACCCAAGATGATAATTGTTTGGGGCTAAACTCTTGCATGCATTGGTGGGGGAGGAAACTAGCCACTAGTTGGGATAGAATTAAATACAATTATGCCTAGGAGGTGAGTAAGTTATGGGACAAATGGTTTTTGGGATTATGCCCTGCGAACTAGGACGGAGGGAGTACAAAAGAGATGATATCATTAAAAATATATTAGAATGCAACATTTGCATCGATTTAGAATAAAGTACATGAAACTGACAAACAAGTTATTTTTAATCATGCAACTAAGTAGCGCATAATCAGACTAAGTAGCACATTATTTTAATCCGGCACTAAGTGGTAGCATAAGCGGACAAGTATGTGACAATAATCTGGCAAATGCCGATAAATAAATCATTTTTACTAACATGGAATTTATATTTGAATATCCCACTATTAGGAAGATAACGGGGAAAGCTGATTTAACTTTTTGAGAGATATGTATTTTTAAATCGAATATAGAATAATCTCATGCCATGTGTGATTGTTGCATGCAAAAGAGAGGGAAGTGAGCAGCCGCGCTACCAGCGGCGCCGCCAGGTAGCACCCTTTTTATTTTTTTTTGAAAGGCGAAGTCTCCCATTTTTCTAGATAAAGAAAAATTAGCATGAAACGGACTAATCTTTTTACTTGGGGAAGCTAAGCTAAACTTGGAAGTACTGTATACCTTTTATCGTTGAGAACTTCTTTGAGCATGCTGGACAACATTTGCACATCCATCTCGAGGATTGCCCCATTCGTGAGACGCTCGCGGGTGGTGTGCTGATCTTCTTTCACCTTCAAGAGCTGCTGGAGCAGGCGCAGCAGCAGGCCCTTCATGTCCTTCCCACCATCGAAAGCTTTTGACACGGACACCAGCGCCTGCAGCTGGAAGTCCGCAGACAGCTCCCTGCACACCTCCATAGCCATCGTAGTCTTACCCAGCCCTCCGGAGCCCACGATGGAGAACACCTTGAGCTTCCCATCTCGCTCGTCGTCGTTCTTGCTCATAGCCTGAGCCAAGGTTCTGGCTTCTTCCCTGATGCCGACGAACTGGTCAGGCTCGCTGGCACGGCGGAGCGCGCGTGCAGACACGGACGCCGCTGAGACAGGGGCGAAGCAGGACGACTGTTATGTGTCTACTAGATTCAATCACGAATTCAACACACAACGCTCAACACTCCACAGACTCTCGATCTGGATACAGCTCGCGTCACGCGGAGCAGGTGAACACAGGCACGCAGGCCGTGAGGAGGAAGAAAGGGAAAAGTCTACTGACTTGTTTACTACTCAAATGATCGATCCTCCCTTCCTCTCGTGCTGCTGTCGGATATGCCACACCCCCTTCGACGACTTGGTCCGCTCTGCCTTGTGGGTCCCACTCGTCAGCTCACGGCGCCCATCCTTGGTCTTGCGCCGTCCGAGCTCCGTTATCGCCTTTGCCAGCAGAGGTGTTGTGACACTACCCCCCCTGAAGTCACGGCATGTCCCCAGGCCGTCGATGATGGGTACCGCTGCAGCATGACGTAGAGTTGCTCCCAGGTGCAGCAGCCTTCAGGCATCCCCTCCCACTGAATGAGCAACTGCGGAACGAGCTTGTTTCCGCGACGAATCATCCTGTCGGCGCACACACGGGCTGGCCGCATCGAGATGTTAGTCAGCAAGTAATTAGGCAAATTCTTGCAAACCTGCGTGTCGCTGGAGACAGCCTTCTTGAGCTGTGATACGTGAATCACAGGATGAATGCGAGCGGATGGAGGGAGCTGCAATTTGTACGCCACTTTGCCCACACGCTGAAGTACCAGGTAGGGGCCGAAATACTTGAAGGCCAACTTCTGATTGGAGCGCTGCGCCACCGATGTTTGCACATACGGCTGGAGTTTCAGATATACGCTGTCTCCCACGGCGAATTCCCTCTCAGACCTATTCTTATCAGCTTGATTTTTCATCCTACTCTGTGCACGAGCAAGGTGTTGGCGAATCACCGGGATCATTTCTTCCCGTTCTTTAATCCAAGCATCCAGTTCGGTATTGCCTGTGTCTGCATTTGCAGTGACTCCAAACTGTCGTGGCTGTCTGCCAAATAGCACCTCAAATGGTGAACGACCCAAAGCTGTGTGCACTGTGGTATTGTACCAGTATTCAGCCTGCGCTAGCCATTTGGCCCAATGGTTTGGATTTGCTTGAACCGTGCACCGTAGGTAAGTCTCGAGGCACTGGTTCACGCGCTCCGTTTGCCCATCACTTTGGGGATGGTAAGAGGAACTCATGTTCAATGTGGTATCAGTTAGCTTGAACAGATGTTGCCAAAACCCACTGATGAATATCTTGTCACGATCGGATATCAGGACTTTTGGCATACCATGGCGACAATACACGTTGTCAATGAAAGCTTGAGCGACAGTCTGTGCAGTGAAAGGGTGCTTCAGCGGTATGAAATGCGCATACTTGGAGAATTTGTCCACCACCACCATAATTGTATCAAACTTGTTTGATTTCGGGAGTCCTTCAATGAAATCAAGCCCCACACTGTGCCATGCATCTGGAGGAATCGGCAGTGGTTGCAGCCTGCCCGGCATCTTTACCTTCTCTGGTTTTGCTTGCTGGCATGTGCGGCAAGACTTCACATGTTGGATAATGTCGTTCTTCATGTGTGGCCAGTAGAATAGTTTTTTGACCTTGTGATAGGTGGCCTGGATGCCCGAGTGACCTCCCAAAGCACTGCCATGGAGAGCTAGCAGCACAGCATCATGAGCAGCCTTGTGTGTGCCCAACCACACACGGCCCTTGTACCTGATAATGCCATCATGCAGGGAGTATCCTTTGTCATTTGACCCTGTCACAGCCAGTTCTGTCAGCAGTTTGGTTGCCTGCTCATTGTTGTGATATCCTTCCAGCACTGTCTCTAGCCATTTTGGTTGCACTGCCGAGATGGCATAAGTATGTGCGACATGTGGACGACGAGATAGCCCGTCAGCTGCACGGTTTGTGATCCCCTTCTTGTATACAATTGTATACTGTAATCCCATCAACTTGAAAAACGCTTTTTGCTGAATGGGTGTATTGAATTTGTGATCACCTAAATGCACCAAACTCCTCTGGTCAGTGTGTATGGTAAAGTGCCTGTGTTGTAGATATGGTTTCCATTTTTCCACTGCCATCAAAATTGCCAAGCATTCTTTGTCATAGATACACAGAGACTGGTTCTTAGGGCCCAACGCCTTGCTCAAAAATGCCAGCGGGTGTCCTTTTTGCATGAGCACCGCACCCACTCCCGTGGCACATGCGTCTGTTTCAATCACAAACTCCTTGGTGAAATCCGGCATGGCCAGAACAGGTGCTTGGACAAGTGCTTGCTTCAGTGACTCGAATGCTGCATTGGTTTCAGGCGTCCACACATAAGGAACATTCTTGCACAGCAGTGCTGTCAGGGGTTTACAGATTATTCCATAGTGGCTGATGAATTTCCTGTAGTATCCAGTCACTCCCAACACACTCCTCAGTTGTTTTGCATTTTGCGGCACAGGCCAGTTCTTGACCGCAGCAATTTTGTCAGGATCAGTTGAAACCCCATGGGCACCTATGATATGTCCCAGGTACTCCAATGATGTCTGTGCGAAAGAGCATTTACTCTTTTTGATGAACAGCTTGTGCTCCTTTAGAATTGCAAACACTTCCTTCAAGTGTTTAACGTGCTCCTCCAGTGTCTTGCTGTATATTAGTATATCGTCCACAAACACCAGCACTGTTTTCCTGATCAGATGCGCAAAGATGCTGTTCATAGCTGCTTGGAAGGTTGCTGGAGCACACGACAGCCCAAATGGCATTACTCTGAACTCATAATGCCCACTGTGTGTTTTGAAAGCAGTCTTGTTTTCATCATGCTCAACCATGCGGATCTGGTGATACCCTGAGTGCAGATCCAGTTTTGTGAAATACGTAGCCCCAGCCAATTCATCCAGTAATTCGTCCACCACAGGCATTGGATACCTGTCCTTCACAGTCACCGAATTGAGATGCCTATAATCCACACAAAACCTCCAAGTCCCATCTTTCTTTTTCACCAACAGCACAGGGGATGCAAAAGGGCTCTGACTATGCTGAATAATCCCTTGTGCTAGCATATGCCTTATCTGCTTCTCAATTTCGTCTTTCTGTTGAGGTGAGTACCGGTATGGCTTCACATTTACTGGTTGTACTCCTGGCATGAGTGAGATTTTGTGGTCGAATTTCCTGTGCGGTGGCAGCCCTTTAGGTGTAGAAAAACATTCATTGTTTTCCTCTATGATCTCCACAATGCATTGGGGAAGACCACTCTCCTTAGTGTCAGCTACACACAGCTCTACCACATGAGCCACTGCATTGTCAGCTAGCAGTTCTTCCAGTTCGAGTTCAGTGATGGCCGTGCAAGAATTTGGTGCCTCTGGCACGCCTCTCACAGTTACTCGCTTATCCCCTTGTTTGATTCTGAAGGTCTTCTTCTTCCAATCTATCCACATAGGCCCAAGAGTGTCTAACCAGTCCATGCCTAGGATCATGTCGTAGTGAGGCAGATCAAACACTCGAAAGTCAGTGCAGAAGTTTGCTTTCTGGCACTTCCAGTTGACATTTTTCACAGCAGTGTCCACCTGTGTTGTGGCCCCATTTGCCACTGTCACTGTTACGGCTGGTACCTGAACCTTGGTGAGCCCCAGCACTTCCACTGCATCCGAGCTAATGAAACTACCACAGCTGCCGGAATCGACCAATAAGAGCACCTGTTTATTGTTGACCATCCCTTGCAAACGGAAACTTTTCTTGTGAACAGTGCCAGCCATGGCACATTCAGAGATAGAGCACAAGGACTCATCCGTGCTACTGCTGTCTGATTTGTCATCATCATCATCAGACTGTGACACTTGTAAGGCAGCCATCAGTTCCTCCATCATGTTCAGAGGCACAGTTGCGTTGCACTTGTGGCCTGGTTGGAATTTATCCCCACACTTGAAACATTCCCCTCTGGCTCGGCGTTGAGCTTTTAGAGCTTGCAATTTTGCTTCCCATGGTGGTTTGGTTGATTGCTTCTGCTTCAATTCTTCAGGAGAGCCAGCCAACACTCCTCTGTGTGCATGACTGCTGAATGGCTTAAATTCATTCTTGAATCGCCCACTCGAAACATGTCGAGCCTCCTCCAACATTTCTTCCTGCGTTTCAGCAAGAGACATAGCAGCATCAACTGTTCGAGGTTTATGCAAACGAATAGCTCGTTGAATTTCCTTCTTAAGCCCACTAATGAATTTTGTAACAAAGAAAGCCTCATCATAATGATTATTATGCACTAGCACCTTATGCCTAAGCTCCTCAAATTTAAAGAAATATTGTTCTACAGTTCCCACTTGTTTGCAACGCTCTAAAGCCTCTAAAGCCCTATGATGCTTATCCTTCCCAAATTTAGCATGAACAGCTACACACAACTCCTCCCAATTTTCAATGTCGTGCTCGGCTTCAACATTTTGCAGCCACAAAGCAGCATTGCCAATGAAGTGAATGGTAGCATAGCTAGCCCAAGTGTCGTGCTCTACGGCATACATAGCAAAGTACTTCTCGCAGGTTTTCTTCCACCAGCGTGGGTTTTCACCATCAAATTTTGGGAAATCAGATTTGGGTGGTCTACTGTTACGATATCGCCCATACTGAGCATGAATAGGTGTATCAATGTCGTCCTCAACACCCCCAGATCCTTCTCCTAAATCAAAAGTTACTGGAGAATGGCGAAAAGCACGCGTACCCTTTGCCAGGGCAGGTGCCATAGCCTTGTGGCCAGTGGTCACAGTGCCCTGGTTCGATGTTGCAGCGCCGTGCCCTATGGCTTGAGGAGTATGGGTCGAAGTAGTGGCGTGATTGGCTTCGAGAACCGCCACGCGCGTGCCCACTTCCTGCAGAGATTTGTGCATCTCACGCAGAGAGTCGTCGATGGCAGGTGCCCACTTGTTCAGGCCCTGAATGTTCTCCACCACCTGCGAGCTGGTGCTGGCCATCTTGTTGAGGGAGTCCTTCATGGACACGAGTGCAGATCCCGTGTCCTCGCTCTGCTTCGTCAGCCGCGCCGCCAGCTGCTGGAGTTCGAGCTGCAACTGCTCCATGGTTGCCGCATCGCTGCTCACCGCCGCCGTCGCCTCCGGAGCAATCCCCTTCCGCCGTCCTCCCCCAATGATTGACGAGATTGGCTAGCCGCTGTGGTCCGCCCTCCGTCTACCGCCACCCAAACGCCTCCATGAGTGCTCGATCTGAAGCACCGTCGCCGCCGCCGCGAAACGAGAACCCAAGATGAGGGATTTTACCAGGTAAACCCAACCTCACTCAGATCTCGCTCGAATTCGCCTCCCACGCTCTTCCTCACTGAAACAAATTTTCGGTGGCAGAGAGCTTGAGATCGGTAGGCTCTGATACCATATGTTATGTGTCTACTAGATTCAATCACGAATTCAACACACAACGCTCAACACTCCACAGACTCTCGATCTGGATACAGCTCGCGTCACGCGGAGCAGGTGAACACAGGCACGCAGGCCGTGAGGAGGAAGAAAGGGAAAAGTCTACTGACTTGTTTACTACTCAAATGATCGATCCTCCCTTCCTCTCGTGCTGCTGCCGGATATGCCACACCCCCTTCGACGACTTGGTCCGCTCTGCCTTGTGGGTCCCACTCGTCAGCTCACGGCGCCCATCCTTGGTCTTGCGCCGTCCGAGCTCCGTTATCGCCTTTGCCAGCAGAGGTGTTGTGACAACGACCTGCAAAGTTCATCCAGGTTGATGCCGTACCGAGCGCGGTGTTCATTGACGGTCTTGGTACGGCTCATGAGGGCCCTGATGTCTGCGGCGAGGGTGCGCCGGACCAGCATCTTCTGAAACTGGTGCTTAGGCCATTGCAGGAGCCCGATGGGTTGTCTGATGCGGATCCAGTAGATGTCAATGCAGTCTTCGTAGTCGTAGGAGATCTCACTCGCCTTCTTCCTCCACTCCCGGGCGACGTGGTGGATGTTCGTCTCGTCCGTCTCGGAGAGCATGCGGAGGATGGCGTTCATGGTGGCCAGCTCGTCCATTAGTTGGACAACCTTCTGGCCGACGCCACGGATCTCCTGAAGCTCATCAACCAGAAGGACGCCAAACTTGGTCACAACGGACAGTGCGGCTCTCTCCATTCTCTCAACCTCAGCGAGCTTGGGCGGTAGGAGGGCTCAGTTGGGATCACGATTTTTAGAAGCTTGTGTTGGGGAAAGAGCAAATGGCAGTGCACGTCTCAGCAGGATTGCAGGTGGTGCTGGTGCTGGCTGTTGGGGCGGCTTGGCCGTGCTTGTTCATCGTCGAGATCTCGGTGCTTGCGCCGAGGGGATGTTGCGGTCTTCTTCAATGGTGGAGGTCGTCCTTCTTCCAGCTGGTTTGAGGTTTGATCTCTTCTTCTCCGGTGTTCGTCGGTGTGGAAGAGCTTCGGTGGTCCAGCTGCTCGTAGTTGTAGTTCTTTGTGCTGAGTTCTTGCTGTATGATCTTGCTTCTGGTCTTATTGTTTGGTTCATCTGGTTGTAAGCAGGATTGTACTCCTCCCTTTCAAAAAAAAAAAAGGATTGGACTTCCATTTATATTTTGCACAGATTGTAAAATATCTAATATTCGATAGGGAAACGCTTTTATTCCCTCCGGAGGATGCGTCGCTCGCGTCCTCCTCACTGCGCGTGGAGGCAACGACCCCGTGTCAAACCTTATCGCCTTGCATCGTTTCTCCTCCACTCATTTAGTATCCTCGCTGTGCCCATCACGCCGTCACTTGTCAAGCACATCTCCAGCAATCACCGGCGGCCCTCCTACCACTAAAATCCCCGGCCGCCCCACCCAGTGGCATATACCTTTTCTCGTTGAGAAGCTCCTTGAGCGTATTGGACAGCTTCTCCACATCCATCTCGCCGATTACCTCGTTGAGAAGCTAAGCATGGGAGTAGTATATACCTTTTCTCGTTGAGAAGCTCCTTGAGCGTATTGGAGTAGTATATACCTTTTTTTTTTAATTTTTCAGGCATTTCTCATTAAACTTGCTCTGCAATATCGCTGGCTAAAAGGTTTTCAATACAATTGGGGGCAGTGGCCTCCCAGTAGGAGTTCGAAGACTCAGAGCTAACACCCAGCTTTGCAAGCATATGGGCTACAGAATTACAAGCACGGCGATTGAAACCGAAGTGAAAAAAGCCTAAATTTAAAATGCATAGGCTTCGCGCTTCCATCACCAAAACACCAATCTCAGATTTGTCATAGTCGTTGCTCTTCAGGGCCTGGACGAGAGAGGAGGCATCAGACTCAAATTGAATCATGTTGGCCCCGGTTCTCAAAGCTCCATCGATAGCGGCCAAACAAGCCACCGCTTCAGAATGGAGTGCGTCCCTGAGGTGAATTGACTTCCCCGCACCGGCAGCGATGAAGACGCCGTCGTGGTCGTGGATGACATAGCCCCAGCCACCAGAACTCGTATTCTGATCAAAAGCCCCATCAAAGTTGATCTTGACGAGATTTTCCGGTGGCCTTGTCCACTTGTGAAGATCAGGAGGCTTGGGAGGCTTCTCAGGCTTCCTCAGCTGCAGAGAGTCAACAAACATCATCTCCACACGGTGGCAAACGATTTGTGGCGTGGGGATCGCCTCCCCAGAGTTCGCCTTGTTTCGGACATTCCACCAATCCCACATCAACAAAACAGCCTTCAACTGAATGCCCTCCTTGCACTTCCACAGCTCCTGCAGCATTTCATGGGCCGAGTTGCAGGGCATCCAACACTCTCTAGCCTTCTTGCATTTCAGGAAGATATGGCCCCCATCCTCATTTTGCCTGAGACAAACCGGCATCTGGTGTCAAGATCAACGCCCAATTTTTTAATTTTCATCCGGTTGGCTAAACTATTGTGTGCCAGCCTCCACACAAACATCTTGACCTTGCAAGGAGCATTTAGGGACCAGATATGATTCCAGTTGAAAATTCCATTTCTGTTAGAGGAGGCAGCATCTCTACCCAGCCTTCTGTCCCTAAGCATAACCGCAACCTTGTACGCGGATTTAACAGAGAAAAGCCCCCGGTGATCAAAGTGCCAGGCAAGGAAATCTTCAGTTCCGTCACAGATGTTGATCAAGAGAATTGCTTTAGCGTCATCAGCCTGGAAAAGATCATTGACAAGAGCCACATCCTAGCCCCCCGTGACAGGATCCAGTAGCTCCGCCACCCGGGTAATAGGGGAGTGGCCTTGAAGAGAGTGCGGACGCCTCGTATCACCACCAGGGATCCATGGATCATCCCAAACATTTATCTTTGTACCATCACCAACCCTCCAGATGAGGCCATCCTTAAGCACAGAGATGCTTCTCAAGATGCTACGCCAAGTGTAAGAAATGCCCGGGCTGGCCTCCGTAGAGAGAAGATTTTCGTCAGGAAAGTATTTTGCGCCCAAAACCCTGCTGCAAAGGGAGTTGGGTTCCTGGAGAAGCCTTCAGCCCTGCCTAGCAAGCATGGCCAGGTTGAAGAGATGAAGATCACGGAAGCCAAGACCCCCATCGCATTTCGGCTTTGAGAGACACTTCCAACCCAGCCCATGGTGGCGGTCTTCATCCTGGTTGTTCCACCAATAGCGGCACACCATGGTGCTAATCTCATCGCAGAAAGTCTTGGTGATGTCGAAGCAAGACATGGCGTAGATGGGAATTGCCTGAGCCACTGCCTTCACCAAAATTTCCTTCCCAGCCTTGGAGAGAAAATTTTCCTTCCACCCTTGATTTTTTTTTCCAAATCCTTTCCTTTAGGTAACCGAAAGCTTTTGTTTTTGATCTGCCTAGATATATCGGCAAGCCCAGGTAACGCTCATTGTAAGCTTCATCCTGGGTGTGGAGAGAGAGCTTAAAGTTTCTTTTTGCTAGATTTGAGGTTCCTTTGCTAAACATGACAGGAGATTTGTCCTTGTTGATCATCTGGCCTGAAGCGTCCTCATACAGAGAGAGGATTTCCTGGAGCTTTTGGGCACTAACTGCGTTAACCTTCATGAAAACAAGAGAATCATCCGCAAAGAACAGATGGTTAATCCTGGGAGCATTGGGGCAGATCTGAACACCAAGAAGAGAGCCATCCTCTTCGGCCTTGCGAAAGAGAGCAGACAGCCCCTCCGCACACAAAATGAATAGGTAGGGAGACAGGGGGCAGCCCTGCCTGAGACCCCGCTGCGGCACCACCACCTCAGTTAAGCTTCTGTTTACCTTGACATGATAGGTAACAGAGGTAACACACCGCATGATCAGCTGCACCCACTGATCAGAGAAACCCATCTTCAACATGATATTTTCCAGAAAGGACCATTCAACACGGTCAAAAGCTTTGCTCATATCCAGCTTGACAGCAGCGAGGCCGTCCCTGCCACCCTTTCTGCAGTGCATAAAGTGGGTGGTCTCATAGGCGATAAGAATATTGTCGGTGATAAGACGACCAGGGACAAAAGCACTCTGGCTGGGGGAAATAACTTCATCAAGAACCTCCTTTAATCTGCACGCAATTACCTTCGTGACAATCTTGATCACCACATTGCAGAGGCTGATCGGTCTCAACTCCTTCAGGCAAGATGGATTTCTAACCTTTGGAATAAGGACAATAACAGTCTCATTCCAACCCTTGGGATTTGGCCACCATTCAAGACCTCCAGAATTTCAGTTTGCACCTTTTCACCCACAAGATCCCAGAAACGCTTATAGAAGACAGCAGGCATGCCATCAGGGCCCGGGCCTTCAGATCACCCATGGAAACCAAAGCAGCAATGATTTCTTCCATAGTGAAAGGTTTTCCCAAGTAGCCATTCATCTCGGTAGTGACTACCGGCGAGATGTGACTGAGAAGCTCAGCCTCCCTAGTGCCTGCACAGGAGGAGAAGACATCCTGATAGTAGTTAGTAATGAAAGAACGCAGCTCTTCCTCACCCTCGACCACAACACCATCCTCCCTGGTCAGTTTTCTGATAGAATTTCCCCGGCGCCTCTCCGAAGCACAGGCAAGAAAAAACTTGTGTTTCGGTCGCCATCTTTGAGCCAATGTGCCTTTGCTCTTTGTTTCCAGTACACATTCTTTTGGTCTTGCAGCCTCTCAAGCTTGTAGCGAAGCAAGTGTTCTCGAGAGACTTGCTCTTGAGAGATGTCCTGCCTCCGACACCGACTGAGAGCTTTTTTTGTCTGCTTAATTCTGTTTTGCAGATCACCCAACACCTCTCTATCCCAAGTGTGCAGCTCAGAGCCAACACGTTTTATAGCATCAGCAATTTTTTGATCCCCCGTGAGCATAGCAAGGTGCCATGCATTGTGCACCACGTCATCACACTCCTCCTCCTCCAGCCATCTAGCTTCGAATTTTGGCTGCTCCACCACACCACCCACCCGGTGCAGAGATATTCTGGCTCCATAACAACAATGACAGGCCGATGGTCCGAGCGACGAGGGTCGCCATTTATTGCCTTGTAAGCTAGAAAGTGAGAGCGCCAGCCCACGTTAGCAACAGCCCTGTCGAGCCTCTACTTGATGTAAGAACTAGCATGCTGGCTGTGGTTGCGCTAGGTGAAAGGATCTCCCACAAATCCCAAATCCTCCAACTCGCAGTGCTCCAAAGCACTCCGAAAATTATCCATGCAGGCCTGCGGCTTCAGCTTGCCACCCTGCTTCTCACTGGCAAAAAGAATCTCGTTGAAATCACCAAAAACCATCCAAGGCAGATCAGAGGTACCATGGAGGATGCGCAGCAGCTTCCAGGTCTTGTCCCTCTCGCTAGCCTTTGGTTCACCATAGATGCCCTCCATGTGAAACCATCATCCCCAGTGACATTCGCATCAATGTGATAGCGAGACATCCCGGGTTCACCTTCACAACAACATCTCTCTTCCAGAAAAGGGCTAAACCCCCACACCTCCCAACACAGTCTTTTGCTTCGAAATTTGGCATTCCCAACAACACCGCCAAACTCTTTATCCCCTCCCTGTCAAGCTTTGTTTCAGACAGAAAGAGAATATCCGGATCTTCCGCCTTCTGCAACTCCAGAAGACCATCAACAGCTAGCTGGTTTCCCAACCCCCGGCTGTTGTAAGCAATGGCTTTCATTGATCCTCGCAGGGCTGAGAGAGCAGCCCCACATCTAATTTTCCTTGTCCTTGGTCAGGAACGGACCCCCAATCACCTTCCAAGAATTCAGGTCCTTCTCACTCATGTGTTTCTTTTCATTTCCTAGACCGGTGTCAAAACCAGCCGTGAAGGCAGCGGAGCCAGAAACATCAACCCCTCCCATAGGAACTAGAGCAAGGGTCATGTTATTATCAATCATGTCCATAATTTCTCCTTCAGCACCTATTAATCTTGCTGCCCACTAGTAGAAACAGAGGCATTGGTGCGCCCCTTTAGTACCGGTTGCCACTAAAACCGGTACTAAAGGGGGCATTAACACCGGTTGGGCTTGGGCGCCAGGTAGGGCCCCGCGGCGAGGACCTTTAGTACCGGTTGGTATGAACAACCGGTACTAAAGGAAACCTTTTAGTACCGGTTTCTATTGCCAACCGGTACTAAAAGGGTTCAGCCCCGCAGGCCACGGTCAGTGGCCCCACGGCAGGCCCTTTAGTACCGGTTGGTAAATAAAACCGGTATTAAAGGTCCTGCCTATATTCCACCCCGGCCGAGCCAGCTCCATTTTGGAGAAACTCGACCCCAACCCCATTTTTCCTCTCTCCCAAGCCCTCCCAAGCTCTAGGTCACCCATTTTTTCTCCAACATTTGTCAAGATTGGTGGCACCCTATACAAGGGTTAGCAACTTCTTCATCTTCTCTTCCGGCTTTTCAAGTTTAGCTCATTTTCGTGCAAGTTTAGCAAGTTTGATTTTGGTTGTGCTTGCAAGGTGTTTGATGAAATGACTAAATTAGGGATTTCATTTGTTTTATATGCATTTTGAGCTCGAATTGAAATATAATTTATGGTTTTATATAGTGTCGTCCCGTCCCCTGATTTCGTGAGAACTATGTATTACATTTGGGCACTACTCTACTTTGATTTTAATGTGATGAACTTGTATAAATTAATTTGGTCACGTATCTCTATTCATTATTTAGCTGGTGTAATGGTTTTTGATATATTTATGTAATGTAGATGAGCCGAGAATGGATGTACAGTGATCGACGCTGTCCCGAGTTCATTGATGGCATGATTCGTTTTCTCGATGTGGTTAAGTTAAACAAGCTGAAGAATGGTTTTATGATTTGTCCATGTGATGAATGTCGGAATAACAGGAATTACCCGAGCGTAAGAACCATACACTCCCACTTGTTGCGACAAGGCTTCATGCCCAATTATTTTTGTTGGACCAAGCACGGAGAAAGAGGGGTTATAATGGAAAACCCTGAAGAAGAGGATGATGACAACTATCCCGTGTTCTCTGATGAACACGGTGATACTACAATGGGGGAAGAGCATGAGGTCATTGTTGATCAGTCCGACGATGATGATCTTCATCAGGTCATTCGTGATGAACAGATGAACTGCGTAACTGAAAACGAGTGGTCGAAGCTGGAGCGCATGTTAGAGGATCACAAAAAACCGTTGTACCCAAATTGTGAAGATGACCAGAAAAAGCTAGGTACCACCCTGGAATTGCTGCAGTGGAAGGCAAAGAATGGAATATCTGACAAGGCATTTCAAGAGTTGCTACAAATATTTAAGAAGAATCTTCCGAGGAATAATGAAATGCCCCACAGCACGTACGAAGCAAAGAAGATTGTCTGCCCTCTAGGATTAGAGGTGCAGAAGATACATGCATGCATCAATGACTGCATCCTCTACCGCGGTGAGAAGTACGAGAATTTGAATGCATGCCCGATATGCGGTGCATTGCGGTATAAGATCGCGCGAGATGACCCAGGTGATATTGAGGGCGAGCCGAGCCCCAGGAAGAGGGTTCCCGCGAAGGTGATGTGGTATGCTCCTATAATACCACGGTTGAAACGTTTGTTCCGAAACAAAGAGCATGCCAAGTTGTTGCGATGGCACAAAGAAGACCGTAAGGAAGACGAGATGCTCAGACACCCCGCTGATGGGTCTCAGTGGAGAAAAATCGACAGTGCGTTTGGTGATTTTGCAGCTGACGCAAGGAACTTAAGGTTTGGTCTAAGTACAGATGGCTTGAATCCGTTTGGGGAGCAGAGCAGCAGTCATAGCACCTGGCCCGTGACTCTATGTATCTATAACCTTCCCCCTTGGTTGTGCATGAAGCAAAAGTATATTATGATGCCAGTGCTTATCCAAGGACCGAAACAACCCGGCAACGACATTGATGTGTATCTGAGGCCATTAGTTGACGAACTTTTACAGTTGTGGTCTGACGAAGGTGTACGTGTGTGGGATGAGTACAAACAAGAGGAATTTCCCCTACGAGCGTTGCTGTTTGTAACCATCAATGATTGGCCTGCTCTTAGTAACATTTCAGGACAGTCGAACAAGGGATACAAGGCATGCACGCACTGTTTAGATAAGACTGACAGTGCATATATAGGTAAGAAGATTGTGTACATGGGGCATCGTCAGTTTCTTCCAACCGGGCATCACGTAAGAAACGGAGGCAAGCACTTCAAAGGTTTGGCAGATATCCGGACGAAGCCTACACGCCGTGATGGTGATGTTGTATATGGCATGGTCAAGGATTTGGAAGTAATATTTGGAAAGGGTCCTGGCAGTCTAAATGTTCCGAAAGACGCAAACAAGCGCGTACCCTTGTGGAAAAAGAAATCTATATTTTGGGATTTACCCTATTGGGAAATCCTAGAGGTTCGCTCTGCAATCGACGTGATGCACGTGACGAAAAATCTTTGCGTGAACCTGCTAAACTTCTTAGGCGTGTATGGGAAGACGAAAGATACAGCGGATGCACGGCAGGACCAGCAAAGTTCGCACCACGGAAGAGACAACCTGAATTCAGAGAAGTATGAAGGTACTTCCAGCTACGCTCTTACCAAAGAAGAGAAGGAGATCTTTTTTCAAGTCCTGAGCAGTATCAAGGTCCCGTCTGGCTACTCGTCGAATATAAAGGGAATAATAAACATGGCAGAGAAAAAGTTCCAAAACCTGAAGTCTCATGACTGCCACGTGATTATGACACAATTACTTCCTGTTGCATTGAGGGGGCTTCTACCGGAAAACGTTCGAGTACCCATTGTCAAGCTATGTGCATTCCTGAATGCAATTTCTCAGAAGGTAATTGATCCAGCAACTCTACCAAGTTTACAGACGGGTGTGGTCCAATGTCTTGTCAGCTTTGAGTTGGTCTTTCCACCGGCCTTCTTCAATATTATGACGCACCTCATAATTCACCTAGTCGAAGAGATTTCCATTCTCGGTCCTGTATTTCTACACAACATGTTCCCCTTTGAGAGGTTCATGGGAGTCTTAAAGAAATACGTTCATAACCGTGCTAGGCCAGAAGGAAGCATGTCCAAGGGCTATGGAACAGAGGAGGTCATTGAGTTCTGTGTTGACTTTCTTCCAGATCTTAAGCCCATCGGTGTTCCTCAATCACGCCATGAGGGGAGACTGCGTGGAAAAGGCACGCTAGGAAAGAAAGCAACAAGAAGTATGGACGGGCATTCTTTCACTCAAGCACACTACACAGTTCTACAAAATTCCAGATTGGTGGCTCCGTATATCGTGGAACACATGGATATTTTACGCTCAGAATACCCGGAGAAGACTGACTTCTGGATTAAAGAAAAACACGTGGATACTTTCGGCAGTTGGTTGCGTACACATCTCATTAATGACAACACTGTTGGACAAGAGCTATACTTGTTGGCCAAGACACCATCTTCGACTATATTGACTTTCCAAGGGTACGAGATAAATGGGAATACATTTTACACGGAAACCCAAGACAAAAAGAGCACTAACCATAACAGTGGTGTCCGCTTTGATGCAACAAACGATGATGGAACAAAGGACACATATTATGGTTGCATACAGCAGATATGGGAACTTGACTATGGACCTTATTTTAAGATCCCTTTGTTTCTATGCAAATGGGTTAACCTGTCATGCGGGGTAGAGATAGACAAGCGGTACGGAATGACTACAGTGGATCTCAAAAATCTTGCGTACAAAACCGAGCCATTCGTCCTAGCCAATGATGTGGCTCAGGTTTTCTATGTGAAGGACATGTCTTCCAGACCGAAAAAAAGAAAAGATAAGCAAGCCGGTACATCATACAATGAGCCAAAGCGCCACATAGTTCTTTCAGGAAAAAGAAACATCGTGGGAGTGGAGGACAAGACAGACATGTCAGAAGATTACAATAAGTTTGCTGAAATTCCGCCCTTCAAAGTGAAAACTGACCCAAGCACCGTGTTGAATGATGAAGATTGTCCATGGCTACGACGCAATCAGAAGAAAGGGACACACAAGAAGAAAAAGTGAACACTAGATAGGGATGTTGTTGCTGATGTGTAATAATGTATTAAACCTTTTATGTAACTATGTCCTGAAAACTCAGAAGAGAGATCTAAACGGTTGCAGGACGTAGCTAGGGAACCCGAATATATGAGTGAGTAACCTGGGAAACAAAACACACGGTTTCTCCTAGCTATAGCCCGACACTGATTCACGGTCGAATGTCGTTGCATTCAGTGTCGGGCATAGCTAGGAAACCCGAATGTTTTGTGTTTGAGCGCCACTTCGATCCAAGCAGAGGTAAGACGTCTCTGATGATCTACAACCGTCCAGCAAGACATCTCTGATGATCTGCAACCGTTTGGAACGGTCGCAGGTCATCAGAGACGTCTTGCCGCTGGTTGCCCAAAGATGCCTCTCCGAGTGACGATGGAATGTTTTGTGTGAGTGAGTGAGTGACGCTGGACTTCCGGGAGGTGGGCTATATATAGGGTCATGTGGCTCACGAAGTGGTCGTGATACTGCTGATCCAACAGCTCACAATCCCTCAAAAGAAACACACCTCTGATCCAACGTCTCACGAGCGCTTGAAAGAAACACACGATCCGTGTGCTTCTTTAGTACCGGTTGGTAACACCAACCGGGACTAAAGTCGGGCTCACCCCTGATCCAACGTCTCACAAGCACTTAAAAGAAACACACCTCTGATCCAACGTCTCACGAGCGCTTGAAAGAAACACACGATCCGTGTGCTTCTTTAGTACCGGTTGGTAACACCAACCGGGACTAAAGTCGAGCTCACCCCTGATCCAACGTCTCACAAGCACTTAAAAGAAACACACCGCTTGATCCAACGGCTCCCAAGCGCTGGAAGGAAACACACGATCCGTGTGCTTCTTCCTGATCCAAGGGCTCACAAGCGCTCGAAAGAAACACACCGCTTGATCCAACGGCTCCCAATCGCTGGAAGGAAACACATGATCCGTGTGCTTCTTCCTGATCCACTGGAGAAGGTAGGCAACTTAATTCGATCCCGCCACCGTTTCCCGCCCAAATATTTCCCGCTATCGTTCCCCCCAAATGCCGCCACCGGTAGTTCTATAAAACCCAGTCGAAGGTAGGCATGGTACTCACTTGAGCGCAAGCATGGTGTGTATTGGTCCTTGCGAGAAGTGTGTGTCCGGGTTTCACATTTCCGCATCCGAGCATCTCGCCAGGCTTTCGAGCAATTTGAAGGTAGATGGTAGGATAGTTCCAATTGAAGAAATTTTGCACACTGAGAGTCATCTCGCTTTGCTCGGGGCGAAGCTATGCCGCGATGGGTTTCCGTATAGGACCCCGCTCCAAATTCGTGCAGAAATGCTCACGCTTGTAGAGAAGTTTGACAGGAAAGTTACGAATAGTCCGTTCTACCGAGCAAGAAGGCGGGTTGAAGCACTGAGCAAGAAGGCTGAAGCTTCGTAATTTCAAGTTGTACCTTAATTTGTTCTATCCAGTATTTAGAACTAGTGAAGTTGTAACGTAGATGTCTAGTTGTATGATAAATCGTCTCTGCATTGATGGGAGATAGGTAGAGTCTTTGTTTTACTTTTGGAGATTGTGTCCTCTGTTCCTCTCTTCGTCGCGGTTGGGTTTGCTCTGACCTTTCTGCGGAGGTACTAGAGGTGGTGTGGCCTGCTCCCGGCGGTGGTCGTCGGTTGGCGTGCTCGCCTGAAGAGGATTGAATCGGGGCGTCGCCCCCGCCGATATGGCTTTCCTCCGTCTTCAGATCTCGGCGTCCGCGTCGGGTGACTACTGCGGCGACATCACCTGGTGGCAGTAGAGAAGAAAGTAGAGAAAAAAACAAAATAGAAACCAAATAGATATAAAAAACAGAAAACAAAAGAAAGAAAAAAAAACTAGAGAAAAAAATTCAAAAAGCCCATTAGTACCGGTTGTTAATTACAACCGGTACTAAAGGGCTGGGCTGCGCGCGGGAATTTTCGCCGCGGCCCAAAAGGCACCTTTAGTACCGGTTGTAGTCTACAACCGGTACTAAAGACCCTTTAGTACCGGTTGTAGTCTACAACCGGTACTAAAGGCCTGTTCTGCAGTTAAAGCAGGGGATCGATCCCCAAATTCGCTAACTCTCTGCTCGAAGAAGACGACGACGCCCGCGCGCTCCTCTCGACACCACGCCGGCGAAGCCCTGCCGCGTCCACGCCGTCGACGCCCCCCGCCGTCCGCGCCGTCGACGCCCCCACGCCGTCGACGCCCCGCGCCCGCTCCACGCCGTCGACGCCCCGGGCGCCCACTCCGACGAGACCGCCGCGCCGCCCTCTCAGCCGCCGCTCCATTTCCCCCGTACGTCGACGACGACGCCCACTCCGGCCGCCGCGCGCACCCACTCGACGCCGCAGACGCCCCGCGCGCGCACCCCGGCCGCCGCGCGTGCTCCACCGCGCTGCTCTCTCTCCACTCCGGCCGGCCACACCACAGTACCACATCAAGGTAAAAAAAAATTTAGTACTGTTTTTTTAGTTAATATTAAGTTTAGTTTACCTAAGTAATTTGAGTACTGTTTTTTTAGCTAAGTTTAGTTTAGCTAAGTCTTTTTTTTAGTAGCAATTTTTTTGTTATTACTTTTTTTATTACTGTTTTTAGTTAAGTTTTAAATTTTGTTTAGCATTTTTAGAAATTTGTACCAATTTTGTAGATAGCAAAATATAGATAGCATTTTATTCATTTTGTAGATAGCAAAATAACAGAAATATAGATAGCTTAGAATGAAAATATAGATAGCATTTTTTGTAATTTAGTACTTTGTACTTTTGTAATTTTTGTATGAAAATTCTTGTTTAAAATGAGTATGAAAATTTGTTGTTCAAAATAAAAAATGTTGCTAAGTTTCAAATATTGCAAGTTTCAAATATTGCAAAGTTTCAAATCTTGCTAAGTTTCAATTAGCATTTTTGAAAGTTAGCAATTTTGAAAGTTAGAAATATTGCAAAGTTTCAAATATTGCAAATTTCAAATATTGCTAAGTTTCAAATATAGTTTAACATTGTAAAGTTTGAAACATTGTAAAGTTTGAAATTTTGCTAAGTTTGAAATATTGCTAAATTTCAAATATTGCTAAGTTTGAAATATTGTAAAGTTTGAAACATTGTAAAGTTTGAAATATTGCTAAGTTTGAAATATTGCTAAATTTCAAATATTGCTAAGTTTGAAATATTGTAAAGTTAGAAATATTGTAAAGTTTGAAATATTGCTAAGTTTCAAATATTGCTAAGTTTCAAATATTGCTAAGTTTGAAATATTGTTAAGTTTGAAATATTGCTAAGTTTCAAATATTGCTAAGTTAGAAATATTGTTAAGTTCGAAATATTGTTAAGTTAGAAATATTGCTAAGTTTCAAAATTTGCAGTGACATTGAGCTATGGCGGACGATGCCCCCACCTTCGTCCGAGATTTGGAGGAAGAAGACCGTCTCCAACAAATAATATATAACACCGCTGCCGGACCCAATTCCGATGGAGAATATTCCGATGGAGAAGATTCCGACGGAGAAGACGCCGAAGAATTCAGCGCGAAATGTTTGAATGACTCCGGTGAGGGACTTGAGTTAGAAAAATTCAGAGATGACGACGACGACGAAGAAGAACCGTCTGGATCTAAGGCGGACGATGCCCTAGCTAAGAAGAAGGTATATATTAAGTCTTGTTGATCACTATAGCTAGATGCATTAATTGATTTATATGCGCACTTATTAACGAAACATTTTTCTTTCAGCCCTCTGGATCTAAGTCGTCAATCCCCGTACGAGGCCCGGCCCAAGGGTTAAAGCTCCCGGAAGGTGCAACGTTGTCGATCGACGAAGTTACCTTCAAAGGCAAACCAGAGAAACCCGATGGAATCTACAATAAATATGTACGGCAGTGCGGAGTTTTTGTAAGGGACATGGTCCCGATCACTGTGACAGAATGGAATGAGCCGAAGAAAGCCAACATAGGCGCAAAATATCTCGAGGAAAGAATTAAAGAGACCCTTTGGGACTCGATGATGTCTAAATTCAACCTACCGGCAGATCTCCCACAGAAGATGAAGGATAAAGTCAAGGAGTGGACTCTTAGCAAGATGGCCCAGCAATTCAACAACTGGAAGAACACATTGTGGAGAAAATATGGGAACAAAGATATAGTTTTCAAAGGACATCTAGAGAAGCTAAAAGATGATTGGGCTGAATTTGCGGCGTATAAGAATTCGGGCGTCTCTGTGGCCCGATCGACACAAAATAAGTTGAATGCCTCGAAGAAGAAATATTTCCATCATTTGGGCTCAGGTGGCTACAAGACTGCCTTGCCTAAGTGGCAAGCCTATGAAGACGAGCTGCGACTAAAAGGGATCACTCCACAGACAGATGACTGGCCCGACAGGTCCAAGTTCTGGTTGTTCGCGCATGGGGCAGTGTTGCACCCAGAAACAGGGCTGATTGTTGCAAAGGGAAAATGGCGGAGAAAAATTAGAAGAGTCATCAGAAAAATAAAAAATGTCATAGTACTAGTCAAGGAGGGAAAATTTGTTCCCGATAGAGAGGACGACGAGCTTTCACAAGCCCTCGGGAATAAAGAACACTGGGGGCGATGTCGAGCCAGAGGAGGCGGGGTTGGTTTTCTTGAAGGGTTTCCGGAAGACGTTGCAACTTATAGAAAACATTGCAGAAGTAAGAAGAGGGAGGCGGAGAGGGTTACTGCATTAGAACGCACGGTGCAGGATGTGCAGAAGCAACTGGCCTCAATGACCCAGACCAGGGAATCTCAACTGCGAGTAGAAGATCCTGCAGGCGATGCCTGCCCATCTCAGCGGAAAAGCAGCGTGGGTTCCACGCAGCTACAAGATCCTGCAGTTGATGAACCAGTTGCTGAACCATCGGCGGCTCACTACCCCGTGGATGATATCACGGAGAAGACAAATTGTGAGTTACATGCGCCGATGATGAACATTACTTGTCCGGTGGCGACTGGCTATGCTTTACGACATCAACCTGGAGAAACCTTCCATTTTGGTGTGATTCCGCCTGGATTTGCTCGTGTCGGGGTCACGAAAGTTATGCCGGGATTCAACGCAATACGTCTTGAATTTCCTGGAGCTGAAGGCGAGAAGACATTGGGAGATGTTGAGTTTGGTATCGTTCTATGGAAGAAGAAATACATCAAGTTTCCAGACTCGGAGCCAAGGCCACCGACTCCTCCCGTTAGACATTCACCACATCAAAGTCCACCCGCCTCCCCCCACGAAGTTTGGGATCCCGCCGCGAGTCCATCTCCCGCGCTGTCCCGTCAACCGACTGATGCGCCCACTAGTAACTTGACAAAGCGGAAGCTGTTCCCGTCGTCCACCCCTGTCAAGAAACGTGGAAAAAGTGTGCGGGCTCCTGAGAACCCCAAGGAAGTCAAGGCTCCTGAGAAGTTAACTTCTGAGATGACTCAGCAGGAAATAGCTGAGAGCCTACGTGAAGGGTCGAGAGCCTTTTTTGAGCAGAAAAAGAAGGAAAGAGTGGAGGCAAGACTTGACCCCATAAAGGAACTTCTGAAGACTATACCAAATGAGGTAAAAGATCAAACCGTTGACAACCTATATGACCCTCCACCTCCGCCCATTTCAGACTACGAGCGAGGTATTGACAAGGTACTTTCCTCGCAGAATGAGCAAGAGAAATTGTGCGGGAAAGGAGTTGCCCAGCTCGGAGAACAAGAAGCACAATCGCTCGCCCCGCTCATTGTACCTTCTGAAACTCGGGAAATCGAGCATGGAGAAGTTGTCCTTGGCGACTCAGGTTACCCCATGGCGGAGATTGCCCCACGATTTGATTTTGAACTCGGGCTGCCTATGGTGGAAAATCCGAGCCAGCTAACAACACAGTTATGGAATTTGAATCGCTGGTACATGACCGCCGCAAAAGAAGGGAAATTCTCTCTCATGGCGGCGGTTAAGGAACAACACTACTTCCGAGAATATTGTGTGCATGTTGAGTTCCGAGAACTTTTTCAGATGTACAATCAACGTGCTCTCGACAAATCTCTCATCAGCTGCTATTGTCTGTAAGTAATTTATTCGTGTAATTTAATTATTTATAGTTATAAGCTCTCGTTCATTGCTTGTAATTATCGTCACAAAATTCTTTTGTACGCTAATTATGCAGAATGAAGATACGTGAATGCAGACTCGAGGAATCTGGGACATTGGTTTCATTGACCCGGATAAAGTTCATGTCAAGACCGTGGATGAAAATCCCGTGAACACAGAGGACGTTTTGCTAACGTTCTTTAAGCGACAAAGTACCAAAAAGGAAATACTATTTCCTTACAACTTCGGGTGAGTTTTACCGTCTTCTACACATTCTATTTTGCTTCCCCGATATAAGTGTAATCGATAAGTTCTGAATACCTGCGTATATAAACGTGCGCAGGTTCCACTACATTCTGCTAATCATTAGACTCGAGGAAGGAGAAGTTGAAGTCTGGGACTCACTAAGGAAAGATCAAAATGAATACAAAAGCGTGCGTCTAATGCTCAAGAGGTAATTTCAATCGCACTATATCAGCCTCTTTCGTTCATTTCCGGATATCAAAAGTATAAGTAATAACTACTCAATTCATTTTCTTTTCCGGACAGGGTTTACAGAAAGTTCAAAGCGGAAGAACGCGGTGTATGGCCAGAAAAGCTGGAGTTCAAGTCTAACAACGTAAGTACTACTACGTGTATCTTTCTAATACCATTATCATTCTCTTGATTATTATTTGATTAAATTATATTCTTGTATATATAGTGGTGTCTGCGACAACCACAGGGGACAGAACTATGTGGATACTACGTTTGCGAGTACATTCACACGAAGGTCAATGAAGAGTCAAGAGTGTAAGAAATCGAGAGGTACGTGAACATCATACACAACTTTTATTTTGCCACCATGCATCAATTGTGTTTAGTTTCGATCATAGCTGATTTTATTTCTTCTTTTAAAGATGTCAAACAAGCGGAGCCAGCTCCTACCACGCAACCGCGTAAAAGCTATTGCGGAGGAATTGGCGGGATTCTTACTTACACATGTCATAGATGAACACGGTGAATTCTACTTTGACGAAAGACCACCTCCACCCCCTGCAGTCGATGCTACAAGGGAACCGCCGGCAGTCGATGCTACAAGGGAACCGGCTCCATTGTAATTAATTAGGAGTACTTAAATTTATATGTGACGAGAGTACTTTGTATGTGTATAATGACTACTTTATATGTGTAGTGAGTACTTTATACGCGATCTCCTCCGAAACCCTGAAAAATGAGCGAAAAGGAAAAAAACAGAAACCCTAAACCCCGAAAAATAATCGAAAAGAAAAAAAACCAAAACCCCCCTGAAATAATAAGCAAAAAAAGCAGGAACCTTTAGTACCGGTTTGTATTACAAACCGGTACTAAAGGTCCTCAGGGTCGAGCTCGCCTGTTCGCCCACGTGGAGACCCTTTAGTACCGGTTTTATTTAGGTGCCGGTACTAAAGGGTTACCCCTTTAGTGCCGACCCTTTAGTACCGGTTGTGTGGCCGGTACTAAAGGCCATCTACAACCGGTACTATAGGTGGGTTCTCTACTAGTGGCCGCTGCAGCCTCTGTGTCGGGCTTGCGTTTCTTCAGGGACTGCCCCGGGGTACCATTAGGTGGACAACCTTCTCGCCGACGCCGCTGATCTCCTGGAGCTAGTGGACAAGGTGGACAACCTTCTCGTCCATTAGCTAGGTGAACAAGGTTTGTGATCATATATCCTAATCCTATTGCCGCTAGTGGCATCTGCTTGAATATTTTATTTTTGCTTCAACCTTGTATAGCTCTAACTGTACACACAACCGAAGGTGAACTAAGAAGTCGGAGTAACATGCTAGTCGTCTTCCCCTCCCTCCCCGTCACTGTTCAAGAGAGAGGCGAAGCGGCGATTTTTGGACGCCCACCGCCGACCCACCGCGTGCTCGCCGCCGCGCCGTGGGATTCCTCCCCTCCGCCTGCCGCTTCGGCGGCGGGAGGGTGGGGGATCCCCGGTGCCGGCTTGTACATACGGTAGGGTAGGGTGGTGTTTCCGCCGGCGGCGCCGTGGAGGAGGTGGTGCTGGTGGTGGTTGTTTTGGCGTCGGCGTGCTCTCCTCCGGCGGTGGTGCTCCAGGGAGCCCGGCGTCTGCGCGTGCGACCTGCTGGAGCTCGAGGCCCGGCGTGGCGCTCGAGGTCCACCGTTTCCCCCCAGATCCGCGGTGGCGGAGGGTCTGGCGGCCGGAAACCAGTGCTGGACGAGCTCTGAAGCTCCCTCCTGCGGCGGATCCGAAGGCGGCCGTGGCAAAGCGGCGTCGGGATGCCGGGGGGACGTCTGCCCCGGCTGTTCATCGTCAAGAACTCCGTCGCGGCGCGGCGGAGAGGCACGGCGGCGTCTCTCAAGGGATTAAATGTTCCCAGGCAGCGGAAGGGTGGTGGTCGCCGCTCTTCGTCTCCATCGCCGGCGGTGCTGCGGTGCTCGGTGCCAGCTCTGGTTTCTCCTCTACGTATTTTCCTGTTTGTACTGTCTTTATACTATGTACTTTGTACGTGGTTCGGTGGTGAATATACGTGGTTGTTGGGCTGTGTCAAAAAAAAACATGTATATATGTGCTATGGCATGTGTGCACACAACCGAAGGAGATGATCCGTTGTGTTACAGCGATTGCTAGCACTGCTATAACGAAGGAAAAAAAAGCATGATATCAGAGTAGTTATTGTGGAGCAATTGCTGATTATTTTTCATCTCGGATAATATTCTATTCTTAGTGGCTTCAGTTTCCAATGTAGAAAAATAGAAAATCAATTGTAAGTTTTGAGACCATGTCTAATCCAACTATGTTTTGTATAGAAGTTTTGATCTTACCGAGCATGGAAGGCCCGCGAAAACTACAGAGAAAATGAGATTGTGTGGGTTTCACATAAATGCAGATTGCTGGACATCATTTAGATGAAATTAGAAAATGATACAATTTAGATTTGCTAGACATATTTGTTAATTTGTATAATATTTATCCGCTATTTTAGAATGACGAAGAAATTTGTAAGATTACAAGTGTGTGTTGCAATGCACGCTTACGACTGTGAACTTTGTATTATTTTTTGTTAAGGGTTTTGTTAGGTCTCAACCAATTCTGAAAAGTAAAAACGTTGACTTCAAAAATCTTAATCGGCTATGTTAAGTGCATAAGGGATCCTAACGGATGGGCCCTCTAGTTGATCCATCTTACATATCGATGGTGTTCACCTAGACCATGCCGAACAAGCCAGCATAGGACGGTTTAGACCATCTTCAACCGGACCCCCTCAACCCCCCCCCCCTCCCCCCCAAACATTCGGGCGGGCAGCCCGGATAGGGCCCGGACAAAAAACACCCACCGAACCGGACCCCCTATACCTACCTCAAACGTCTGGATTGTCCGGCAACTCTCAAACTCAGCCCATATGTGGGCGGATTTGGAGCGATCTAGACACGTCCGGACAGCCCGCCACGACGGATCCGGTCCAATCCGACCCCTCATATACCCCACTCCGTCCCCACCCTGGACCAAACCCTACCTCACTCTCCTTCGATCCCCTTCACTCCACTCTCCTTCCCGTCCTCTTCTATTTGCTAGGTGGAGGGTTCCATCCTCGTGTACAATCAACTGTCGGAGAGGATGCCATGGTGGTTGACCCATTGTTGGAACATATTGAGGAATGCTCCGGCAATTCACAACACACCGGAGTTCGAGAGAAGGCCCGACAAGCTGAGGGTGGCAAAGCAGAGACCCAGACCCGGATGGCACGACGTGCTAGGCAGAGGCAATGCGAAGCGGTGGCCGCCGCATATGCCGCGATGGAGGACGGCCCAACCCCCCGCAATGAAGCTCCGATCTGGCCACCATGGCATCGTCCGTTCATGAGGATTTTCCTTTGTCCGTCTATTAGTTGAACTTTGTCCGCAAGTTTCTATGTCTGTCCGAACTTTGTATGATGAATTTGTATCCATCGAACTATGTTTATTTATCCGTATGATCTACATTGCATGGGCATTATGGTTTCGAGGGGTGGTATTTGAGGTGGACGGTTGGAGATGCACACATTTGGGGTTTGTCCGGACGTGTCCGCGGACAAAGAGGGGCTCAATTTTGCCAATTCCGGTTGGAGATGCTCTTAGGTCTGTCACGTTAGGCACACCCATCACCAAACTGTCGATTTTCACCGCACGGCGCCTACAAAACCTATTCATGTCCTCGACGGTCTAATATGGACCTAATTTATTTAAAACTCTACACGATTTTATCAGGTTTCTTTTGCGGGATTTCTATCTCTTTTAGACAACCTTTTTTGAGAATAATTTTTTGACTTGTAGTGGTAATTAGTACATGGTAGAGATATAATAGTTGTCTTTAGCGGTTACCAAAAGGAATCTAAATCAAACAAGCGAATCATCAACGTCTTCAAACTCTTTTGTGTCCAACGACTCCGAAATTGATCTATGGAAGCAGAATCTAAAGGATCGTGCCGAAAAAACAATCTTCCAACACCATTATTGCCATAAGCATCCCTAAACCAACGCAGACATGCCCCCACTTCAGGAAAAGAAACATATACTTCCTCCGATCGGGTTTAGTACACATGCTCTAGATCGCGTATCCGTAGAAATGGTTAGTACACATGCTCTAGATCGCGTATCCCTAGAAATACTTCCTCCATCATGGACAATTGTTCTTTATGACGGTGGCCACGTCATCATGGCTTTATTTGTGATTGCACTTGCTTTTATTCGATCGGATTAGTACTACTCGGTGACAGTGAATGGACATACACCCGAGGATCACTTTACCACTACTAGAGGCTAAGCATCTTTTCCAGTGCTGGTGAAACCGACAGCCAACAACAATAAAGCACACCTTCCTTAAAAGACGTACACACGTGGATTGTGCACGCAGCTTTACATAATCGTACAATTAGCGACCTGAAGGATCTTGTATAACGAGGCTCATCAAAATGTTCATTAGCTGCACTGAGCAATCGTGTGAGTTTCAAAGTTGAACTACTTGATGAAAGCAGAGCACGGAACGGGTGTGTTTGGGCTGGGGACTGGAGTTGGAATGCACAACATCCATGGATGTCACTGGCGCATACAACAAGGTGTGTAGTACTCGATGGTTGTATTCAACCTTTTTCTTTAAAGAGAAATCATGTCGGGTTTGAAAATTAATTTCTTGAAAAGTGAGGTCTTTACTATTGGTGGAGATAATGAAATCACAGATTTTTATGCCAATATGTTCAATTGTCAAGTGGGAACCTTACCTCTTAAGTATTTGGGCATGCCTGTAACCTTTGCTAACTTGAAAAACATAGATTGAGATTTCCTAGATAAAAAATTCATTAAAAGATTGGATGCTTGGATTTGTGGTGCTGCCTCCTCGGGTGCTAGATTGACTTTGCTTGACGCCTGTCTTGCTGGTTTGCCATCTTATTACATGTCCATGTTCTTATTAAACAAGACCTTCATAGAAAAATTATACAAACACCATTTCACCAAAAGACTAATATTTTGTTTCCTTAGATCCTTCACACCCAAACCCCCTTTAGATTTTGATCTACAAATCCTTCTCCATTTCACCATATAATATTTTCTTTTTTCTGAGTACCTTGCCAAAAAAAAACCTCCTCATGTGCTTGGAAACTTGAAACTCAAGATGAGATGTGGTAGAAAATTGTGAAAGCTAAATATTTGCGAAATCGCACTGTTGCGGATGTTACCACAAGGTTTAATGATTCCCCTGCGTGGAAAAATCTCCTGAAAGTCAAAGAAATATATATGACAGGAAGGAAAGTAATATTGAAAAAAGAGGATATTGTGAGATTTTGGCAAGATGCTTGGTTGGATGGCAAGCCTCTTATGGAAACTTTTCCTGATCTAGATGATATCTGCCAGGAGAAGAAAATTACTTTTCAAGAATGTATAAGGAAGAACCGTAACCTTTCCTTCAGGAGAAGAATGCTTCCTGACTTGCTTACAAAATGGGCTATTATACAAGAGAGAGCTAGAGAGGTTGGTCTCACTGAGGAAGGCGATACAGTAGTATGGAGTATGAATAAGAATAACAAGTTTTCAACTAAATCTGTTTATAAACACCTGGAGAAAACTGTGGTGGGTCCTAATTATAAATGGTTATGGAAAACTAAAGTCCCTCTGAAAATTAAGATTTTCATGTGGCAAATGCTGCAAAATTCGGTGCTGACAAGAGATAATATGAAAAAAAGAAATTGGAAAGGAAATCCTTGTTGTTCCTTCTGTGATCAAATTGAAACTTGCAATCATTTGTTTTTCTCTTGTGTTACTGCCAAAACTGACTGGGGCTTTATTGGGAAGTGCTAGGGATTGATACTTGCCCAAACTCGCTTTGGCAATGCTTTGCTTGGTTTTATACCTTTTGGCCTGCTGGGAAGAAGTATTATAACTTGGTGCTTGCTGCAGTTTGTTAGTTCATTTGGACAACAAGAAACAAAATAAGTAAATAACCTTTGAGAAATATGTGCTGAAGACTCATTTACTATTGTGTTCACTGTATGTTCTCTGTTGTCGTACTGGGCAGGGCTCTATTCAGGTGACGACAAGGAGGCGATCTTAGCGGGAGCTTTGCAACTCAAGAGGATGGCGCTGACGTACGTGGGAGGAAGAGAAGCTACTGGCAGTGATACATCAAGTTCTGACGTGCTGCTTCGCGTGACCAATGGTTGATGAATGCTTCAGCTGGTGGTTGGAGAGAAAGTTGTGTGTGGTGGTAGTATAGTATGGTGGTTTCTTTGGTTTCAGTTAACTTGTATGAACTTCCTGTTTGTTTTTGTATGCACGCTGGTAGTTTAGCAGGGGGATAGCTGCTTGCAGGTTTTTGCCCCGTAGGGGTGCTCGAGCGAGCATTCGCAGCGGGTTTCCTGCAAGTACCTCCTTTTCCTTTTCTGGACTTCTCATGTCCCTTTCTTTCTATGCTTGTGGTGATCTTGTAAGAAATTGTTATTTCTATTATGAAAGTAATAGAAAGGGGCTAGCCCAGTTGGAAAAAAAAACAAGGTGCGTAGTACTCGATGGTTGTATTCAACCTTTTTCTTTAAAGAGATTAAGGCAAATCATAAATTTCACCTTCAATTATGCTTTTGAACATTCAAAAGCAACACCGGCAGCAGATCGCGAAAGAGAAGAGAGAGAGAGAGAGACAAAGAGGACGGACAGGGCAGGGGATGGACCGGAAGAGGGGCCGCCCTGTTACTTTCCAGTTTATTACTATGCCTCGGGATGGGCGCGCTTGTGATCGGGTCCCAGCAGGCACAGAGCACGGGCAGCAGCTTTGGGAGGAGATGAACAACCCGAGCAGGCTGCTGGTGCATTGGCATGGCGATGGCAGGTCGGGTCAAGGTACACAGCAGCAGCAGCCTCGTCTCGTCGTGTAGCCGGAGACACGGGTCACATCTAGCTAGCTCTGCCGGTGTCCTCCTACCCCCGGGGAGGCTTCAGTTTCTTCCCATCGTTTTCCTCCTTCCTAGTTCCTACTATATGCTTTTAACCTGCAACTGCGTCGTTGTATATTCCGTGCTTCAAATTTTGTGTTCAGCGCTTTAGAAATTTCTTTTTACGATGGATTAAACAGAGCAACGCTAAACTCACTAGTAGTGCTTAATTACCGCCTGGTCCATCGGGCGTGAGAAAAACGGTAGGGTATTTGAGAATTCGTTCAATCTTGTCATTGAGCACGTTGAGAAACGGAAGGTGACAAGGGAGGAGTAATGCTGGTCGTTTCAATTTAGCTGGAGTTTCGGCATCCTTGTGTCGCCTTGACGGTCAGTTTTTTTTTATCTTCTTCTATTTTTTGTTTCTCATCTTATTACTTTGAGGTCGCATAGGTCGCTTGGTCCTTGTAAAGCTTAGCCATAGTTTGGCTTTCCTCTTTTCTTAATTTAATACATGCAGTTCTACTACATGGTTTGAGAAAAAGATTCAACAAACCTAATAATTGCAGAACATTGACATATCATGCCACACAAGATCACAGTTATAGTTGATCAGAGATCGTCCAAATAGCTAAAGAACAACAATAAAGTGGTACCCAGATTGTAGCTGACCGGCATTGGCGGACGCAGCGGGTGGGCCATGGCCCACCCAGAATTTTGGAAAAAAATCGGACCCCCCCCCCCCCCCCCCAGATATCGAGCGACTGGCCAGGAGCCGAGCTGCCGAGGAAGGACGAGTCACGAGTGGACGACCTAGCTGCGGAGTGCGCCATGAGCCCAGGCCATGGCGACCGCGAGGACGACCTAGCTCAGCTCAGCTGCTGGCCTTCTCCGCCGCCGCCGGCCGCCGCCACCCCATCCCCGCAGCTGGCCTCCCCAGCGGCCCCGCCGCCGGCCGCCACCCCATCCCTGCTGCCGGCTCGATCTGGCCTTCTCCGCCTCCGCCCTCGAGTCCCGATCTGGCCTTCTCCGCCGCCGCCCCCGCCCTGCCCGCCGTCGGCCCTCCGCCCTCGTCCGCACCCTGCTACTGCTGCTGCCCTGCCCATAGGAGTACCTGACAAATCTTAGGAGCGAGGCATTGACAAGAGACATACAATATGCTTCATATAGGAATCTTTAAACTAATATCCCAATGGTTAGATTTCACATAGCTGCTAGGTTAGGCCTCAGTCCCTAGCCCGAGTGGACTACTCACACATCGCGATCATATCAACAATAGAAAAAATTACAGAAAAGTGTACTTATAGATAAATGATTGAAATAGTTTTTACAATGTTGTCAATCGCGATGAGATCTAAATTACAAGTAGTATATGGATATGGATGATGACTATGGTGGTGGAGATGGAGGCAGCACTTCGTGGAGATGGTGAAGAATGACGGCTCTCTCTTGTGGAAGTCCCCTCTACTTCTTATAGGCAGTCTGGTAGATTAGGGTTTCGAGACCCTTCTGTTGCGAATTCATCTGGTGCCCCTTCACAAAAGTTGCCTGTTTTGACGGCGCCGATCGAACCGACACCGACGGTCACCAGTACGGTCGGGTGTGACCGTATCGGTGGTCGTTATCTTTGGTTTCGACATATTTTTAGATCTTCTGAATATTTGGCAACTTCCAATTCGGTTCCTTTCTTCATAAATGCTTGATTTGCACCAGAATATCTTCCTTAACTGCAAGAAAATAAATCACAAGGAGTTTTGCAAAATAATTTGCGCATTAATGGTTAGTGGCAGGTACAGAGTGATATATTGCCATTTTTATGACAAATATACGGTTTAAACATTGATAAAAATGCGTATGATTTAGACGCATCAGCCGTCATCGTGTCTCTGGGCAACGGCCATATCATGCATTCAGCGCTCCAGCTCTGACCCGATCGGGCGTCGGCCATCCGGACAAGGCCGACAAGTTGGGGCTACCCTTCAGCGTACATACAACTTTCCCTAGCTAATTGTATCAGCTTGAGGCTCGAATGAAATAGAGCGCGCGGTGTATATAACGGCAAGGGAAATCTGTTTTGACTCGTAGACCCACTGTCAAAATCATATTTTAAACTGTCCAAAAAATTCAAACAAAAATTTCGGCTACACGTACAGACATTTTATGTTAGCACAAAAAGTTATACGAATGAAAAACATTTTGTGTGGGCTATGTAAAAATGACAAATTCGGGTGTTACAAAATAACTTTTCACATTCGGTTCATCGTGCTTTTGATTTGAAACAGGGTGAGAGATAGGAACCGGAACTATATTATATTATAAAGACGAACGCGACGCTGCAGCTCCAGATCGGAGTGGAGCCAAAGGAAAAGATGAGACGACGATCAGTCGGGGCAGGGCAAGAGCTTTGCTGGTGTCCCACACCCAAAGCGAGCGAGAGCTGCAGCTTTGACCGACCGATCCAGCCGGGTGACGGTGCGACACCGCCGTACGCAGCAGCACCTCGCCTGGCTACATGTCTACGTCTCTCCTGCCTCTGCTGATGTACGAGATCTGAATTCCGGTGGATGCATACGTTTGCCTCCATCCAATTGTTATCCGGTCTAGGTGTTTATTTTCGCGGTTTTGCTATTGTTGTCTCTACGTATTTATCTGTTTGGTGATGCTTAATTTAGCCACGTTGTCTCACATCAATTTTAATAAAGCTATTGTCGTGTACATCCACAGGTTCCAGCAGGGCGTGCGGCTGTATCGACTGCCAGCCATGGCGAGGCCGGATGGCTGAAGCGGGGTCATTCAACTCGATCATGAGCCGGCGACAGGAAATTCTTAGGCGGAGGAGTGCGGGTGCGATTGACAGGACCAGTCTCCCGGCCACTGGTAAGCTTCCAACCAATCACGTGACTAGCGTAACTGATGCCGTTGAATTTTATTAATCTGTGTGGTGAATGAATGCACAAGAGAAAAACTCGCTCTTTTCCTTGATGATAGAGATATTATTGCAAAGATTTTATTTCACGATTCGTACACATGAAAAACGAACCAAATGTAGGATTCAGTCTGAACAAAATTTTGGATATAGTACGGTTGAAACAGCAAGTATTGCCATAGGAAGTACTAGCAGCGGGGGGAAACTGTGGTCACCGCTCCCCTACTACAACTTTGATCTGATTGGACTCGGTGCGATTCTTGTTCTCCGTCTTGACCTGCTCCAGTACAAGTTGTACTGACCGGCTATCAATCATATTCCCACCAGCGAGCTTGACCTCTTTAAGATTCTTCAAGTTCTCAATGCCGACAATATTAATGCTCCTCTTCTCAAGACTACCAGGATGAACAAATTCAACTAATTCAAGCTTCTCGAGCTTTGCCATTGATCCGACCTCAAATCCGATTGATTCGGGATATTGCCCATCGCGACCTATTTTCAGGCCCCTAAGCATCGGAAAGGAGTGGGTGGCGCGTGCGACCAGTTCTCGGTCTACATAGGAATTAATGCACAGGATGATGCTCTGCAGGTTGGGCAAGTTGCACAAGGCATCTAGTACTTGATTGCTCTGATTGTCCACTTTTACATCTAATTCCACAAGGTGTGTGAGTGATGGGATCCAGTCGGGCAAGTGCATCATGCAGATCACCAAAGTAAGGCTTCGGAGGAGTGGTGGCGCTGAGGAGATGTGCTTCATAAGGTCCGTCCTGTCACTCCAGACGTTAACCAGGCGAAGCAGTCGGAGAGAGTGTGTATTTTTCAGGGAGGACCCAAGAGCACGCCAGATTAACTCATCTTTTGTCTGCATATTGATAGACAACACTTGCAACTGTTGTAGCTCACCGATCTCTAGGACAGGAGTAGTCCCCCTGTCTCCATTGAGGATAGCCGACCCCACCTCCCGCAGCGCCTTCATATTCCCTATCCCCCGAGGCAATTCCCACCAGTCGGACTTGAGGCGCTCAAGTTTGGTCAGCTTTGTCACTGTTGGGGGCAGGTGCCCGATGCCCGTATTCGCTACATCAAGAGACACCAAGTGCTCCAGGTCACCGATTTTGCTAGGCATCATGCTGATATCTGTACCCCTCAAGCTCAAGAACCTCAGAAGATACAGCCGGCAGATATACCTCATGTGCTTGTTTTGCAGGGCTGTGCAATCTTGCAGGTCAAGTACCCTTAGCAGTCTGAACTCGACTAGTCGATCTAGCAGCTTGCTGAGGCCAGGTTCCGACTGAAATGTGGTCAGTGATCGGACATGCTCAAATTTCATCGCCTCAATGCCATGCCTCGCACGACGCTGCTCCACTTTCTTCACTGCGTCACAGTCTCCATGGATAGAGAGGCGGCGAACCTTGCCGTGTGACACTTCTCCGTACTGCCGTCCTACCAAGCAAACAAAGTTAGTCTCCAAGGATTTGGACACCATCACCTCGAGCATCATGTCATGCACCTGGCATGTGTCAGTCTGGAAGTAGCCGAACATATTGTCATGTTTAATAATCATGCTTCTACTTACAAGATCATTAAAATATTCTTCTGCAATCTCAAACAAAGTCAGCCCCCGCTTCTCAGCCACCAAACCTTCAGCAATCCATCTGTACAGCAGCCTAACCTTCTCAATGACATAATCCTCAGGGAAAATGCTCAGATACAACATGCAAGCCTTGAGATGATGAGGCAGGTAATCATAGCTGAGCGCAATCAACTGCCTCATTCCCTCTAGGGTAGGGTGGTTCTCCATCTGGGAACCAATTGAACTAGAAACTCGTCTCCACACCTCTATGCTATCAGCTGAATTATAGCTTGCCAGAAGGCTTCCAATGCTGACAATGGCCAATGGCAACCCACCACATTTTTTCAAAATCTTGTCCAGAACATCTTTCAGTTCGTCGGGCAAGTATGCTTCTCCAAGGAGCCAAACACTATCTTCAAAAATAGTTTCTCAGAGGCTTCTGATACTAGGGGCTTCATTTGATGGACAGTGTCTTCCGAACCACTAGCTGCTTTGGCCACGGCCTCAATCCGAGTTGTCACAATAACTCTGCTGCCATGGTTATTCTTGGGCAATATGATGCAAATAGCTTCCCATGCTTGTAGGCTCCAGACATCATCGATGACAATGAGATACCTGGTTTAATTGGACATATATACATGCTCCGTGTTAGAAAATGTGTTGCATGCGCCAAGTAAAAATATAGTTAGAAAGAGTTGGTCTAAAGGAAATACGTTAAGGATTTCGGTTTCTCTGCAAACACAAATAGTAAGATGAATCAGCCAACATTTATTGTTTATATGCTGCAATATGTGTTCTTAAATGTGTCTATTTCTCCATGGAAATCGGAGTGTTTAAATCAGAAAGGAGGAACACAAACAAACAAACCAACCAAGATGCATTTCACTTCAAAACTGTCGGGACCGTGTTAAAAGGTTCAGTTAAGTAGTATTTTGGAGACGTCCTAAAAATAATTGGTCAGCAGTATTTATTATGAAGGATTGGCATCCTTGCTACTCAGCAGATGGTAGAAAACTTTTAGATGAAGGAGTATATAACGTAAAAACACATAACCATACTCATTTTATCCAATGTTTTCCTTTATGCTTGATTCAAGTCATAACCTCAGGACATTATGATTTTTAGGGGACGAAAATGTGCTTCTTTTAACAAAAAAATTTGTGAAAAAGAAGATCAAAATTAGATGATAAATGCCAGTTATACGACTCTACAAAAACAATTAACCATTTTTTCTTTGAATGGCGAACTCTCCCATTTTTCTATGGTGTGCCAGAAAGAATTGGCATGAAACGAATTAACCTTTTACTTGGGGAAGCTAAGCTTGGGAGTATTGTATACCTTTTCTCATTGAGAAGCTCCTTGAGCAGCCTTTCCGCATCCATCTCGCTCTGGGAGGTGTTTTGTGGCACCATCTGCTGGAGAATTCGGAGCAGCAGACCCTTTATGTCCTTCCCGCCATCAAACGCTTGTGACACGGACACCAGCGCCTGGCACTGGAAGTCCGCGGACAGCTGCCTGCACACCTCCATAGCCATTGTAGTCTTACCCAGCCCTCCGAAGCCCACGATGGAGAACACCTTGAGCTTCTCATCACCCTCGCCGTCGTTCTTGCTCACCGCCTTAGCAAAAGTACTGGCCTGTTCCGTGATGCCGACGAACTGGTCAGGGTCGTCGACACGGCGGAGCGCGCGTGCAGACAGGGATGCCGCTGAGACAGGGGCGAAGCAGGCAGACCGGCGAAGTTCCTCCCGGTCAATGCCGTACCGAGCGCGGCGTTCCTTCACGCCCGTGGTACGGTTCAGGAGGGCCCGGATGTCGGCGGCGAGGGAGCGCCGCAGCAGCACCTTCTGGAACTGGTACTTGGGCCATTGCAGGAGCGGGACGGGTCGTCGGATGCGGATCCAGTAGATGTCGATGCAGTCTTCGGAGTCGTAGGCGATCTCACGCACCTGCTTCGTCCACTCTCGGACGAGGTGGTCGACGGTGCTCTCGTCCGCCTCGGAGAGCATGCGGAGGACGGCGTTCATGGTGGCCAGCTCGTCCAACAGCTGGACAACCTTCTCGCCGACACCGCTGATCTCCTGGAGCTCATCAACCAGTAGGACCCCAAACTTGGTCAGAACGGACTCTGCCACGCTCTCCATTCTCTCAACCTCAGCAAGCTCGGGCGGAAGGAGGGTTCAGTTGGGATCACGATTTTGAGAAGCTCGTATGAGGGAAAGAGCAAATGGCAATGCACGTCTGAGCAGTACTTATTTGATAGTGATTCCAGCTACCAGACAACGCCAAATTAGCAACTGTATTTGCGACTAAAGTATTCATCAAGGAAACTTCACATGGGGTAGGTTGTTAGGCTCATTGTTTGACCAGACGGCATATTTCTGAAGTCAATTGTTAAGTCATGATTATCATATTATGACAGAAACGATGAGTTGGAGGTGCCCTGTTGCATAATTGGCGCAAACGATAATTAATCCAGTCAACATCGATCACCGGCCGTAGTAAGTTATTGTATAGGAGGTGCTCTGTCGAGAAGTCCTTTTGGATCTCGCCATCTCGGGCACCAGTAGTACTCCTGATGCCAAAAAGTATATTTTTAAAATTTATTATTTTGCGAGAAAAACATAAAATAAATCACACAAGTAGTGGTCTACATGTCTGTTTAACTGATAAATTTGCACAAAATAATTCGAAAAAAATTGACTTGTAGAGAAAAAAGAATTATGAGCATGTTTCCATGTTTTTAAGTTTGTTTTGCTGACCCCTAATGCTTGTTATTTTCGTAAAGCCTGCAAATGCCAACATTATTTTTTGAAACTTTTTCTATGTGTGAACAGGCAAATCTACACACACGATTTTTAGGAGATTTTTTTGTGCTACAATTTTTTTTAAAAATATATCTCTTTCCAACAGGAGCACTGGTGCGCGCCCGAGAGCACAAAAGCTTCACTTGTACCATGTTCCCTTTCCTCAATGAGTTTCTGGCAGCGGTTATCATCATCTCGCTCTCTTGGTATATGAGGGGGATTACGACCCAAAATTGGGACTATTTCATCATATTGACAAAATAAAAATCACGCAACCGGCCCATTTTCCATAGATATATTAATTAGTGGAAACAATATTTCCATTTATACGGACTACAACATTCATTCGGAACCTTCAGACGGACATCTAAGGCGTCGGTTATTGTGCTTATTTCAATCTTAAATTCATGTTTATCATATTAAGGCAGAAAAGATGAGTTGGAGATTCTCTCTTGCATAATTGACCCAATCGATAATTAATCCAATCAACATCGGTGTCTGAAATAAGTTACTCCATATCATAGCTTTCTAATATCAGCGAGTTTCGGACAGTACGATTGCAACCATCTACTCCCTGTCTTGGTATAAGTGTACAAACTAATACAACCTAAAAACAAAACTTGGTACTCTTCATCACGCAAGTCCATTTTCCATCAGTGGAAACAATATTTCTGGAGAGACTATATATTATTCATTCGGAAGCTTCAGACGGGCACCAATGGCATCGGTGCTCATTTATTACTCAACAACATTTTCAGTCGTCAAGCCATGTTTATCATATTATGAGAGACGCGGTGAGTTGGAGATGGCCCTCTTCCATAATTAATCCAATCAGCAACAGTTTCTAAAAATACGTTTATCATTGCTTTCCAATGTCAACGAGTTTCAGACTGAAACTCATAGAAGCTTCTTTCAAGCATGTCATGAGTTTCATGTATAGCAGCTCTTTTGCATCCAGATGGGTGGTGCTGTGCATCTATATCATTCCACCAATGCACTGTTTATATTGTTTCTTTATGTGTCTTAAGTTTTGTTTAGAGGAACAAACAAGCTACCCGTAGTTACAATATGAGCCGTTTCAATTGCTTAAGCTCCCATCTAAAAGAACCATCCATCACGGTACTCATCATCGTTATATGTGCGCCTTCTCCCAAATGAGACTAAAAGCAAGGTTTGTTGCATCAGCATGTTACAAATAGTTAGAAGAAGCGTTTCCATTAGAACGTAAAAACTGAGATGTATTTGCGGTAACCACTAACTACAGTGGCTGGCACAATGCCTGTTCATACAAAAGGTTCAGATGTGCACATGGCGTCCATAGTTAGCTCATTTTCTTACTCGACCATATCTTTCATTCAAGTCAAATTTAAATCATCCGTGAGCAGAAATGATGAGTTAGAGATGCACTCTTTCATAATTGTCTGAAAACGACACTTTATACGGTATATCACGGAAGCTTCCTTGTACGGTCACCGGGGGAGGGGGAAACCCCACCACCTGAATTTTCTCACTTATCATATATCATATAGTTTTTATGTGTTACATTTTCAGCAGCAGTAAGAGAGGAGGGGAGGCCGCGCACACACACACACACAGATTACACGTGGTCGTGTTGAAGGCAAGCCAGCCATGCATGTACCAACATCATCCCGGTGTTTTTGAGGGAGGCGCTCTTTCCACAGCAGAGCGTCGTCACAGCAACATTTGAGGAGGAATGGAGGTTGGGGGTGAGCCCGTGGAAGACAACCCCGTTCCTGTGCTTCCATAGGTGCCAAAGGCCGAGGAGTGTGAAAGTGGGCGTAGTCGCCGCCGAGACACGCCGCGGAGTGGGGTGGAGGAAACCCATATGGGGGTTGTTATATGCTCATTTCTTTTACCATACGGCATCTTTCTGGAGTCCATTTTTAAGTCGTGATTAACATATTACGATGACAGAAACGATAATTAATCCAGTCAGCATCGATTACCGGCCAAGATAAGATATTGTAGCTTCTCAACAGTTCGCCAAAAGATAATTAATCCAGTCAACATCGATCACCGGCCAAGATAAGTTATTGTAGCTTTCGGACGTCTCGAGGAGTTTGCCCAAACGATAATAATCTAGTCAACATCGATCGTCTGCCCAAATATGCTATTGTAGCTTTGGAGCATCTCAACGAGTTTCTGCCAGCGCTATTGGAGCCATCAACTCGCTCTCTTGGTATACATGCAGAGCAGAATACTTCAGTTTTGCTTTTGAACGGTCGAACGCTACGCCAGCAGCAGATCGCCGAAGAGAAGAGAAAACAGAGAGCCAAACAAGAAAATGAGGAGAGAACTTGCCTGTGGCAAGATGATTAGGAGGGTGGTTGTACCCCCAGCCCATCAGAGTTCAAATCCTATATTGGACATTGGTGTTTCTCATTTAGGCGGAATATTCTTCAGTGGGAGGCGACGTTCCCGTCGACAGCGAGGCGCATGTGGTGAATTCGTCAATCTCAAGACCTGACCGCCAAAAACAAGAAAATGGCATGTATGTGAGCATCTACGTTGTACTGTGTTTAGAAAAAAAACAAGAAAATGAGGACAGACAGGACAAGGGACAGACTGGACCGGAGAGGCACAGAGCGCGGGCTCCAGCAGGAGATGAAAGACCCGAGCGGGCTGCTAGCTCCGCCTCGCCTCGTGGCATGGTGTAGCCGGAGACAAGGGTCACATGGAGCTAGCTCCGCCGGCGTCCTCCTACCCCCGGGGAGGCTTCACATGATTTCATCCCATCGTTTCCCTCTTTCCTGTTTCCCATGACATATAGACCCCGATTTGCTACTTGGTACTCCAAAGTATGTTTTGTCAGCAGAGTATTTTTAGTTGCAAAATACCTTTGGGAAGTCGAGCCACTTAACCTATTTGTTTGACCTTGGGACCGATAGGAAGAAGAAACAAAAAGGTATTACAATGCAACCTCCGTTCGAAGCTAAGCTGTAATAGTATCCACTTTAAGTTCTAAGTCACATTTCACTCCGAAGCTAAGTAGAGGAAGATGTAAAGATAGGTTGCACGCTATGTTTAGTAGTGCATAGAATTCATAAGTGTTTAGGAAATTTCAAGTACACTGTGGAAAATCCACAAAGAAATCATAAATGCTAGCTGAGCAGTTGTCTTGCAATCAATATATTGATCAATTGTAGAGCCAAAACTCTTCCTAGTTGGCAAAGCAACAATCAGCTCCGTAACACAACTCAATTTGTATAGATATATGATTATGCAAGTTAAACAAAGTTATGTAAAATGGAAACAGTTGGTAATTTATTTTCAACTCTCTTGCCATATACAATATAACACATGGTTTGAACACCTTCTTCGCTTAACTTATAATCAAGTGCACAAGTAACAATATGGCGCAATCGAACAGTTCATGTTATATAGTGAACCATTGTGCTAAAAGGTAGAACATTCAGTTTGTCTTCAGTCTTAGTTAGATCTCTATATACAACAAATGACATGAAAAGTTCTTGTTCTACTTCCACCTAAACTTCATATGCTGCAAAAATACCTCATTTGACTGAAATATTGATTTGCTGAAACAAACATGTTTGTGGTCAGATTGCAGCTTGCCAGAAATAAAATTTGTTCAAAACTTCGATTACCACTGTTTGGCTCATGAACACATTGGTATACTTGGGTTCATTGATATGTACACGCTAAGAGCCCCATAAGTGCTATATGAATGACAAGGAGCTTATCCGAGAATCTTTTCTTCCCTAAACCTGCACCTTATATACAGTTCCAACTCAAACTTTCTGAAGAGATTAGCTTCCATATAACTCGACGAATGATCACCTACAGTACTGGTAACTAAAAAAAAGCTCAGTTTGTTTCTCGTTTTTCTTCTCATATCACTACACATCTGGGAGGCAGTAATACAAGTAAATCCAAGTAAAAACAAATACTTCATATGACTGGCATTCAGCTACAAACATGTTTACATCACAGTATCAGAATTTAAAGACTTAGTTAACAACATGCGCTCTTATAAGACACAGTTCGGACTACAATTGTTACAACAAAAGCATACCAACAATTAAACACTTACTTGTGTAGGTTCGAGCATTGTGCAAAAAATCTAAAGAGACATTGAGAAAGACTACTCCGAATTCACAACCACAACTCAATAACTTTTAACTCCACTGGAACTACATATAACTGACAAAACCCTTGTGGGCATGAATAAAGATACACCCATTATACTACAATTTGGAGATTAAAGGTTCAACAAGATATATGTTCAGAAATCGTTCATCACAAACTACCAATTATCAGCTAACCAATTTTGACATCAAACAGAGCAACCATCTATGGAGTTTTCAATAGCCGAAAGATGGAGTTAGAGTCGGCACAAATCAATTAGCCCATCTACCAAGCTTCAAACAGTGCAGCAGATCGACCAATCGATCAATCAGGCCAGCTTATTTGCAACTACACGCACGGTTCCTCCCGGCTGGGTACGCCTCAAGAGAAGCAATCTCAAAAGGTTCAGCTCATGGATGTTGGTATACATGCATCAAGTTTGTACCACAGATCGATTGGTCCATCTAGATAGCTTCGTACATGAGTTACCTTGGGTGGAGAAGGGTCGGACGGACTGAATCTTGAAGCAAACTCACAGCAGGCAAATGCGCAGTTCAACATACAGGAGTTTATTCCCCAACCTGCAAAATCGAGATGAACCGCTTCAGGCTGGCTGAGCATCGCGCAGGAAGCAGAGCAACCGCGGCACGGTCGTGGCAGCAGGCCACGGCGGGAATCCACTGGCGATGAGGGGGAGGGTGGCCTGGCCTATCAGGATACGCCGTCGAAACTCTGAAGAAGAAGTGTCGTTGCAGCCTCCGCTTCGTCAGTTATCTAACGGACCAGAATTGCTCATAACGCTTCGGCTGCATCCGACGGTCCAGATCGCTCGAGATTCAAATCAACAGTGCTTTGCTTGATTCTGCGCCTTAATGCGCTCTTATTTCTGTAATGGCGAATTATGCCTAATCATGTAAGCTACTAAGTGTGGTCCTGCCTTTCGATATAAAGGGCAGGAGTGGGTTGGTTGGGAGGCACACTATAAACCCTAATTTTAGTTGTTCTTTCCTGCACTTTCCTTTCTTCTTTACCAAGCAGTAGCTGTAGATCTGAGCCTCGCATGCTCCCTCTCCTTCCTCCTTCAATCGAGCTGTCCATGGCCCTCGGGTCCTGACACGGTGGTACCAGAGCAGTCGGTTCTGCCCCTCCCTTCCCAAACCCCCACTACCCAAGATCCACACAAGTTCTTGCCTTTCCCCACGGAATTCGGCAAGCAGATCACAGCGAGGTTCCTAGTCACATCGATCTAGTGGTAAAATTCCTCCGCGACGATCTCTTCACTTCACGATGAGAGGCAGGTCGAGATCTCGTGAGAAGGACAATGAATCGGAGAACATCGACGCCGCCGCGCTCACAGCCGCGACAGACGCGGAAGAGGAGAAGAGGATTCAGGCGAATATCCCGCGCGAGGTCCTGCACTTGGGCCGCCGCATGGATCTGCAGCAGGAGAACACAGACGTGTCCTTCATCCGCTTGGAAAGCAAACTAGAGAAGCTGACCAAGCTCATGGAGTCCGGATTCGCTGCTCTAGGACTGGGCAACAACGCCAACGAGTCGTCTGGAGTGACGAACTCCGCAGGTAGCACCCAAGCCCACACCTTTGCTACTCCTCCGTCGGTTACTTCGCATGTCCTATCACCGATTCCTGAAGGAGTGACCCCGTCGAGTTCATCTATGCCACAGTCGAGTTCGTCCACAAGCACAACCCACCCTCCCGCTCCACAACTCGGCCAATTATCACCCACATCCCTTCCCGACCCACAATTTCCGCTCACAACAACACAAACAACACCCATCCCACCCCTATCATGACCACATCCACCATCACCACCATTCCATCATCACAGATACAGCAAACACAATATACATCCCCAAACACCCAGCCACAATACTACACACCTTCCTACCAAAATCAACAGCCTTACATGCCACCACCAAACCAACAACAGCCTTACTACCCACCACAAACCCCAGTACCATATTACCAGCCACCTCAACAATACCCATACCAATACCCATCTGTCTCACCACCAAACAATTACCAACAGCCACACAGCAGTACAACAACAACAATCCCCATTATCAGCACCAGGAGCCACACATTAGAACACCACATGTAGAATTACCTATCTTTACTGGTGATGCACCAAGGTCCTGGCTTTTAGAGTGTGAAGATATTTTTACTCTGGTCCAAATTCCTCCTGATAGCAAGGTCAGATGGGGTTTAGCTCACATCAGAGGACAGGCCAAGACATGGCTCAGCAGTTCTGGCTTGAACCTGCAGAATATCACTTGGACAGAATTGGGCAAGGTGCTTATTGACAGATTCCCTGATAATCAGTTGGCTGATCCTATGGATCAACTGCAAGTACTGAAACAAGTCACTTCAGTTAATTTGTACATTGATAATTATGAGTGCTGGATGCAGCAAATGAAGAGGGAAAGACCATACCTGCCACAGGATTTTTTCATTGACAGGTTTATCAGTGGTCTTAAGGAGGGAATTAAGCATACAGTCATTGTCAGAAACCAACTACTCTGCTAAATGCTTACTGGTATGCAAGGAAGTATGAACTGGCCTACCTGTCAAACAAACCTAAAGCAGCTCCAATAGCTCCTGCAGCAAAAGCTTTACCTCCTCCACCTCAAAGATTTATACCTCCAAGAGAAAACAGGAACAGAGGTCCAAATGACAGAAACAGAGAACCCAGGAAATGTTGGTACTGTCCTGATAATTGGACACTTGGCCACAAATGCCAGGCATGCAGAGAGCACTAAATACTATTGAAATGCAAGGACATTCTGATGAGAACTCTCTGATGATGAAGAAGCACCAGTGGAGCAGCCTGATGGCAATAACATACAGCAAGCTCCTGTGAATCCACCTGTGAGCAAGAAACCCAGCTCAGATTAATCAGATGCATTTATCTGCTGCAGCTTACAAAGGATATCCAAGTGAAACCACCATTTCCCTCCTGTTACATGTGTCCAAGACCACAGCAATAGCTCTAGCTGACACTGGCAGTACTAGCACATTTATGGACAAGAAATTTGCAGAAAAACATAACATAGCCCTTACCAGTACACACAAGAGAACTGTTAAGGTAGCTGGTGGTGGTCTCCTCACATCAGAAGCAATGGCTCTCAATTGTGCTTTCACATACAAGGCAAAAAGTTCAGTGGTGATTTCAGGATACTGGACTTACAGGGCTCAGATATAATCTTGGGGTTGATTGGTTCAAGCAACATAATCCTGTCACTTTGATTTTATAGAAAGGAAATTGACAATTGGTCTGAATGGCAGGCTGCATACCTTCCATGACCATTTGTTTCCCAAGGAAAGATCCTCATTTCTTCAGAGCAATGCAGTAAGTTACTCTCCCAAGGAGCTATGGGTTACTATCTGCACCACAGTCCTACATCATCTGACAGTGATCAACCAACTGAGCACCCACCAATTTCTGAAGGAATTACAAGCCTGCTTCATGAATTCCAGGACATATTTCAGGAACCTGAAGGTTTACCTCCACAGAGGGAGTGTGACCATCAAATACCAATGCTACCTGGAGCCAAACCACCAAACATTAGGCCATACAGGATGTCACATTCACAGAAGGATACAGTTGAGCAACTGATAAACAAATGCTAAAAACCTCTGAAATCAGGCCTAGTTCTAGCCCTATTCTTCTCCCATAATATTGGTCAGAAAGAAAGATAAATCCTGGAGATTGTGTGTTGATTTCAGAGGGGTTAATGAGCTAACAGTGAAGAACAAATTTCCTATTCCTGTAATAGAAGACCTCCTAGATGAACTGCATGGAGCAACTGTCTTTTCCAAATTTGACCTGAGATCTGGATACCATCAGATTCGTATGCACAAAGATGATATAGATAAGACAGCATTTTCCACCCATCTGGGGCATTATGAATATTGGTTATGCCTTTTGGATTATGCAATGCTCCGGCTACCTTCCAGCAGCTCATGAACTCCATATTTGCTAAGTACCTAAGGAAATTTGTGCTAGTTTTCTTTGATGATATCTTGGTATACAGCAAATCAGCAGCTGAACATGAAGAACACCTGAAACAGGTGCTGCAAGTATTCAGGCAACATGATCTGAAGGCCAAAATGAGTAAATGCAAATTTGAACAGCCCAATGTGGAATATCTAGGACACAATCTCTGGCCAAGGGGTGTCACTGATCCTGCCAAAATCAGGGAAATTGTCAACTGGAAAACTCCTGATACACTGAAACAACTCAGAAGATTTCTAGGACTCACTGGATACTACAGAAGATTTATTCCAAATTATGCTCTCATTTGTCAGGCATTGTATGCTGCACTGAAGAAAAATGCCTTCCAGTGGGTGCTGAACAACAAACAGCTTTTGACAAGCTAAAGGAGGTGATGTCCACTCCTCCATTGCTAGCACTACCTGATTTTGCTCTGCCATTCACACTTGGAAACAGATGCATGTGCTACTGGTTAGGTGCTGTCCTCATGCAACAACAAAGGCCTTTAGCATACTACAGCAAGTGCCTGGGCCCTAAAAATAGTGCTGCTTCTATTTATGAAAAAGAAGCAATGGCTATCCTCCAAGCACTGAAGAAATGGCGCCATTATTTCCTGGGTAATAAGCTCATTATCAAAACTGACCAAAGCAGCTTGAAATACCTGAATAGTCAGAGGTTGTTGGAAGGCATTCAACACAACTAATGATAAAGTTGCTTGAATTCGACTTCAGCATTCAGTACAAGAAAGGAGTAGAAAATACAGCAGCAGATGCTTGTCCAGGAAATACCAGGATGATGAACAGTGTACTGCTATTTCAGTTGCAGTTCCAGTTGGACACAGGAAATCACCAATTCCTATATAGGAGATGACAAATGCACTCAGTTGCTACAGCAGCTAGCAGTTGACAACAAATCTCAAGCTGATCATTCTATTCAATCTGGAATTATCAGATACAAAAACAGAATATACATAGGCCAGTCCACAGACCTCAGAGACAAAATATTTGACTCCTTCCATTCCTCTATATTTGGAGGTCATTCTGGCAACAAGGTGACTTATCACAGAATCAAGCAGCTGTTCTACTGGCCTAAACTCAAGCAGTTCATAGAAGAAAGAGTTAAAGCATGTCCTGTTTGCCAGATATCTAAAACAGAAAAGGTGCAGTACCCTGGTTTACTGCAGCCTCTACCAATTCCAACTGCAAAATGGTCTGAAATCAGCATGGATTTCATTGAAGGGTTACCCAAATCCAAAGGCAAGGATGTCATATTAGTGGTTGTGGATAGATTAACCAAATATGCTCATTTCATACCACTCAGCCATCCTTATACTGTCCAGTCAGTAGCTGACCTCTTCATGAACAATATATTCAAGCTCCATGGGCCTCCTACTGTGATAACAACTGACAGGGACAGGATATTTACAAGTAAACTATGGCAAGAAATATTCTCTGCTATGAAAATTTCTCTGCACTTCACTACTGCCTACCATCCTGAGTCAGATGGCCAAACTGAGAGGTAAATCAGTGTGTAGAACAGTACTTGAGATGCATGGCTTTCTCTGAGCCAAGGAAATGGGTAAATTGGCTGTCAGCAGCAGAATGGTGGTACAATAGCAGTTTCCACACTGCTATACAAATGTCTCCATTTGAAGCCTTGTATGAATACAAACCACCTGCCTTAACTGAGCTGCCAGTTCCAAATGAGTTATCAGAGGAAACACAGGCCACTCTGGGAGAAAAAGAACACATGCTGAAAACACTGCAGAGAAATTTGGAAAAAGCTCAGAAAAGAATGAAGAAATATGCTGATGCTCACAGAACAGAGAGATCTTTTTCTGTGGGAGATATGGTGTACCTGAAAATGCAAGCACATCGAGAACATGCTTTGGGAACTGGTAACCCTCTGAAGCTAGCTTCCAAATGGTATGGTCCATTCAGGGTTTTACAGCCAGTGGGAAGAGAGCATACAAGCTACAACTGCCTCCTGGTACACAACTCCATGATGTGTTCCATGTGAACCAGCTAAAGAAGCACATTGGTCTCCATGTTGTTCCAAATCCTAAACTTCCATTGCTCACTCCCGAAGGAAATGTAAAGCTATATCCTCTTGCTGTTCTTCAGTACCGACAAGTTCCTCGTTCTGCAGGTACTTTTGATGTGCCAGTGCCACAATGGTTAGTACATTGGGCTGAAATGTCTGAAGCCGAGGCCACCTGGGAGGATGCTGAGTTCATCCAGCTCACCTTTCCGGAATTCAAGCCCTGAGGTCTTGTCTCAAGGGGGGAGTACTGTCAGGACCCCGTCGAAACTCTGAAGAAGAAGTGTCGTTGCAGCCTCCGCTTTGTCAGTTATCCAACGGACCAGAATTGCTCATACCGCTTCGGCTGCATCCGACGGTCCAGATCGCTCGAGATTCAAATCAACAGTGCTTTGCTTGATTCCGCGCCTTAATGCGCTCTTATTTCTGTAATGGAGAATTATGCCTAATCATGTAAGCTACTAAGCGTGGTCCTGCCTTTCGATATAAAGGGCAGGAGTGGGTTGGTTGGGAGGCACGCTATAAACCCTAATTTTAGTTGTTCTTTCCTGCACTTTCCTTTCTTCTTTACCAAGCAGTAGCTGTAGATCTGAGCCTCGCGTGCTCCCTCTCCTTCCTCCTTCAATCGAGCTGTCCATGGCCCTCGGGTCCTGACATGGCCGGCGCTGAGGCGGACCCGGACCAGCGACAGTGGGCCGAACTGAAGCAATCCCACGCGTGCGACAGGTGGAACCAATCCCTCGCGTGCTCTATTTCTAGCCGGTGATGTCGAGCTGGCGCTTGAGGATGCCCTCGGGGCACTATCGCACGCGCCGGTGTACGGCCTTGCTTCCGCCGCCGGGGGAGGGCGGAATATTCAAAGCCGGAGTCGTAAGGTGCAAAACGCAAGAAAAGATACATACTGTTTCGGGGTTTGATCTGGATCGTTGATCAAATTGAACGGTTTAGATTTAATGTATCAACACAGCACAACAAAAAGTTTGCTCTTTTAATAGTAGTATAGATATAGATATAGATTTCCCTTTCAGTTTTTCCCTTTTCTCTCATCTTTTCCTGAATATTTTCTTTCTTTTTCCACCTGCTTCTTCCGACTCTCCGAGCTTCCTGTTCACCTATAGTTTTGCAAAGTAGATGCTTTTAACCTGCAACTTTGTCGTTGTATATTCCGTGCTTTAAATTTTGTGTTCAGCGCGTTACAAAATTCCTTTTGCAACGGATTAAACAGGAGAAATGCTGAACTCACTAGTAATGCTTACCACCTGGTCCATCTGGCGTGAGAGAAACGGTAGGGAATTCTGAGAATTCGTTTAATCTTTCATTGAGCATATTGGGAAACGGAAGGTGAGACAAGGGAGTAGTTATGGTCTGAGAATTCGTTGAATCTTTCATTGAGCATATTGGCATCCTTGTGTCGTCTCGACGGTCTTATTTTTTATCTTATTCTCCTTTTCTTCTTCTAACTTTGAGTCGCTTGAGTCATGTTTCCCATTTTTATCGTCCTCTCTTGGTCTAGTTTGGCTTTCCTCTTTTCTTAATTTGATTCATTCAGTTCTTCTCCATGGTTTGAGAAAAAAGATTCAACAAATCTAATAAATGCAGAACTTTGACATATCATGCCACACAAGATCACAGTTATAGTTTATCAGAGATTGTCCAAATAGCTAAACAACAGCAATAAAGTGGTGCCCAGATTGTAGCTAACCGCTGATACACATACCCAGAATTGTGATAATATATAGTGCTTGCTGGAAAGAAAGCTGATATCCTAACTTCATCCTTGGTGCTCCTTCAGTCAAACACGAGCCACCTCCTCCTCTTTTGTAGAATCCACTTGTTGTTTTTTTCTTGTTAACAGTTCCAGATGCCTCATTTTGCTCTGCAGGAGTGACCCGCGGAACCAAACAAACACCACCTAGGAAGAAACCAAAGCAAGTTTTAGCTATGCTTGCAATGTCTTGAGCCCTTTTCATTGCCCGCATCACGCGCCTACAGGTAGGTCAAATGGGATTATAAGGTGGAAGAAACAGGTCATTTCAATAATTTGTATCATCCGCATATGTTTGATATTGCACCAACCATTGGTGGTCGTCTGGTCTTGGCTCAATCTGTACAGAAAGAATCCTGAGAAGCTGTCTGTTTTCAGATTTAGTACGATGACCCATCTTCGTCAGAGAAATCAGATGATATAGGTCCTCTTTCTGCTCCTGGACTGCACGCATAGCTTCGCGAATGCTTTCAGGACTTGCAGCTGCATTCTGGATAGAAAATGATCCCAGATTATACTATGTTACTACAAGCACTTAAGGCCTCCTTTGATTTGTAGGATAGGAACACCAAAGGAATAGGAAACATAAAGGAATGGAGTGCCCTGCCTAATCAGATCCTATGGTTCAGGAATTGTTGTTTTTAAAATGAGATCTGAGCTCATTTTTCTTTTCCTGTGAAAACCAACTAGTTCATACAGGAATTGTTCCTACAGGGTACAATCCCATGAATCAAACGTGGTTGGAAGGAAAAAATCCATAGGAACTGAATCCTATACAATTCCTGAGTAAATCCTACAAATCAAAGGAGGCCTAAACATCAGACTATGGTCAACAGAGCTTCTAGACAGCGTGAAGCATATACCAACTACCAACAGAACAATAAAAATTAAAGATGCAGCAGGTCGACCTATGCATTTGTTGCCGCAAATTAAGGTCCCTGTTTAGTGGATTACATGAAATACCTGAAGCCGCTTTACACAGATTAGATCGTGATTAGTAGAAGTTTGGAAATTGTTTTGTTCGGCATGTCGAATAAATTACTTGGTAGCTAGTAGTCTAGTACTATCAAGTATCAAGTGCAGCAAGTTTGGGCAAGAACAGTTGGCAAGTAGAATAAAATAACTAGCCCGTAATTCAAAAAAAAAAACTAACCCGATGCCGACTTTGGTGAGAAGAGGAGCGTTCTATTTTTTTTTGCGACGAAACCGTATACAACATCAAAGGACGACCATCACAGACAGGAACCCAAGAAAGATGAAAATTACAACGCAGTCCTTCTGCAACACAGTGTCGCCGGCGTGGAGCAGAACGTGCCGGTGAAGAGCCGCCGCTGCATCTTCCTTCAAACCATGGATCAGAAGATGTCCCCGAGCGGAGCGGAAGTCGCCGAACCTCGAACTCCTAGAAGCCTCCATCCAGCTCCAGCTGCAACACCGCCATCCTTCGACGCCGTCGGCTTCAAGGTCAAACCAGAGCCGCCGCCACGCGAGCTCTGGAAGGGGGAAGACGTACCCAGCAGATCCGCGGATCCGAGGGCACGGCGAGGCGAGGCGCACCACCGCGGACCTCCGCCGTCGAAGGGGACGCGCACCTGCACCAAAAACACCGCCGGCGACCCGACCACCTCCAAGGCGCCGCCGACAGCAAACCCTACACATCCTACGCTATATACACCGTGAGACGGGGATCCCCCGCCCTCCCGCCGCCGGAGCGGCCGGCGGAGGACGAGGGATCCGGCGAGACGACGGGGTGGAGGTGGATCTGCGGGGGGAGAAAAAATCGCCCTCTGCTACAGTGACGGGGAGAGGGGAGACGTCCAGGTTCGTCTGTGATAAACAGGAGAGCGTTCTATTAGTGCATCACCATGACGGCTTTTCTTTTTCTTGCAGGCTCCTCCATTGTGAATTTAATTGATCGGGGCAGGGCCTGTGCCTCAGGATCGGCGTGCATTGCGAGAGATCGGGGCACCGCTGTACGAGACGACACCGCCGTACGCAGCAGCTGCTTCGTCGTAGCCAGCGAGCGAGACACATAGGGATGTAAGCGGCAGCGGCATCCACGGGCCCGTATACGCCGCTCGTGGAAAAACGCTTAAGTGGTACCGCTAATTTTAAGTGGAATAAGTGGACAAGTCCACCATGGCCAGCGGCGCCAGCGGCGCGGCCTTCTGCCGACGTCTGCTTCCTCCCATCTGGCGTCCGACGGCGTGACGCGGCAACCACATCCGTAGCGCTGATCCCTTCTCTCCATCGGCGTTGGAGCAGTAGTCTCCTTGCACGTCTTCCTCGCATAGTCTGTCCGGGCGGGCCACGCCGTGCGTGCTAGCGGACCTCCTCGCGCGCCTCGGCCGCATCGCCTCCACCCGCTGCCTGCTCGCCGAGGGGGACGCGGAGGCCAAGGACACCGTGCTATGGAACAAGCAGGTGGCGATGCTGGCGGAGGCGGAGGACTAGGGCGGTGCAATCGCCGTGTTCCAGGAGATGCACGTGCGTGGGTGCTCCACGCGTGCGGCCGCGCCGCCGGAGACCCGCACCTTCGCCGGCGGGAAGGGCACGACATGGAGGTCCACGGCTCTTCCTGCGGTACCACCTTGTTCTGGACGTGTACACGTGACGGCGCTGCTGGACATGTGCGCAAGTGTGGCCGCCTCGACTGCGCGCAAAAGGTGTTCGACGGATTGGAACACATAGAACCTGGCAACCAAGAACGAGCTGATCACGGGTTACGCCATGAACGGGCTGAGCTCTCAGGCGATGCTGTTGCTCCGGCAGATAAAGGCGGCCGGCCCCATCCCCAAAGCGCCCCTGGCTCGCTGCCGCACCACGCGACCGCTGTGCCCCTGCTCGCCGCCGCATCCTGCGACCGCCACTACGCGCCGCGCCGTCGTCACCCGGCGCGTCGCCGTGCTACGACAACGAGCGCGAGAAGGTGCCGAGGGGGCACGTCATGGTTACCGGCTGCAGCGAACAGGTGGTGGTGCCGGTGAGGCTACTAGCCGACCCCTGCATCGCTGAGCTGCTGTACATGGCGGCGCAGCAGTACGAGTACGGCTAGTCGGGCGTGCTCCGGATCCCCTGCGACGTGGGCCATTTTCGGCGGGTCATCGTCGGCGGCGCGCTGCAGAGACCCAGGCACCCAGCTAGGCGGCACACGAAGAGAACATGTGGAGGCTAGAGCCTAGAGAGTGCGTGACAGATGCTCTGCAGTGCGGTTGTGGACAGCATGCGCGGAGGTGCTCTGCAGCGTGCGCGCCGGCGACACGCAACACGGCCAGCACGGGAGACCGGCGGGAGCACGTGGCGTCTTACCTACCACGGTCAACGGGACGAGAAAGATGGGAAACCTTAAGTGCTGCCGCATAATCGCATTGGAGGTCTGGAGCAGGGCCAGCATGTGCCAAGCGAGGACGATGAGAGATAGCATGAAACGGCGTCGCGGCGCCGTTTAACCACACAAAGCCACCAGAAACTTAAAGTGGCTGCCGCATAACCTGTTTAATTCGCATGTGGCGGAAGCGGCTCGCGCCGCATTGCCCAGCGACCACGCCACTTACATCCTGAGACACAGCATATGCCGGCAGGCCTCCCCCTGGCCACATGTCGTGGATGCATATTTTCATGTACAGTATGTAGTTTGTTTTTTGGATCAGTTTTTTGTTGTTGCCACTTTATCAAATACTGGATAGTCTAATTTTCTGTATCAAATACTGAAGTAGAAGTCCCAGCCTCCCAGGTGTCTCCTACTCTCCTGGGCCGCTTCCAGCTTTCTCGTCGATCCCAGACCCCAGTAGTAGCACACCACGTCGCACTTCCACTTTCCCCTAACGCCGCCATGGCCCCACCGGAGCGCTCGTTCCCCCCGGCGACGGCCTTCGAGATCCGCCGCCTCCTCATCTGCTGCGGGCCTAGCCTCGGATCGATGTTAGCCAGGCTACAACAGGGCGTGCGGCGTCCGGAGGAACCGAGGGACTGTCGGAGCGTCGGTTAGGTCGGGCTGAACGTATCGACTGTCAGCCACGGCGAGGCCTGCCCTGCCGGCTGGAGCTGGGATGCGGTGCGGTGCAGTGGATGGAGAGGTGGGGCGGGGGGTGCAAGGGTGCGTGCCGCGGCGGGCGTTCGGCACGATCGCGAGCGGGACACACCGGCGACGGGTAATTTCTAGGCGGAGCGCGGGTGTCGTCGACAGGACCAGTCTCCACCGGTAAGCTTTCAATCACAGTGCAGAAAATAAAGAACTCGCTCCTTGAACAAAATTTAGAATAGATATATTGCAAAGATCGGTACGTATACATTAAAAACGATGGATATACAACCAAATGTTGGATGTAGCCTGAACAAAGTTTATAATATACGGTTGAAACAGAGAGCATCGCCATAGGAAGTAGCAGCAGTACATCCGAAGATCCGATGGGAGGAAAGCTGTGAACCTGTGCTCATCAGTTCGAGGGATAGGGTTACCGTCTAATAACTTTGATCTGATTGGACTCAGTGCGATTCTTGTTCTCCGGTTTGACCTGCTCCAGTACTGCCTCCTCATCTGCGTAATCAAAGAGCTTCACCTCTTTAAGATTCTTCAAGTTCTCAATGCCGACAGTATTGATGGCCCTATTCCCACTACCAGACAGCGCCAATTCAAGAATCTCGAGCTTTGCCATTGATCCTACCTCAAATTCCATTGATTCGAGATGGTCCCCGCTGACAGATAGAATAATGCTCCTAAGCATCGGGAATTTGTGCGTAGTGTGCGCCACGAGTTTTCGGTCTATGTAGGACGAAAGGGTCATGAAGATGCTCTCCAGGTTGGGCAAGTTGCACAAGGCATCAAATACCTGGTTCCTCTGTCCCTGCACTTCTACACATAATTCCACAAGGTGTGTTAGTGATGGGATCCAGTCGGGCAATCGCCTAATGAGGAATAACAAATTAAGGCTTCGGAGGTTTGATGGTGGTGAGGAGATCTGGTGTATATCGTCCATTCCGTCCTCGCATACCAGATTGAGCACACGGAGAGAGTATGTCTTTTCCAGGGAGGATGCAAGAGCACGCCAGAGGGTCGCACCTTGTTCCGACACGTAGAGAGTCAGCACTTGCAACTGTTGTAGCTCACCCATCTCTAATGCGGGACTGATGCCGGTAGGACCGATAAATGCCCCACTCACCTCCCGCAGCGCCTTCATTTTCCCTATCCCCTGTGGAAAATCAACGGTTGGCACCTGAGGCGCTCAAGTTTAGTCAGCTTTGTCAATGTCGGCGGAAACTCATTGATTTTCGCCTTGTATATATCAAGACACTCCAAGTGCTCCAGGTCACCAATCTTGCTGGGCAGCATGCTAATTTCCGTGCCCCTCAAACTCAAGAACCTGAGGAGATATAGCCGGCACACACACCTCATGTGCTTGTTTTGCAGGGCTGTGCAGTCTTGCAGGTCAAGGACCCTCAGCAGTTTGAACTCGACTAGTCGATCCAGCAGCTTGCTGAGGCCGGCTTCCGACTGAAACGTGGTCAGTGATCGGACATGCTCAAATTTCATTTTCTCAATTCCATGCCTCGCACGACGCTGCTCCACTTCCTTCACTATGTCACAGTCTCCATGGACGGAGAGGCGGCGAACCTTGCCATGTGACATCTCTCCGTATTGTCGTCCTACCAAGCTAACAAAGTTAGTCTCCAGGGATTTGGACACCATCACCTCGAGCATCATGTCATGTACCTGGCATGTCTCTTCCTTGCCATATTCAGAGTCAAGCTTAATAATCATGTTTCTACTTACAAGATCATTAAAATATTCTTCTGCAGTCTCCAACAAAGTCAGACCCCGCTTCTCAGCCACCAAGCCTTCAGCAATCCATCTGTAGAACAGCCTAACCTTTTCAATGACATAGTCCTCAGGAAAAATGCTGAGGTACAACATGCAAGCCTTGAGATGGTGAGGCAGGTAGTCATAGCTGAGCGAAATCAGCTGCCTCATTCCCTCCAGGGTAGGGTGGTTCTCCATCTGGGTACCAATTGAATTAGAAACTCTTGTCCACACCTCTATGCTATCAGCAGAATTATAGCCTGCCAGAAGGCTTCCAATACTGACAATGGCCAAGGGCAACCCACCACATTTTCTCAAAATCTTGTCCACCAAAGCTTTCAGTTCGGTGGGGCTCTCCGTAGAGCCAAACACTGTCTTCAAAAATAGTTTCTCGGAGGCTTTTGGTACTAGGGGCTTCATTTGATGGACAGTGGCTTCCGAACCACTAGCTGCTTTGGCCACGGTCTTTATCCGAGTTGTCACAATAACTCTGCTGCCTTGGTTATTCTTGGGCAATATGATGCAAATAGCTTCCCATGCTTGTAAGCTCCAGACATCATCGATGACAATGAGATACCTGGTTTAATTGAACATATATACATGCTCCGTGTTAGAAAATGTGCTGCATGCGCCAAGTAGAAATATAGTTTGAAAGAGTTGGTCCAAAGGAAATACGTTAAGGATTTTGGCTTCTCTGCAAACACAGATAGTGAGATGAATCAGCCAACATTTATTGTTTATATGCTGCAATATGTGTTCTTAATGTATCTATTTCTTCGTGGAAATCGGAGTGTTTAAATCAGAAAGGAGGAACACTAAAAAACAAACAAACAAACCAAGATGCATTTCACTTCAAAACTATCGGGACGGTGTTACAAGGTTAAGTTAAGTATATTTTGGAGATGTCCTAAAAATAATTGGTCAGTAGTATTTATTATGAAGGATTGGCATCCTTGCTACTCAGCAGATGGTAGAAAACTTACAGATGAAGGAGTATATAACGTAAAAACGCATGACCATGTTCATTTTATTATACTAATCTGCAACAAGAAGTTAATAAGTAGTAGTACTATTGTAACATAGAATAGGATTTTTCCTTTATCATTGTTGTGAGCTTGTAGGCTCCATACATCATCGATGACAATGAGGAACCTAATTAGAAAATGTGTTATGTGCGCCAAACAAAAAATAGTTAGAAAGAGTTGGTCAATCGACAAGCAACACGTTAATGATTCAGTTTCTCCGCAAACACAATAGTGAGATGAAAAACCAACATTTGTTGTTCATATGCTGCAATATGTGTTCTTAAATGTGTTTCTTTTTTCATGGAAATCAGAGAGTTTAAAATAAAACGGAGGAATATAAACAAACAAACGAACAAACAAACAAAGATGCTTTCAGTTCAGTGAAGTAGTATATATACGTCCTAAAAATAGTTGGTCAGCAGTATTCATTATGATGGATTGACATCCTTGGTACTCCCCCCATCCCATTTAGGGAATGTGCTTTTGAAGGTTAAGTTTGACCAACAAAACATGGATTACATTCCACGGAAGTTATACCTTCAAATTGTATTCGAATAAAAAATGTAATGGTATAATTTTTCTAAGAGGTGACACATGTATTATTGGTCAAAGTTAAACCAAAAAAAAAAACAAAGATACCACGTGCATTGGTATGAAGGGACTACAAAGAACAAGCAGTGGCACTCTATTACAACAGAAAATGGGAATTTTGATTCATCATAATTGTGAGCTGTCAAATCAGGGAGTACCAGTGACTTATTTAAGCACCCGAGTTGATAAGAACTGGATCATGGGAAGATACATGGGATTTTGTTTGAAAATCAGTTAGTAAGATGAGCTGTATCGCTGAATATTTACTGAATACAAGGTCGCTGATTAGACAGACATATCAATGAGGGTAACCTTCTTAGGGAAAGCTCAAAAATGAGGGAAGCCAATAAAGAAGCTAATAGTCACGTTTGTTCTTTAGACAGCCAGGACAAGGCATAATAGCTGTTTGATCCAAAGCATTATTAGTAGATCCAATGTTTTCCTTTGAAGAATAAAGATACCCCTTAAAATCAAAATGTCCTTGTGTTTAGTGACGAAAATGTTCTTCTTTTAACAAAAAAGTTTGTAAAAAAGAAGACCAAAATTCGATGATAAATGCTCGTTATACGATTCTACAAAAACAATCAACCATTTTTTCTTTGAATGGCGAACTCTCCCATTTTTCTATGGTGTGCCAGAAAGAATTGGCATGAAACGAATTAACCTTTTACTTGGGGAAGCTAAGCTTGGGAGTATTGTATAACTGTATACCTTTTCTCGTTGAGAAGCTCCTTGAGCTTGCTAGACAGCGTTTCCTCATTCATCTCGCGGATTGCCCCATCCGTGAGACACTCGCGGGTGGTTTGTTGATCATCTTCTTTCACCTTCACGATCTGCTGGAGCACGCGCAGCAGCAGCCCCTTCATGTCCTTCCCACCATCGAACGCTTGTGACACGGACACCAGCGCCTGGCACTGGAAGTCCGCGACCAGCTGCCTGCACACCTCCATAGCCATCGTAGTCTTACCCAGCCCTCCGAAGCCCACGATGGAGAACACCTTGAGCTTCCTATCGCCCTCGCCGTCGTTTTTTCTCATAGCCTTAGCCAAGGTGCTGGCATCTTCCTTGATGCCGACGAACTGCTCAGGGTCGTCGGCACGGCGGAGCGCGCGCGCAGACACGGACGCCGCCGAGACAGGGGCAAAGCAGGCAGACCTGCGAAGTTCCTCCCGGTCGACGCCGTACCGAGTGCGGCGTTCCTTCACGCCCGTGGTACGCTTTAGGAGGGCCCGGATGTCGGCGGCTAGGGAGCGCCGTAGCAGCACCTTCTGGAACTGGTACTTGGGCCATTGCAGGAGCGGGACGGGTCGTCTGATGCGGATCCAGTAGATGTCGACGCAGTCTTCGGAGTCGTAGACGAGCTCACGCACCTGCTTTGTCCACGACCGGACGAGGTGGTCGACGGTGCTCTGGTCCGCCTCAGAGAGCATGTGGAGGACAGCGTTCATGGTTTCCAGCTCGTCCATCAGCTCGACAACCTTCTCGCCGACGCCGCTGATCTCCTTGAGTTCATCAACCAGTAGGACCCCAAACTTGGTCAGAACGGACTGTGCCACACTCTCCATTCTCGCAACCTCAGCGAGCTCGGGCGATAGGAGGGCTCGGTTGGGGATCACGATTTTGAGAAGCTTTTTTTTTTTTTTTTTTTTGAGAAGCTTGTGTGAGGGAAAGAGCAAATGGCAATGCACGTCTGACCACTACTTATTGATAGTGATTCCAGCTACCAGATAACTCCAAATTAGCAACTGTGTTTGCGACTAAAGTATTCATCAGGGAAACTTCACATGGGGTAGGTTGTTAGGCTCATTGTTTGACCAGACGGCATCTTTCTGAAGTCAATTGTTAAGTCACGATTATCATATTATGACAGAAACGATGAGTTGGAGGTGCCCTGTTGCATAATTGGCGCAAACGATAATTACTCCAGTCAAGGCCAAAATAAGTTATTGTATAGCTTTCGAGTTTCTGGCAGCTCTAGTCATCATCTCGCTCTCTTGGTATACTTGCAATGGCATTAAATTGACAAAAAAAATCACCCAACCCATTTTCCATAGATATATCAACTAGTGGAAACAGTATTTCCATATATAGGGTCTACAATATTCATTCGGAAGCTTCGGACGGTTGTGCTCATTTTTAATCTTATCATATTAAGACAGAAAGGATGAGTTGGAGGTTCCCTCTTGCATAATTGGCCCAAACGATAATTAATCCAATCATCATCGGTGTCCGAAATTCACAGCTTTTCAATGTCAACGAGTTTCTGACTGCACGATCGCAACCATCTGCTCGCTGTCTTGGTATACGTGTAGACAGGAATACGACCTAAAAAACAAAAGTGCGTACTCATCATCACACAAGCCCATTTTCCATCAGTAGAAACAATATTTTCTGTAGGGACTACAGTATTCATTGGGAAGTTTCAGCCGGCAATCAATGGCATCGGTGCTCATTTATTACTCAACGACATTTTCAGTATAGTCATGTTTATCATATCATGACAGAAGTGATTAGCTGGAGATGCCCTCTTGCATGATTGACCCGAACGATAATTGATCCAATGAACATCACTGTCCAAAAATACGTTACCATAGCTTTCCAATGTCAACGACTTCCAGAGAGAAGCTTCTTTGAACCCAGATGGGTGGAGCTTTTTTTGAACAAGTGATGGCGTCCGAGGCGCCCAATATATTCCAGCTCAAGCACAAAATACAGCGTTTAGTACATAGCCCTGCTTCTGGAAAGATTGTAAAATAGAAATGACAAAATGACAGGACAATCTGTCTCCCTGTGAGCTGAAGAGTTGCATCTAAAATTAGGTTGGTTTAGGCTATGCCTAAGGACCTGTTTAGCTCCATTCTCCCAACCTCAGCAAGCTCGGGCGGAAGGAGGGCTCAGTTAAGTTGGGATCACGATTTTGAGAAGCTTGTGTGAGGGAAAGAGCTAATGGCAATGCACGTCTGTGCAGTATTTGACAGTGATTCCAGCTACTAGACACCACCAAGTTAGCAACTAGCGACTAAAGTATTCATAGGGAAACTAGGCACACATGGGGTAGGTTGTTATGCTCATTCTTACCAGACGCATCTTTCCGAAGTCAATTGCCAATTCATGATTATCATATTATGACAGAAACAATGAGCTGGAAGTGCCCTGTTACATAATTGCCCAAACGATAATTAATCCAGTCGACATCGATCACCAGCCGATCACCGGCCCAAATAAGTTATTGTAGCTTTCGAACGTCAACGAGTTTCTGACAGCGCTATTAGAGCCAACAACTCGCTCTCTTGGTAAACGTGCAGAACACGACCTTAAGTGGGAACTATTCATCAGACTGACAAAAAGAAATCACCCAAGCGCATTTTCCACAGACATACTTCCTATGTTCCTAAATATAAGATGTTTAGCTTTTCTCTAATTAAAATGTATCTACACGTGTTTTAAAATGTATGTTTACTCATTTCAGTTCGTATGTGGTCAATACCGAAGCATCTAAAACATCTAATAATTAGAAACGGAGAGAGTATTAATTAGTGGAAATGATATTTTGCATATATAGGGATTACAATATTCATTTGGAAGCTTCAGACGAGCCTTTGGCGTCATTTCTTTGTTCATTTTATTACTCGACCGCATTTTCAGTCTTGAAGTCATGTTTATCATATTATCACAGAAACGATGAGTTGGAGATGCCTGCTTGCATGATTGAGCCAAACGACATCTAAAAAAAAAAAAGATTGAGCCAAACGATAATTAATCCAATCAGCGACGGTGTCCGAAAATAAGCTATCATAGCTTTCCAATGTCAACGAGTGTCATACAGATGGGTGGTGCTGTGCATGTACTCCGTATTATTCCACCACTGCGCTGTCTATATTGTTTCTTTCTGTGTCTTAATTTTTGTTTAAAGAAACACATAAATTACCCGTAGTTAGAAGGAAAATGCTTGCAATCATCCGACCGATCGCGCGCTCTGATCGGTCGCCTCGCTCGGACGCCGCGCGCGCGGAACTTCTGCATGCACTGTCCCGTCAGTTTATCACGTGGGTGGGCCCAAAGCTGGTGCTGCTTACTTTTTCTCTCGTGTGCGTGCAATGCTAGGACGCATTCACACTTGCTGTGCCTAATCATCCATCAAACTGTACTAGTTTTGGCTTGTGTTTTTTTACTACGTTAACTTATGGATGTAAAAGTTACACTAGCTTGGATTGTGTTCGTTTCCGCTTCACTTACCGCTTCGCCACGCTGCTCGTTCCATTGCCAAACCCAGCCGCCATGTCGTCAACGGTAAAGACGATGTTGGATAAGTTTTAACACCGCCTATGATAAGACCTGTGTCGTTAACCATGCCACCGACTATGGAGACGGTGTCACCGATGATTCCGATGGCCGGAGAGACGGTGCTATGGTGCCGCCAACTGACGGAAACGACATATGTGATGTCGGTGTGCAGCTTGGAGATGGTGATGTTGGTGCTGGTGATATGTGAAGTTGAATGTGATATGTTGCGCGCGAGCGAACATGCCGAATGTTGTGAAAGCACACACGAGGTTCCGTACGTTTGGGAATTTTCAACGATGTTTATGTGCTTTTTCAAACATATTTTTTTTTGTTGTAATGGTTTGTGATTTTTGTTGAAATAGTTTGTGATTTTTGTTGCAAAAATAATTTTAGCAAATAATGTTATTTAGCCGTTGTTTTTAGTGGTCCAAACACATGATTTTTTTTGTTGTACTCGTTTGTGATTTTTGTTGACATTGTTGGTGATTTTTGTTGCAAATCAAGCCGGCGAAAAAAGTGTTGTTTAACCACTTTTCATGGCATTACTTTTTAAAAATGTTGCAACAATTTATTGTAAGAGCATATGTTTTTTGTACACGGGGTGATGAATTTTTGTTGCAATACTCTCTAGCCTAGGATAAATCACTACATGGCCTTTTTATGTAAATATCAGGAAAGTTAAGGACCGAAGCGATATACCTCTCGCTTTAAGTCTAATTTTTTTTTTGTAGCATTAGCTGCGTGAATTTATTTTTTAATTTTTGTTGTTGTATCGCGCTGTGAGCAATCATGCTATACGGTGTCATTCTCTAGTGTAAAAAAAAAAAAAAAAAAAAAAAAAAAAAAAGGAACATGGGTGGGCTCCACACACGTGACTAAGCAAGAGCATGCATCCCACGGAAGGCAGCAGCAGGAAAAGCGACCTGAGACTCCGACGCTTTGTGTCCTGACAACCTGACGCCCGCAGCTAATGGGAAGCGACCTGAGAGATTGCTAAGCGTACGATAGACATCGAACGGCCCACGAAACGACCGATCCTGGCGCAAGCATCTGTCGACCGACGCGTAGCGCGCGCCTAGTTCGAATATGAGCCGTTTCAATTGCTTAACTGCTGTCCAATAACCATTCATCGACCTAGACAGGTGCATGCCTTTTTTTTTGTGCATGCCTTTGAGTATGGTGGCTGCAATTTCCTGAAGAGAAAAATTCAGCAATAGTCACTGAATTTGAGCGGTCTCACTTTGGTCACTGACATTCAGAATATCCGAAATACGATCACTCTTCTTGTTTAGGTGGCACTTTGGTCACCGTATCCGTTTCTTTACCGTATTTTATACGTATTGTGTCACTCTGTCGGAACGTTGACTAGTCAGGCAGCCACGTGTGCCATACGTGTCCGGACAGAGTGGCTAATCATTTTGCATTAAACCCCCTCATACAGACCTCTCGCTCACTCCACCGTCACCCCTGCTTCCTCGGTTCCTCCGCAAGCTGCTCCCAGGCGGAGGCGCCATCTCGCCCGAAGGCGGGGGGCCAGTTCGCCGGTCACCTACGCCTCTACTCCCCGCTCGCCGGTCACCTTCGCCTCACCCCCGGCACGGCCGCGCGCCACGACATCTTCTACTAACACGGGGACGGCGTCGCCTTCACGCTCGCCGGTACCACCACGACGCCGCGACCTCGCGTCCGACTGCCGACCCAGACAGGTCATTGAGCTCGCCAAGATCGTCCCGTGAATGCACCACACTGTCGACGCCGGGGCGGCGATCCTCGCCATGCAAGCCACCGCGCTGCTGCCCCGCGGCGACGTCGCGCTCGGCGTGCACTGGGATGACCTCGCCTCAGCCGGCGCGGGCGGCGACTTCGCGGCGTGTGCGGCGGGCACCGAGAAGGCGGTGGCGACGCCGGAGTGGGAGACGCTGCTGGAGCCTGGAGCGCCTCAAGCAGGCAGGAGCGTGCCTCGCGCTGTCCATGGACCGATGTCCTTGGCGCCGGCCGGCATGGAGGCGTTCCAGAGGTGCTTGGCCGACGCCGTCGCGTGGCTCTCGCCGTCCTCGTGCGGTGCTGCAGTATGACTAGCTGATCGAACCATCCACTGCTCCGACCTATTACTGTCAGTCTCCATCATGTTCGTGAGTTTTTGTTTATGCCACCAATTCTAGCAATATACAATATAGACAAGCTTGCTGTTTGAAGTTCAGTAAAACTCTGCTGCGTCGTCGAGTTCTACAGAGATGCAGTTTGACTGAGCTGGAATGTTCATTAGAGAGGATACCATTTATATATTTGTTTTTTGACTGCTTCATCTTTATTTTTGAAACAAGGCAAAAGTTTTGCCTTTTATATTGATAAAGTAAAGCAAACAAGTAGGACGAGGCCTAAAAAAGGAAAAAAATTACAACTCGATCCCCACCAGCCCCGAGGCCGCGCCCCCACACGGGTCGACGGCCAAGTTGCCCAAGCAACCATGACCGACACCAAAACCCCTCAACGCAACGGTGGAGGGGCGAATCCGGAGCCGCCGCTCCGACATCCACGCCGGCTCCAAAGCCGCGCTCCACACGGGTCGACGACCAAGACGCCCAAGCGACACAAGTCGACACCACACGACCTCGACGCAACACGGCGGAGGTGACCTCGACGCTTCACAGCGGAGGCGAAACATCCGGAGCTGTCGCTCCGACATCCACGCCAGCCCCAAGGCTGCGCTCCAAACGAGCCGACGCTCCGTCACCTCAACGCAGCACGGCGGAGGCGAAAAACCGGAGCCGCCGCTCCGGCATCCACGCCGACCCCGGGGCCACGCACCCCCTAGCCGAAGATGAAACTCTCCGCCGCCAACCACCATCTCTCCACAGGTCCCCGCTGGCCGGTGGAACATCCAAGGCGAGGCCCCAAGAGGCAAGCGACGCAGAAACGCCGCCCTCGCCCGATCCCGCGAGGGATCTAGGGTTTCCCCCGGAGAAACCGGCAGAGGGAAGGCGACACCACCGCCTCGACGTCGCCTTCAAGAAGGGTGCGGCGTCCGAGGACGTCGCCGACGTCGGCCCCAGACGACGACTGGGGCAGGACTTTCGCCCGGCGATGGTACGCGAACCCCGCTAACCAGACCACCACCACCGCAATCCGCAGCCACCACGCCAACCTCACGCCACGGCAGGCGTCATGCCGACTGCGACCCCATCGCAGCCGCAGCCCCGGGGCCGCAGCCCTGGCCTCCACCATCTCGGCCACGCCCCGCAGAAGCCAGGGGCGCAGCACCGAAGACGCCCTCCGCAACCGCGCCGCCGCCGAAGCCGCGCGGCCCAGATGGGCCCGCACGGGCCCGGCCAGACGAGCGCCGCCGCCGCCGCGCGTCCCCGTCCGCATCCTGCGTCGCACCAGCGCCGCCGCAGGAGCACACCGCGGCCGGCCGAGCACCACAGCCCGCGCCGCCGCGACGCCAGCGTTCCCGGCCCGCCGCCCACACGGCCAGGCCCGAGCTTGCCCCCACCAAATCCGGGCACGAAGGCCCCAGATCCGCCGCCCAGCCGTGTCCCCACGGGTCCAGAGCCGCCGCTCCGGCCTGCCTGCGCCGGCGCCCGCCGCGCGAGGAGAGGAAGAGGACCACCCCGCCACCAGTTGTGTGGCAGCGGGGAGGCCGCCACTACCGCGGCGCAAGGCCGGCGACGGCAGCGGCGAGGAGGGCGAGGAGCAGAGGTTGGAGGAGGCGGCGGCGGGATTCGCCCCGGTGTCGCAGCGGGGTGCGACACGGGGGGGGGGGGGGGGGGGAGCAGAAGGCTCTGGATGATTATTGACCGGATGCGTGCTTCTGTGTTTGACTGCTTCATCACTAGTTGCAAACTTGCAACAGATTGTAATTCCTGGAACTTATGTCTAATTTTTTCTTGTGTAACTCGAATAGTACTGATTAGTGAAGCTATGAGTACATGCCAGATTTAATTGGCCTTTTGCAATCTCTTTTTTCCATTCTGAAAAACTAACAACAGTTCCACCAACAAAACCATAGTAAATTTTCAATCAAAACGGCTCATTTTATTCATGATCACAACAAGTCGTAAGGGCAATCTTTACAATCTTTGTATAATTATAATTTATGAAGGACAGCTACATGACTGAACATGTCATGCATACATCCGGCACATTGCATACATAATCTTTAAATTGCTCATGACGATGTATTTCCACCTAGATACTTCTGAAATTCAAGTACAGATATATGGAGTTGATGCAAAGCTTCTGCGTAACTTGAATTTTCTTAGAAGGCTATCTGAACATCAGTATGCGATTTATCACTCGTGAGGCATCTGAACTTTTGCCTGCTTGTCGTCCCACCTGACCTCGTTCACAGGGTTGCTGGAGCCCGGGTTATCACGCAGGACGTTGAGGTACTTGGGTGCTTGGAGCCGTCGTGAGCGGTGCTGCAACCTCACCGGCAGACACTGACCCAGTGGCCCGGGTGAGTCAGCGGTGATCTTGTACAGACTCCAGGGCGTGCCCATGTCTTCCGGCCGCTCCCAACGCTGGTGGTTATCTCGATCTCACCGCACCACTTCGGGCGAGGGAGAGCTCACCGTGCTGCTGTCGACGAGGAGATGGTCGCCTCATCCCCACGACGGAGCCTGCCGTGCCGCCTCGGAAACAAATCGCCGTGTCAGGCCACCCCCTTGCGCCGCAACGTGGGACGTGACCATTCGCGCCGCATCGGAGGACCTCACGGTAGTGGTCGCGCTGGATCCCAGCGATGCACGCGGCCTTGCGGAACGTGGTGTGGGTCTGGTCCGAGTCCGAGCAGTACACCACGAGGTCGCCGGTCTTCCCGGCGCCGATCTGGGCCAGCTTCTGGTCCCTCGCCGCCACCACGACGGACAGCACGGCCTCGCAGGAGGTGCCGACGAAGGTGCCGCCGCCGCCCTCGGCGAAGAGGAGGCTGCTGGGCAGGTGCAGCGCCTTTCCGAGCAAGTCAACGACCACCATCTCGAGCTCGGTGGCGGCCGGCGAGACGGCCCGTGAAGGGCACGGCGTTGATGCCGGCGGTGAGCGCCTCCCCCAGGGCACCCATGGTGCTGCTGGACGCCGGGAAGTGCGCGAAGTGACGAGGGCTGTGCCATTGCGCCATACCAGGAGGATGACGTCGCGGACGTCCTGCAGAGCCGACAAGAACGGGTCGGATGAAGGAGGGGGTTCAATGCAAAATGATTAGCCACGTTATCATACAGTTGTGGCACACGTGGCCGCTGACCAGTCAACGTTCGGACAGAGTGGCGCAATACGTACAAAATACGGTACAGAAAAGACTACGGTGACCAGAGTCAACCTCCTGAATAAAAACAGTGACCGTATTTAGGGTATTTCGAATATGTATATCAGTGACCAAAGTGAGACCACGGCTCAACTTCAGTGACTATTACTGAATTTTTCTCTTTCCTGAACTCCAAATCTGCAAAAGCCTGCTGGAGAGGTGCAGGTCTTGATCATGTGCGTGTACACTGTACTGGTGTAAAAGTGTTGCTCTGTTCTGGTGGTACACAGCTGATTGAATCACTAATCAACCTGGAGTCTCGCATCACAATTCACTCGATGAATCTCCTATCCCTGCCTCGCTGGACCAAGCCGGACAATTTCTTGAATGTAAATATCGATGGGTCCTTTTGTGCTGAACGGGGCAGATGCAGAACCTAGCTGATCCTCTACATGCTGAGACAATCGTGCCTAGAGGCCATTTAAGTTGCAGCTGACGCTGGAACTCGGGTCATCCTTGAAACTGACGCAACGGTGCTGAAGACTGCTCTACAGACGACTGGATTCGATCTGGCGCGCCATGGAGCCATCCTCCGTGAAGAAAGCCATTTATTGACTTTCAAGTGTTATCCTGTGACGGTGTAACCGGTTGTGTAATTCGGAAGTCGGAACCATGGAGGAGCTATGTATTGGCGTGAGTCTGTATGAAACTTTGTATCCTGCGATTTAGCAGCGCTAATTGATTCATAAAGCCCATCGGGTTCTCTCAAAAAGAAGTATCCGTCATTGGCATGTTGCAAATAGTAGGTACAAGAAGCATTGCTGTTATAACGTCAAAACCGAGACGTACCACTAACTGCTGCCTGGCATGCTGCCTGATTATGCAAAAGGTTCAGATGGGCACCTGGCGTCCATTTCTCAGCTCATTTTATTTTTGAAACCTATGGCGGGGAGCTCCTGCATTGCATATAGGAAGACGATATGATCCAGTTAATAAGGAAAATCGGATCCAAAAACCATACAACACGCGGTTAATTAAGGAAAACCGGTGAAAACCACAAGCACCCTACTTGTAATCAAGACACATCGTCCGATCAGCTCATTTTATTACTCGACCACATCTTTCTTTGAAGTCAAATTTAAATCTTCATAAGCAAAAATGAGATTTGGAGATGCGCTCTCGCATAATTGTCTCGCATAATCGTCCGATCAGCTCATTTTATTACTCGACCACATCTTTCTTTGAAGTCAAATTTAAATCTTCATAAGCAAAAATGAGATTTGGAGATGCGCTCTCGCATAATTGTCTAAAAACGACAATTTATCTTTCCAATGTCAACTAAGTTCTAACAATAGATCAAAGATCATCCAAATAGCTAAACAAGAGTCATAAAGTGTACTCATGTTGTAGCTAACAATAACAGATGATTTACATTCCCAGAATTGTGATAGTATATAGTTATATCCTAACATCATCATTGGTTGTCCTTCAATCAAACATGAGCCGCCTCCTTCTCTTCTTGTAGCATCCACTTGTTGCTTTTTCTTGTTTACAGTCCCAGATGCCTCATTTTGCTCGGCAGGAGTGTCCCACAGAACCAAACAAACACCAACTAGGAAGAAACCAGAGAAAGTTTTAGCTATGCTCGCAGTGTCTTGAGCCCTTTTCATTGCCCGCATCACGCGCCTACAGGTAGGTCAAATGGGATTATAAGGTGGAAGAATCAGAGCATTTCAATAATGTGTATCATCTGCATATGTTTGATATTGCACCAACCATTGGTGGTCATTTGGTCTTGGCTCAATCTGTACAGAATGAGTCCTGAGAAGTTTTCAGATTCAGTACGATGACCCATCTCCGTCCAAGAAATCAGATCATACAGATCCTCTTTCTGCTCCTGGACTGCACGCATAGCTTCACGAATGCTTTCAGGACTTGCAGCTGCATGCTGGATAGAAAATTAAGGGCCCTGTCTAGTGGATTGCATGAAATGCATGGACTCGCTTTACACAGATCAGATAGTGATTAGCAGCAACTTGGCAATTGTTTTGTTCGGCATGTCGAATAAAATTACTGGCTAGCTAGTACTATCAAGTATCAAGTGCAGCAATTTTCCAAGAAAATGAAGTATCAAGTGCGGCAAGTTTTGGCAAGAACAATTGGCAAGTCGAATAAAATAACTAGCCCAGTGTCGACTTTGGTTAAGGTACCCGTTGGGTGTGCACGAGCCTTGGCAAGAAGTGACGGCGTCGGTCCTCCGCAACCGCCGGTGAGGTGGCCGCAGCCAGCGTTCGTTGAAGCAGGGAGCCGCCGAGCCTCCTCGCCGCGCATCGAACCGTCGCCATCGCCGGACTGCAAATAACTAGGGATTTGGTGAAGTCACCGCCGCCTTCCGCTCTTCCTCGTTGAGTTTTTCGGCAAATCGAGCCCGAAAGTTCGGCTGGCTCCCGTCTGTAATACTGGGCCGAGAGCCCACGGGTTCAAAAATTCGGCCCATTGGTGGATGGACCATTGCGGCCAGTGGTGGTAGAATGCAGTTCAGTGGAGCGACACACGAGCGCTGCTTCTGTGCGGTAGCCACAAATTAATTTTTTTCCATAAAAAGCAATCACATTAGTACTAGCCCTCATGCACTAGTGCGGTAGCGAGGGCTAGTACACGAGCTGCTTCTGTGCGGTAGCCAGCAAATACATGTTGATCCTCTGCCTCTTGGGCTGAGATTATATCGAACAAATAAACGTGATTCTGATACTTTGGAAGTGCGGTAGCCGAGGAACTCAAAACCGATGTGACTTATAGGATTTTGTTACATATGCTCTCTTATGATAGATTGAATGGATCCTATATTGAGAAAGCTGGTATGGAGGCCGGGATGCTTTGAAGACCAGGTTTTAGTTGCGGGATACATTCAGATGTTGACCTATAGTGCATTCAGATGTTGGAGCATTACATGCTGCAATTGGTTTTGCTGAACTGGAAATAATTACAAGAAACTAGGTACATCGGGACTTCAACGTGTATAGGCATGTCGTACAAACTTAGTCAAGTAAGTTTCCATAAAAAGTTATTATCATTTGTGAGAAGTATAAATATTACAAGACCCCAAATAAGCGTGTTTACATTTCAAAATTTGAAAGCTGGTATGTATTCTAAATATTTTTTTTTGTGATTTTTGTACATATCTCATATCTTTCAACATTTCCATGTAGATACTTGTATTCATTCTCTACAAGCATGATTTTAGAATCTCGTTTCATAAATCTCACTTTATTTCACCTTTAGTTAGTCGAATCTATACTTCTTATAAAACAAAACCACACTAATATGCATTAAATTAGTCTATCTCTACATGCAAGTTGTCCACATAATACACTAGTTGAGCCATTCATTTATCCATGTCATCGACATTTATTAATAAAAACTATTAGTACATGCAATTTCACATTAATAATTATTTTAGCCATACAATTTTCCCATAATCAATTTTTAGCGGCTAAATATACGAAATTTCATGGTGATTAAATTTAGATTCTTGATAATGTGGCAAATAAAACACTCCATATATACGAAAAATCCATTGCATGCTTCAAATATCCTTTCTTTTATAATACATTTTTAAAAGAATACCCACTGCAACGCGCATGATATCTTTCTAGTTTATTATACACTAGAAACCACTACTGAGATATTTGTTAGATCATATTGTTTTGCCGAACTTTACGATAAATAAGTATCAAGTTTATAGATTATGCAACACAGAAAAATAAATTACAGAATTGACTTTTGTCATAAAATATAACTCAGTATGCTTCAGTGATATTCAATACAAACAAAAAACGTCAACTAATATTTAGTACATAAGTGAGTCCATTTCACTTGGTTAGGGAAGTGGATGTAGAATCCAGCCACCCGGGATCATATCCTCACGAAAGGAGATTTGGGTTCTTATTATTTGAAAACAAAAATGATTGTAGGAGCTTCCCTTGACATATTCTTTAAAAACTACTATTTAGTAACATTACTAATTAGTGGTTAAAGTATGCCAATTGATGGAAAATTCATACTTCGTATAAAATGTAACATGCAAAAACAAATAGATAAGTAAAAAAATTTAGTAAAAATTGTATCACCGGCATGTCGCGACGGCATCCAGGCACAGGCTTGGCTAGCCGCAGTTTGTGCCGCTGTTGGCACCGCCCGTGATGTTGCCGTCATTGAGTCAGCAGGGGTAGTGGATGTCCACGGCGTGGTCACACCGGTAGGATGGGCGGCTTGACATGGAGCCACAAAGAGGCTTGAGAGGAGGAGGCGGAAGCGGGCACTCGTCATCGGGATTGTGGTTCGTGAGGCTGGGGGGGGGGGTTGGGGGGGAGGCGACGCTTAACAGGGACAACCGATTTGTGAACTCGCCGAATCACGCTAATTGTACTTAAGATGATTTACGCTACAATTTTAAACGAAATCCAATTCACTGACATGCATTAAATTTAGTCATCCCACAATTATTAATAAAAATCTATTAATACATGCAATCTATTTACATTAATAAAAAAATAGCCATACAATTTTCACATGATAAATATTTAGCGGTTAAATATACAAAATTTCATGGTGATTAAATTTAGATTTTTGACAATGTGGCAAATTAAATATTCCATATTTAGGAAAAAATCCATTTCGTGCTTAAAATATCCTTTCTTTCATTATACATTTAAAAAACACTGCAACGCGCGGGGTATCTTTCTCATAAAAAATGTGGTATCTCAATCCTGTGTTTTTTCCATCTCTATATTTTAAAATTCGAGTAATCTAAATAGGCCCTTATGGATGTCACATGTTTTATTTAAGAAAAGAGAGAATTCGCTACAATGAGGGTAGTTGTACGTTTGCGTTAACGCCGCGTAGGTACACTGCAATAAGGAGATTACTCGAGGAAATCGATGGGATGTCACTATTAGGCTGCCAATGCGTTGTTTCTTAGCACGTTTTCTTATGAGTAATAAAAATTCTACAAACAACTAGTACAATGCATTTTTTCTTATGAATTGTATCTAAATTCAATGATTTGATGCTAATGTATACATACAACTGGTCTAGCAATTATTTATCGCCTATGGCCACGTGTAAAGCTACAACCTCATTATCTCTTTTCATTAACTATTATGTCACATAAGCAAAAATGCATAGAAATTGTGCTAAGAAATTTGTATTGGCATAGGCCTTACAGCAGATTGAAACTTTAAAAAGTGTTTGGATTTTTGCAAGTTATTTTCCATCCGTTGTGATTATTTTCAGTGTACAGTCCAAAAAGTAAACGGAAAATGTCAGCCAACTGTTGACGTCCAAAAAATACTAGTCTTTTAAAAGTAAGAAACAAGTTTTATACATCTAAATCCGTTTTCTACTAGAAAACAAGATAAAGTTGGTTCATTCGGCTTGAATCTAGTCTAAACGATGCGTCACAACTATGGTAGCAAGTTTCTTCAGTACTTTAAATTAGGTAATCATACATATACAGTAGGTGTAGTTACAGAACAGAAGATTCTGTGATTCACGGTACTAATGTACACACTGATTCACTGAGCCATGGCGCGGCTACGGATCAACAGCGGAAGTACAACACAAGTAAGCGCACACGGAGACTCGGGCCGGTGCGTGGCGACGGACGAATTAATCAGGCCATGGCGGCCGCAGCGTGGGGCAGCTCCGGCCCGACGACTGTGCTGTAGATGTGCGCCATCATCCGCCGCTCGAAGTCGCTGCTTCTAACGCGCGACGAACCGGCCTGCAGGCGCGCCCGTGGCACCCGCTTCGCCCACAGCGCACCCTGTTCCCCCGGCTTCGCCGTCGCAAGCGCCGCGCACGGCCGGGCGGCACCCCCTGCCGCAAGCGCCAGCATTATGTCGACGTACACGTCCCGCAGCCTCGCCAGCAGCCGCGCCGGCGAAGACAGGAGCAACAAGGCCATCAACCGCAGGCGGCGGCGCACGGAGGCGCTGACCCGGGCGTGCGCATCCTGCCCACGTCGCCGAGGCTGGTCACCTGGCGACGGCGAGCCGCCGAGGCGCTGGTAGTTGCGCCGCACCCAGTACATCTGCACGCTCCGGCGAGGCTTGGAGACTAGGCCGGCCATGCGATCGATCGGGTGGTGCGGTTTGTGCTTTGGGATGGCACGGCGAATTACTGAGTTCTGTGTAGTATTTGTTCGATGAAGTTAGCTTTGCTGTAGTGGTCAATAACTCAATATATATTGCGACCTGATCGCGAGCTATGTCTGACTCGTAATTCTTTTTTGCCGGCGCCGCGCACTGATCATCAGTGATGGGCGGGCCGTGGATTGCTACGGGTTGTCGTGGTCAGCTTTGAGCCGGTCGCGCTAGGCGGGTATATGAATACGGCGCTGCTATACGTACGACGCTTTGCGTCCGATTCCCGTACGATCCTACTACGTCGCAGAGAGCTTTGCGTGATGCTGTCCAACGAGTGGCTCGGGTTTGGGTTTGGGGTGGAACCTGGGTTAGGACCGGGTCTCTTGTTGGTAGGCCCCACCTATATCAAATAAAACATTTTTTTCATCGCTTTTGTTCATGGGTTGACGGAGTGTTCTAAGTTTCGAATAAGGTTTGGGGTTAATCCGTGGGGTCTAAGCCTCCACGCCTCCACATATATATATATTAGGCCAATGTACAGGAGTTCATACACGACACGAATACGTACACGTATGCTAGACTAATACAACTCTTAACACACCCCCTCAATCTGAACCGCTATGAACAAGGTTAAGATTGGTCTTAAATCTGTCTAGCATCTGTCGTGTGGCTGGCTTAGTAAATACATCAGCCAATTGATCATTAGTAGAAATAAACCTGACATCCAGAGCACCAGCAGCTACTCGCTCACGCACAAAATGAAAATCAATCTCAATGTGCTTGGTCCGAGCATGAAAGACTGGATTCGCTGTCAGGTATGTAGCCCCAAGATTATCGCACCATAATATGGGCGTACGCTGCTGAGTCACACCAAGTTCCTTAATTAGAGACTCTACCCATATTGTTTCAGCAGCTCCATTGGCTAATGCCTTGTATTCAGCCTCCGTACTGGATCTTGAGACTGCTTCGAACTCCATGAGATGAGGTTCGGTCCAACAAAAACAGCAAAACCACTTGTGGAGCGACGATCATCCACACATCCAGCCCAATCCGCATCAGTGAAAATACTAATGCCTAAAGACGGAGATTTGCGAATCTGTAAACCAACCTGAAGAGTGCCCTTGACATACCGCAAAATTCGCTTAACAGCTTCCCAATGCACTTCGGTAGGCGAGAGAGAAACTGACACACTTTGTTCACCGCAAAGGAAATATCTGGACGCGTGAGGGTCAAGTACTGTAATCCCCCAACAACACTACGATACCGGAAAGCATCATTAGTACCAAGTAGTGCTCCAGTGTCACGAGCCAATCTCTCTGACGTGGCTAAAGGTGTGGAAGTAGGATTACAATTCTCCATATTGACCCGATGAAGAAGATCAAGCGCATACTTCCGCTGAGTCAATGTCATGCCCCCTGAATTGTAAGACGCTTCCAATCCAAGAAAGTAATCCAACGTACCCATGTCCTTAATAGGAAAAGTACCAGATAGTGACTGTACCAAGCGATCATCCACCTCCTGGGTAGAGCCAGCAATGACGATGTCATCAACGTACACCAACATAAAAATCTGAATACCATCTCGAGCAAATATGAACAAAGATGTATCAGCCTTGGACGAAGTGAAACCAAGCTGATAAAGGAGCTGACTCAGGCGTGCATACCACGCACGTGGTGATTGCTTCAGACCATAAATAGACCGCTGAAGCTTGCAGACATGTGAGGGTAGAAGTCAGTGTAAGAGACCGACTTATTGCCGACGGTGAGCGACGCAGCGATGGAGTTGAATGCGGAACCAAGTCCGGTGATGATATAGTCGACGTACTGTTCACATGAACAGTGTTTTTTTTTTTTCCTTCTTCCCAATAATTATGTTTGTGTTTTCTCTTTAATTTTTTTCCCAAATAATTATTAAAAAAAATTGTCCTCCCAAAAATTATATACATTCCCCTGAACGGTTTCAAGTTTTGTCGACTATAACTACTCAATTTTGATCTAAATTCATCGATTCGCTTCTACCGTGCGTGGCCGTCCGTGGTGGTGGCGCTTGGAGAGTGGAAAAGGTCCTTGGCAGGAGTATATGAGGAAAAAATACCTGGGGCAGGCTGGGATCTTTGGGGTATCTCATAAACCCCGGGATTCAGCCTTTTGGAAAGACATGTTAATGGTCAAAAACTTGTATCTATGTGGCAGGGAGATGTGTGTGGGAAATGGAAACGAACGGACTTTTGGGGAGATGCATGGTGTGGACATCGCCCTTTTAAGCAGCTTTTTCCTGTGCTGTTTGATCTGTGTAATGAACAGGGAGTGTCGGTTGCTGGCTGGCTGAGAAGAGGTGGAGGCTAACTTTTAGAAGATGGCTAGTGGGTGAGTTGCAGGATCAGTATAGGCAGTTGCAGAGCATGTTGTGTGGAGTAGCGCTGCATCAGGAAGATGATAGGCCTATTTGGAAGTGGACTGGTAACAAAGTCTTTAGTGTGAAGTCTATGTATAAACACTTGAGTAGTACTGGTGTGGACAGATCCTTCAAACACCTTTGGAAGGCGAAAATACCTCTGAAGATCAAGGTGTGGTTGTGGCTGATTTGGCATAACGCTATTGCTTCCAAGGATAATATGATTAAGAGGAAATGGGTGGGGAACTCGAGATGCCAATTTTGTGATCAGGAGGAAACTATACACCACGTGTTCTTTGCATGTTCAGCAGCCAAATTTGTGTGGAGCACGGTTGCTCAAGCGATTGGGGCGCAAGATAGGCCCGGTTCGTTTTCTCAGGTGTTCTGGTGGCTTCCGAGACATACTGGGGCCAGTAGGAATGTGCAGATTGCTGGGGTAGCGGCGATCTGCTGGGCGATCTGGAAATTAAGAAATAGGGCATGCTTTGAAAGGAAAATTATTAACTCACCCGTGGATATTGTTAGTTATGCTTGTGTTTTCTTAAAATACTGGGCAGGTTTGATGGGCGAGCAGGAGCAGGGAATGATGCGCGCTGGAGCTGAAGTTCTCTTGAACATTGCGTTGGCTACGGTGGCGAGCGTCAGGAGGGGCAATGGAGTACTGCGGGTAGAGGATGCTCGTGACCCAGGGGATACAAATGCAAGTGGGAATGTTACTGCTGATGAAGATGATCCTTAGCCTGGGACGTGTGAGAAGCTTGGAAGTCTGAAATGAGAAGCTGAAAGTCACTTTCATTTTTGAAGCTCTGCCTGTAGTTTATTTAGCTTGAAAAACTTTGTCGTAATGCCCCTTTTGGGCTGGCTGTTTTGTGTTTGGTGGGTTGGCAGAACTGTGTAGGTTTGGTGGTGGTGTTTTGGCTGTAAGATGATGTTGGTTCCTGGGGCCACGGCCTCCGTGTGTGTAGCGATCAGACGCTAACTCGATGTTGTTTCCGTTATTCAATAATGGAAATCGGCCCTTTCGGGGGGTCGCGTGTGAGAGATAAACATACCCATGAGGACATGAAAATAATATAACCCAAATTTTGCATGGCGTGCGTGCGGTTTTCTTCTTTCGTTGGCGCTTGCATGGACAAGAATACAACAATGTGGACTCACCGCGTGCATATAAAACAGTTGACATCATCACCATACAAACATTTTACAAATTTTCAAAATCTATTACTTTCAAGCCAAGCGTCCAAATTAGAGTCTGTTTTCACCGTTGATTCTCAAAATCTATTACTTTTGAAACATGATTCCATACGAACAACGTCTATTTTCAAGAAGCAAGAACATACTTTTTCTCTCACAAACATGACTTTTTTATACAAATTTTCTTTTCAAAGGCCCAATGAGTCTCTCGAAAGGTTGTTTTAATCACCACTATAAAATTGGATATGCAAGATACTATGTAAATTTTCGTTTTTACCAAAATAATTCTCAACTTGTCGATCTGTTCTACAAAGCAATTTGTTATCACAACTTTTTTTGTGTGAAATAAAGTTGCTTTTTCAAAATAACTCTCAACTTGTTGTTCCGTTTTACAAACAAAATAATTCTCAACTATAAAAAAGTGAGACCAACTCACTTGGTTAGGACAGTGGATATACAATCCAGCCATCCAGGTTCATATCCTCACGGATGCACATTTGTGTTCTGACTATTTCACCAATAAATCCATCGTAGGCGCTTCCCCTACCGCATTCCTTTCCATGGAAATTCTCAACTATAAAAACTTCCTTTTACCAAAAAAAAATCTCAACTTGTCAAAGTATTCTACAACAACAATTTTTATACAACAAATTGTCGTTTCGTGACAAAAACTTGATTTTCAAGAAGTTGCTCTTTCCAAACATACTAGTTCGTGCCCTCTAAATTTTGAAGAATATTTTTAATACTATGAAAAGCAACTATACACTAGTTTTTACCACAAACTATCTTTATAGTGAAAGATAATTTCTTCTAAAAATAATTATCAGAACATGTTCATGTGGGATCTAATTTCGACAATATCGTCGTGAGCAACACTGCGGTGAATCTAATTTTGATTTGGACGTTTTGTTTAGGGGTTGTGCATTTTTTTAGAGTTGGATTAGTTTTACATGCATGGTTGTCGTTAAAAGGTGATATAAGTTGGGCGTGCACTTGTTGAAGCAAAAGAGCATGAGAAACTACTAAGTTATGTCCATAATATAATAATTAGTGTACCAATCTTTTTCAGGTTTAGCTATCGGACTAGGAGTTGGCAGTGGGCTAGGAATTATTGTCCTTGTTGTCACTTTATTTTTCATGGTGAGAAGGTTTAAATATCAGAGGGCAAGAAAGCGGAAACTTAATTTTTTTTTAGCAAAATCGCGGACAATTGTTGCAACAATTGGTATCTCAAAGAGCAGATATTGCAGAAAGAATGATCATACCTTTGCAAGAGCTAGAAAAAGCAACAAACAATTTTGATAAATCTCGTGAGCTTGGTGACGGAGGGCATGGTACCGTTTACAAAGGGATTTTATCTGATCTCCATGTCGTAGCCATCAAGAAACCAAAATTGGTGGTACAAATAGAGATTGATGAGTTCATTAACGAGGTCGCTATCTTATCGCAAGTCAACCACAGAAATGTAGTAAAACTCTATGGTTGTTGCCTTGAAACAGAAGTCCCTATGTTGGTCTACGAGTTCATATCCAATGGGACCCTTTATGATCATCGTCATGAAGGTTTTTGTCTTGGAATGTTGGTTTTACTTTCTCTATATGTAAATATAAGATGTTTTAGATATTTTAATATGAACTACATCCGGATTGAAACGATTAAATCTATATACTAAAACGTGTCTAAATACATACGCATCAGAAAAGAAGCTTAAAACATGGGCGGACCCAGCGAATATATTTAGTGGGGGCACAAAGTTTGATTGGGGGCATTTCTATTATAAATTCAAAATTTTCAGATATTTTTCTTTAAATTTCCAAAGGATTTGCAAAATTTGAGTGGGGCATAGGCCCCCACTCAGTTCTTCTTGGGTCCGCCCCTGAAAACATCTTATAATATGGAACGGAGGGAGTAGGTTGTTGCTACATTTAGGTGGGTAATAATAACGCAATGTTTCCACGCATGCTCATATTACGTCAAGTACGTAACACTGCATGTCCATGTTAATTCGTTTGTAATATTCTCTCCGCAAAGATACAAGTTCCTGCATTTGCTTTTCTGTCGTGTGGTGTGGTTGGGTCCTGGTGAGTGAGCACATACAAGAATTGGTAGTCGATATATAGATACAAACCATAGAAGAAGTTAAATAGGGAAAGCTAATTACTAGATAGTCTATGACTTGCAAACACCAACTGTACAGATATTTTGTTGTTACACACATAACTAGTACAAACAACATAATATACTTAAATTTTTTATTTATAACAAATCTCAGACTCTTAATTAGCACATACAATCTAACTATAACATTTCCTATATTTCGATCAACATATAATGCTAATGTGGTGATGCTCAGATGAATCAAACTAAATGCCCATGACAATGAGGTCAAATAACCAACACATAAATAAACACCAAATTATATAATATATCTAATAAATATAGTCGTGCAAATTCGCGAACCACCCCGCTAGTTAAAAAAGAAACAAACATGGAACTAGATCAAGGGGGTCATTGGAACCTTTTTCTTAAGACAACTAGATGCACATGAATCCTAAAAAACTAACTACTAAAATTGACAACATTGAACACATGTGTTACCGAGGGTAGTTTGCCGATAACATGTATTCCTCTTCCAAGCTATATTGTCTTGTTGAATCATCATAGTTTCTTCCATCATTATATGATTGGAAATTGATTGCACGGTCATCCTTCTCATAAGTTTTGATGACTGGGCTAACTGGAGCAGGATACACGGATGCTCGAAGGGCTTCTAGTGTCAATTCCACTTGCCTCGGCCGGGTCATCGGGGTGCTGGACATCGTGCTCCCTGCGCTGTCGTACAAACGTCGGACGCGAATCGTCGTACGCGAAGCAGTTTCGATATGAATATCGATCGGGTAAAAAAAAACGCAGCCGCCAATGCTGCCGACTGTCCCGAGTTTTGGTACTAGGCAAAAGTCTGGGATGTAAATGGTCACGTACCACATAGTCCCATATATTTCGGTCAACAGTTCAAAAAAAATATTGTTGATCGCAAAAAAAAAAAGTTCAAAAAAAATTTGTTTCCTGAAAAAATGAACTAAACGGGACTAGGAAAATTTCTGCGGCGACACGCTGCGCCCGTTGCATTGATATGTGTAGTAGTATTAGGTATAGTAATATATGTATCATGTGTAATAAAGTGCCTTTGGTTTTCTTAATATGTTTGTAATATCGGATAGAAGTACGTATTATGAGGTGATAATTCGTGTGGTTGAAATATGAACTTTGTATATGGACGAACTGTTCAAAACTATGTAAGTTTCGTACCATTGGAAGAAATCAAAGAAAAAGATAAAAGAATAGGAAGAATGAAAACATGCAAAGGAAAAGAAAGAATTTGTCATTTGGAGTATCTCTAAAGTTTTAGCAAGTTGGAATGTTCAAATATGCGTGTATTTTTTGTCTTCAATATTTAATTTAATTACACAATTAATGAGGATGCAATGTTTGAGCATTTATTAAATTTAACTCCATATATTTAGGGTAAATGCATTTAGACTATCTCTAAAAATCTCATCGGGGCGACACATCGTATTCTTTTTGTTATCTCATTTGTCGTAGTTAAAGATCAGCAGATGGAATTTATGGTTGAGAAGGTCGACAAACTCTCATCGAATTTACTGTGGAAAGATTTTAAAAAAAATCCCTATTTGTATTTTTCCCTTTTCCCAAATTGCATACCAAACGTATGAGTCTATTTGGCAATGTAGTTAACTTGCAGCCATGAATACCATGTTTAGATGAACCTAAAAAAAACTCTACATTTTAAATAAGCAAGAATTTGTCTAAAATGACAAAAAAATGGCATATTATTTGCATTATGTTGAATCATAGATTAGAAAGTATATATATACATATTTTTTTCCCAAATTTCAACATTTTTTCTGTAATTGTGAAAAATCTGACACTCGGGACCCATATGTTAGGGTTCTAACAATTAGGAAATTGTTTAAGGGGAAAAAGTTCTGACAGTAGGCCCGCGGTGACGTCATCGCGTGACGTTGCTCGCCGGCGGCCGAGCTCGCGCTCGAGCGCGACTGCGCGTACGCGTCGTCCGGGGTCCGCGCGGACTCGCCAGAGGAGGTGGAGGGGAGCCGGAGAGGCGGCGCAACGGACCATTTGGTCGTCGGATCTGCCGGCATTGAGCATTTCCGCGGCGTCGGACGGCGAGCTCGACGTCGCTGATTCCGGCGCGGACTGGGCGTCCCGGCAGCTGATCTTCGGTGAGGAGGGAGGGGAAGCGACGGCGAAGCTCGCTGGTACCTTCGATCTGAGCGAGGAGGAGAGGTGCGGCGGTGGAGCGCGTCGGTGGCGGCGGCGAGTTTGATGACGTGCGGGAGAGAGGAAGGGGAAGGAGGGTATGTGGGGGCATTTTGCAGGGAAGTCCCTGTAGTTTCTTTAATTTGCAGATAAGTCCATCTACGTACAGAGGCTGGGACTGGTACGCAATATTTAGTGAACACAGGTTTTTTTCTAAAAAATCACGTTGGCCGTCCGATTGAAGATGGACGGAGCGGAACCGTGATGGCACTGTAGAAGTGTGATTTTTGCCGTGGCGGCGCGTGGATCAGCGTGGTGAGGGCAAAGCCGGTCGGCTTTGATAACATCGCGCTGACAGTCGGATCCGGATCAGCTTTGATATATATATATATATTATATATAGTATAGATAGATTATATGTAGTGACTTCTAAAAAAATTTAAAAAAAAAATTCCCAAAAAAAAAAAAATTAAAAAGAAAGTTACTGTAGAAGTGCGGGTACTGTATATAGTATAGAAAGATTATATGTAGTGATTTCTGAAAAAATTTCGAAAAAACAAAGTTACTGTAGAAGTGCGGGTACTGTTCATAGAACAGTACCCGCTGACGTGGCTCAACGTGGGGAGGGCTTAGGAGGTGTGCTTTGATATATAGTAATATATATTATATATAGTATAGATAGATTATATGTAGTGACTTCTAAAAAAATTTCAAAAAAAAATTCCCAAAAAAAAAAATTTAAAAAGAAAAGTTACTGTAGAAGTGCGGGTACTGTATATAGTATAGAAAGATTATATTATATGTAGTGATTTCTGAAAAAATTTCGAAAAAAAAATTTCCCAAAAAAAAAGTTACTCTAGAAGTGCGGGTACTGTTCATAGAACAGCACCCGCTGACGTGGCTCAACGTGGGGAGGGCTTAGGAGGTGTGCTTTGATATATAGTATAGAAAGATTATATGTAGTGATTTCTGAAAAAAATTCGAAAAAAAAAATTTCCCAAAAAAAATTACTTACTATAATAGAAAGATTATATTATATGTAGTGATTTCTGAAAAAAATTCGAAAAAAAAAATTCCCAAAAAAAAAAAGTTACTCTAGAAGTGCGGGTACTGTTCTATACATGGCTCAACGTGGGGAGGGCTTAGGAGGTGTGCTTTGATATATATAGTATAGAAAGATTATATGTTGTGATTTCTGAAAAAAGTTCGAAAAAAAAAATTTCCCAAAAAAAAATTTACTGTAGAAGTGCGGGTACTGTTCATAGAACAGTACCGCTGACGTGGCTCAACGTGGGGAGGGCTTAGGAGGTGTGCTTTGATATATAGTAATAATGGGGAGGGCTTAGGAGGTGTGCTTTGATATATAGTAATAATAGAAAGATTATATTATATGTAGTGATTTCTGAAAAAAATTCGAAAAAAAAAATTTCCCAAAAAAAAAAGTTACTCTAGAAGTGCGGGTAGAACAGTACCCGCTGACATGGCTCAACGTGGGGAGGGCTTAGGAGGTGTGCTTTGATATATATAGTATAGAAAGATTATATGTTGTGATTTCTGAAAAAAGTTCGAAAAAAAAAATCCCAAAAAAAAAAATACTGTAGAAGTGCGGGTACTGTTCATAGAACAGTACCGCTGACGTGGCTCAACGTGGGGAGGGCTTAGGAGGTGTGCTTTGATATATAGTAATAATAATATTAGGTGGTGCCATATGTGACCATTTACATGCGACACCGGGCAAAGCCGTGGATTCCAGTAGTGGCGTCCTCGCTTGATCGGCCACCGCCTGACCGCCGTCGTCGGGCTTCCCCACTGCCGTCTACTTTTAGTTGCAGCTCACCCTGGTCACCATGACAAGGCAGTGTCCTCGTCTGCCGCGCACGGCACGTTGCGGCGGCTGGACGACGAGTCGGTGGCGGGCGGACGCACACGTCGGGGTGCGGGGAAGCCACGGCCGCGCCGGGAGACTTGGCACGCACCAGCACAAGGCTCTGCATGTGGGCCTACTGAACGATCGACCTAGTAGAATCCGGCGCGAACTCACGAGCCTGCTGCGATGGAACAACCGCCGTAGCATGGTGATCCGATCCGATCCGATGAGAACAAGGATTGCGTTTTTTTTCAAGCTATCACGGAATTTATAAACGAATCACCGGAGGTAACCCTAGTTCCCAAATCCAGCAGACGCCATGGAGGAATCTTTCCTGGCTTCCTCCTTCCAGTTCCCCACCGCCGACGACGCCCGCTATCCCTCCTGGGTGCACCTCGACAAGAGAGCCTACTTCGCCCACCGCGTGAACGCCACGACCAGGACGGTCAAGACGAGCACCGGCCACGAGGTCGACATCACGTTCTGCCTCGCCGATCCGCCCGCCGTCTCCTACTTCTGCGTCCACAGCCCCAACATCCGCCGAGAGGACTACACCCAGGAGCCCCAAGTCGTCTCCTCCGCCGCCGACCTCGTCCTCCTCTGCTTCGCCTTTAGAACCGGGCCACGAAGCACGGACGTGGACCCCGATCTCGTCGAGTTCTTCGTCTACAAGGCTGCTGCAGGCTCCTCCATCGAGCCCGTTCCGTGTTCTCCTGCAGGCACCAGGCACTCGTGGCACGCCAGCATCGTGCCCCGCGACGGCGGCAACTACCTCGTCGCCGAGCTCTCCCCGAGATCATGTTCAGGGCACTACGACCTGCACGTATTCTCCTCGGAGACGAGCGAGTGGAGCACCACGCCCTTGCAGCTGCCGACGCCTGCCCACGTCCTGCCACGCGACATGCCAAGCCAGCTGGACAAGGCGATCTCTCTCGGAGGAACCATGGTAGGATGGGTCGACCTCTGGCGCGGCATCGTTTTCTGCGACGTGCTTGAGAAGGAGCCTGCTCTCGGCTTCATCCCTCTGCCCAAAGCTGTGTTCGACCTGCCCCGGTCCGGCCAAGCGCGGGGAGTGCGGGACGTCACCTTCTGTTGCAATGGTTTCATCAACTTCGTCGAGATCGAGCATCTCCGCAGGGAGCTCAACATTGTCAACAGGAGGAGTTTCAAGACGACCGGGGATCTTGACACCCAAGACGTCATCCATGATAAGGAGTTACGCATGCATGATGATTTGGACATCATGGACGATAAACCTGTATTTTTACCCAATGGTTGGAAGATTCGGACAATGTTTAAGCGCGTCGACTGGGACTATTGGAGGAAGAAGCACACTGTCCATGTCGATGACATATCAGCCGTCCCAAAACATACCGCGCTCTGGGATCGTTGGAACAAGAAATGGACACTGAGAAACCTCAGGACTACGGGTTTCCCCTTCTTCAGTGTTTACGGTGACAATGTTGTCTACCTCATGTCTAAGGTGGAGCCTGATGACAAAGACTCCTGGATTGTCGGTGTTGATCTCGAGAAGAAGAAGTTTCAAGTCATTAAACCATATTCTGCTGCAAGATGCGATCCAGTTGTCTACCTCATGTCTAAGGTGGAGCTTGATGATAAAGACTACTGGATTGTCGGTGTTGATCTCGAGAAGAAGAAGTTTCGAGTCATTAAACCATATTCTGCTGCAAGATGCGATCCAGATGTCCTTCCTTGTGCATTCTCCGAATATCTGAATACCACTCCAAGGCCAGTTGCAGCAAATTGTCCTCGAAATGGTGTGCTGAATAATCATCTTCCTGATCCTATTCCAGTAGCAAGCCGTGGTCATAATGGTGTGCCAAACAATGTGCAACCCCAGCAAAACACATGGAATGTGAATGGCTACTATGGGAGTTGGAATGGGCCAGGCTATGGTGCTCACCATGCAGGCCACTGCAACTATCCGCAGCCAACCCCGTTGCAGCCACAGTACATACGGCCACCCAATTTGTCAACATATGTGCAACCCATGTCGCCTTCAACTCGATCAGGGTATATCTATGCAAGTTGGACGGATCCAGACGTCCATGGAAGGATGTTTATGACAATCCCGTTGAGTGAGCTGCAAAGGATGTCTGCTGCAACCTTCACCCCGGCAATTCCACCCTTCGCCCAACCGTTAGCTCCAAGCCAAACATTCAGACCACTGATGACTTCGACGGCTGGAAGTTATGATGTTTTCAGCCTTGGGCAACAACACCACGTGAAGCCGTCTCCATCTTCGAGTTCGACACAAGGCGATGAAGTTGATTATTATTGTGAGGAACTTGGCGAAACGGACTATTATGGTTGAATGTACTAACGAAGTGCGTAACCTCGCATCTGAATGCTTAATTTGCAACCACACAATAATTTGTGTTTTTTGCGCAGACCACAGAAAGTGTTATTTCCTTCCGCAATTTTGCACGAATGTTGAAAACTTGTATATGTTTGTGCCCAATTTTTGTCAGATTTTTTCAAAGTGTTTTCATATTGTTTTAATTTCGAAAACAGTAACAGGAGCATGCTCTGATCTGACAGTTGACAATTCGAAGTCGAACGAGGGTAAAGCTGTAGCCATAACCTTGCTACGGTGTATTTGGTCGAGCAGGAACAGATTTGTGCACGACAAAGAGCAGTACGTACCAGCCAATCAACTCACTTCTTCTTGTTGATAAACTTGTATAAAGCATGTACCTACCTCCCAAAACCCTGCAATTCGGCTAGCAGCAAGATAGTGTGGAAACCACTACGGATGGTTGGGTGTCAGTGAATGCTGATTGTTCTCTCGACCTGAATGATAAGATTGGCAGGATCGGGATATGCCATGATGTGCGGCAGGTGAGGACCGTGGGTGTTCATCGGCTCGGCAGTTCCAGCCTTTCAAGCTTCTTTACTTAAAATCGGTCTGCAGATTTTGCAGCACATGTATGTGCACTCATCATTAAGTTGTCTTCGCACCGAGCACGCGAGAGCGCAGCAATGCCAACGGAGCACCGAGGTCGATAGATTGAACTAGTGACGAAGCGGAGGAAGGCTAGCAACTGGTAAATTGAAGTTCACTAGAATTTGGAAAATCAGTAAATCGGTCTGAACTGCATACTGGTTGGATAAACTGACTCACAGCGTTTGATTTAAACACTACGCACGAGCACGACTGGTGGGGCCCCACCTGGCCGTGAGACAGAAATAGAGGAGGGACGCTGACAATAACATGTGTAAGTATATAACTAGAGGACATGATGCATAAAAATGCAGAGTGAATCAGACGACATAAGATTTACATGCTTGTATGCTGGATCCATGGCGAACAAGCAGGCTGAGCACAGCTCAGTTTTGATTATAAGCCTAAAGGCTTCAACAATTCAGTAAGCATGAACACTAGAAAGGATATATTGAAAAGAAAGTACCCGAAAGTAATCTCGACCAGATTATCTCGCCCAAAATCTGCACTGCTTAATGCCTCAGCAATCTAACAGCAAGTGATGAAGAAAAAAGGGAAGGAAAATGATAGTTTAAACAAAAATTAACAGCACAACACTACCTTACCAGGAGATTTAACTCCAATTTAAAACTAGATATAAAAATGGCAACAGAAACTTGGCCAACTCTACATGATCATAATACAACATGGCTCAGTCGGCAATGATGCCGTCTGATTGATTAGTTAACTAGTACACGTAAGGCAGGATCCTCCAAGGCACAAGCCGGCAGTACTCTGCCCAGATGTCCTTGTACTTCGCCGAGCACCTTGCCTCGTCTCTTCTCTCCCTCCATATTAGCAGGATGAGTAGGTAGGTCGGGTAAAAGTATGGGATCGCAGAACTGCAGCCAGCAAAAGGGTTACAAGGTTCAAAGGTTATTATTCGTGCTTGATTGGATTATATATATGTTTATGTCAGAAAGGATACCTGGCTCCACAAGGCAAGCTGAATGAAAGTGCCAGAAGTAGATCCCCAAGGTAATTGCAGTGCCTCGCAATGCCCCTATACATGACAAAGTGGGGACTTGTTATATTTAACCTTCAGGACATTAGTAACAACTCCCAACATAGAAGAAGACACTCAATGTTTGAAAAATCAAACATGCCTAGAGAACTACTGTTCGGAAAGTAAATAGAGAAGAAAAAACTGCGCAGGTTTCACGAGATGCATGCAACATACCAGTAGCCAGATATAAGTAGCTTTCCTCCAACCACTTTGGGAGGTTTACCCCATATAAGAGCTTTAGGGTTCTTCTTAAACAAATGTTTTTGCTTGTTGGCTCCTCGGAACACTAGATAGCTGATTGCAAAATGCAGTAAGGCTTGTCAAAGATGTTAGAATGCAAGAAGTAGCTTATACACAATATGTGGTCCAACAGTGGGTTCATGAGGGCACAAAAAAGAGTACCCAATAAGGAAAGTGAAGCAGTTAGCAACGCAAGCCAAAAGTGGCAGCTCCACATTGTTTCTCAGAAGCCACCAACCCTGGTCAACAACAAGTCATAAAATCTGGTGAGTAGCTCATTTGTCAACATTCATAATTTAACAGAAGAAACATAAATACTATTACATGAACCTACAAATGTGATAAAAGCATATAACTCAGAACAAATTTAGGAATGATGCTCTGAGTGAAGTATATGCAGTAACAGCAAGAGTAGATATTTGCAACTAGAATATATCAAATTTTTAACAGATGAAAATATATACCTGAATAGAGAAGGTAAAAGGAATGAAAACTAGATCACCAAATACCAGCATGAAACCCAACCTTTCTGCAATAATGTCCCATCTGGAAATAATTGTAAAGGGAATCAGAGGAAGGAAAGCAGTAATGAAGTATGAAGCTTCATCATTGCCCCCATAAGCCCCACTCATTCTATAGGCAGTAACACAGACAAACTATAATGATATTCATTTATCTATTTAGTAGAAGAAAACATGCACTTACGTGGAGGTCATGAATTCTTCATGAATGAAGTAATCTATAATATACCACTGCATGAAGAAGCATAATTAATTTCACATATAATATAGTAGCTGATTATCAAAGAAGATGTCTGCGTCCAATACCGCACAGAAGAATTGGTAAAGAATGACTGAGCGGTTAGCTGAGCCAGCCAGGTAGCTCTTTGCAAACAAAGAGAGGTTGATAAACAACCATCCCATCATTCCAGCCCTCACGAAGAAGAACCTGCAACCAAGATGAACAACTTTTTATTTAGGGACTCTAGTTTACTCCAATTCTAAGTTGTTTTACTGTTCTTCTCCAAAAAAATAGTTATTTTACTGTTTTAGTAACAAAGTTGTGCAGGGACAGTTTTAGAAACCGAATACATACAGTTAGCATACAACATTAACTTGTATTCACATGAATCGCCACCACAAAATAGGACTGATATGACCCGAGGAAACAATAAAGTAGAATACCCTTCAGTTTAAAAGAAATCTTCAGTTGCATTCATGTACCTACCACAGAAGCTAGCATGTCCTTTTTTAAGGGGGAGATATTACGAATGACCAGTATTTTAATATTCTAAGGTCTAGACTAAGTACATCGAAATGGTTGACTTATCGGCACACGTCAACAACCTCGAATAGCAAATGTACAAAAGAAATCCATTTCCTCATTTCTAGCCAGTCTACCGCACTATAGAAAGTAGCAAATTGCTGTTAATTTATCAACGGGTCAACAAGACCATTAGCAAAAATGGGAGTAGCTACAGAAACAAACCAATAACTCAATTCTCACAGTAATCATATGCCATTGCAAATTTCCCAGCAAGCGTCACAAATTAGGTAAGAAAACAAGGAAGATGTTGCCAACATACTTGAGGTCAACTCCCATAAACTGGGGATTAAGCTGCACTCCCAACCACCTGTTACAAAATAATATCTAACATCATTTCATAAGAAAACAGGAGTGGAATAGACAAAGTGATATCTAACATCATTAAACAAGAAACCAGGATGGAAAACAGTTACTAATTTCATAAACTACCTAAAATGAAAGGGGCCTATTTTTTGACAAATATCTCAAATGTCACAAAAAGTGACTGTGTCTCTTTTGGTACTAGATCAAACAAAGTTTATCAAAAGTACCAATCTTGTATGAAGCTCCCACTAACATGTGGTTTCAATGAAGAACTTTGATGGCGGGACCTTAACCCGGTTAAATAGAGCAGGAAAGTGACCTGAAATGAAACATCAAGGCATGAGTTAAATACAATATTATTGCCCAAATCTGCTTCATTCATGCCTGAACTTTTGACAGATTTCATCCATGTTTTCCATCTAAATTCATTCCCTTGCAGATAGTAAGACAAATCCCAGGTGCAGGGCCGGGCCCACAGTGGTGCTCAGTCTGTGGCCCGCACAAGGCCCACGAATTTTAGGTGTCCCAATTTTTTTATGCTTATGTATATTTGTATAGCACCCTGAAGGAATTGGCCCAAGAAGTAGGCCTGGCGTGTCTCATCTGGGCTTGCGTGGGACTGAAAGCGTTCGCGCGAGGCTCACGATTCACGACGATGGATCGATCGAATCCACAGCGGCACACAGGACAGCGTGACGATTCGTCGATTCCCAGCCCCCCTCGCCGAGACGCCGACCGACCGACGCACCGAGCCACCGACGCACACGCACGCATCCGTAGCACCGCTGCCCTGCCGACGGTCGACGCCACTGCGCGAGCCGCGACAATTCCTCACTTCCTCTTCATCGACAGATCGAATATACAAGTTTGATTCATCATGAGGAGACATCAATCTTGTTTCCAGAAGCGTAAGAGAAAAGAAAAAGAACAGAACTTGATTAAGTCTCAAAAAGGCGATATGGATAAGTTTATTAGAAAAGAAGCATCACAGGTGTCATCCGGTGATCAGTATGTTGATCCTTCCACCCTTGCAATTGCAATTGTTCCTTACAACCATTTACAATCATTTTAGAGATGGCCAGAGACATATAATATTGAGGTAGAGCAAGATCATATTGACATTAACTTGAATAATTCACCCGGTGGGGGTGTTGATGATTCTTTTCGATATGATATATTTGATGCAAGAAATTGGGATTCTCTTAATTCTAAGCAGACTGATATTTTAGCACTAAAGGGTCCAAGAAGAGATTTAACAATTAAGAAAGGTTCTAAGAATATATATCGTAAAAGGTTTATTGCAAAGTTCTATACTAGATCTCTATCAAATGGGGAGCATTGTGATAGGGATTGGCTTGTCTATTCTAAGGAACTTGATAAAGTCTTTTGCTTTGGTAGTAAATTATTTACAAAAGGTCATCGGAAGGGTCAATTGTAAATTTTTTATTAGTTCAAATTTTCGTGTGAGATAGGGGCCGTTTTAGATTTTCGCACAGGGCCCTGGATTTTGCCGGCCCGGCCCTGCCCGGGTGACTGATCCCTCTGCTGAATTTTGTTTGTGCTGTATTAAAGTAAAAAAGGTATGTATGCAAAAAGTAGGAACTAGACATTCACATGACCAAACAGTTCAGTCCAGACATAGTATCCAGCACTCCTAAATTTACATCATAGTTCTACAAAAACTAACAATTTTTTTGACATAAAACCACAAAAAACTACAGAAACTACTGAGAAACTAAAAAATAGCGTATGACCAGTTCAGGTTACTCTGTCAGAGAATTTTCTTCCCAATAAGACCACTGGGCAAGTGCTCTGAATATAAGATTTAGGACCAGAGTAGTCAAATGCTCCCAGTATACTACGACCACACGCTACCATCTACAATCACTATGGTCTGTAGATGAGTAGATCTCCATCGTTTAGGCATGCAACTTTTCCCTTTGTTATCCCGGTTTTATTTTCGAAAAACCACAACATCACACATAACACAACAGATGTGCATCCAGAAGCATGGCGAGTATGGGTGACAGAAGCTGCGGATCGGAAGGATCTCGAGGTAGGAAGAGGCACCTACAATAACACTGAAAATGAAGGTCGTCGACAGCAGCTCCAGTCCACGGTCAGCCACAACCTGCAAGCAAATCATCAACAGAAGAATTACGCCGGTCAATTCGTCAGGACTTTTTTGAATCTCTAGAGCGGGAACTAGGAAACTGAAGGCTCGGGAGCTGAACAAAACAAGCTGACCGTGGGAGTCATCCACCCCATGTAGACGCCGAGCGCGGAGAGCCCCAGGAGCAGCAGCAGCGAAAGGAGACCTGCGGGCCACGCACACGCGCGTCAGTTAGTCAACTGATTAGGCGGCGGAGAGCAGCAACGTTTGCGCCTCGAGAGCTCGGGGATCGGGTATAAGGTACCGTTGCAGCGGTAGTGGAGGCGGGAGGAGTCGGGGAGGACGGCGCCGGCGACGAGCTTGCCGGGGAGGACGGCGCCCGCGGCGGCCAGGTAGCCGAGGTAGGAGAGCAGCACCACCGCCGCGCTCCAGGTCGGCGCCAGCGCGGCGAGCGCGTCGGCGGCGGCGTCCATCTCCGTCGTCGCAGCTGAGCGGGACAGGGATCTTCAGTGCACAGTGAATTTTTTTTTTTTTTTTTGAGAACTACCTACTTTATTATTAATCATCGAAAGTCATAGGGATACATAGGCCATCAGGTGGCACAAACCAAATTCTACGACCAGGATCCAACGAAGAGGCAGAACGAGCAAGGTTGTGAGCCTCTTTGTTGGAACTTCTGTACTCATGGACGAACACTGTCTTCTCGAAGCTAGCTGACCTCCCCTTGATCTCTTGCAAGATGGAGCTGAACATGCCCAGGCATGGCTTGTTCAGGCTGTTAACAACTTCCAGACAATCACTTGCGATCCAAAGGTGTCGCTCGCCCAAATCTGCAGCAAGAGCAAGAGCTTCTCGGCACGCCAGTGCCTCCAATATTGCAGGGTTCGACAGACCGGGAAAGGTAACAGTGGAAGCTCCCAAGAACCTCCCCGTCGACGACCTGCAAATAACCCCAACTGAACCCGCGGTGCGATCTTTCTTCACTGCTGCATCAACATTCAGTTTAACACAGCCCTCTGAAGGAGGTATCCAGCGTTGGGGCATGGTCCTCGCTGGCTGTCTCCTTGCTTCCGGCTTGTGCACTTCTAGCAAGTTCAGATCAGAGATAAAACGCTGAACAAACATGTGAGTGCTCATTGGGCTCTGGTATTCGCCATCATGGATAATGCGGCGCCGTGCATACCATATCGCCCATAGTGTAACAACTACCACAACCCAATCTTTGTCAGGTAGGGCTGTCCTTACCGCAGCTAGCCAGTGACGCGCGTCAGGTTCCAGAACCGTACTGATAAGCTGGGCAATATCTTCATCTGCAAGGGCCCATACACATCTAGACGCCATACAGTCAATCAACGAGTGTCTCCATGAGTCCTCGTTGCCACAAATTGAACAAGAACTGCTCTCTGCCATTTTCCTTTGGTGGCGCACATCCCTGGTGGGCAGTGATTGATGCCCAAGTCTCCACAGGAAAACACGGAGCTTTGACGGCACAGCAGTCTTCCACAATGTAATCCACTGTTTCTCATTCTCAACAGTATTTGATGAGTTAGCTCGACCTTCAAGCCAGTCCTCTCTTCTTTTTTTGGTCTGGACCAGCATTCTATAAGCAGACTTAACTGAAAATAGACCATTCCTCTCATAGTGCCAAGCCAAAAATCAGCCTGGCGTCTAGTACACACTGGAATTCCTTTGATGACATCTGCATCCATCGGTGTGAAAAACTCCTCTAATTTCCCTGAATTCCAACAAGCATTTGTGGAATCCATAAAATCAGAAACTCTCATGGGAGGGTTTTCCTTTAGGCACGCAACTGGGCGTAGCAAGAAATCACGAGGTAACCAGTTATCATTCCATGCATTGGTAGCCTCGCCCGTACCTATCCTCTTGATCAAACCTTGCTTAAGCACCCCCTTTCCCTCCAAGATAGCTCTCCATACTTGCGAGGGCCTATTCCCAACTTGAGCATCCAGGAAGTCACAATCTGGGAAGTATGCAGCCTTAAGCACACGAGCACTTAGCGATTCAGGTTTTGTAAGAATCCTCCAAGCCTGACGAGCTAGTAAGGCCATGTTAAAATGCTCTATGTCTCTAAACCCCATCCCACCCGAAGCTTTGGGTGAGCACATCTTCTCCCAAGAGACCCAGCAAGGTTTACGTTGTCCTTCCTTGCTGCCCCACCAGAAGCTGCGCAACATTGCATTGATCTTCAAACATAGCCCTCTTGGTAACTTAAAACAAGACATGGAAAAGGTGGGTATAGCTTGCGCAACAGACTTGATCAGCACCTCTTTGCCTGCCGCCGATAAAATCTGTTCTATCCAGCCTTGAACATGTTTCCAAATGCGATCCCTTAGGTATTTAAACGTACCATTTGTAGATCTGCCCACATCTGATGGTAGACCCAAGTATTTCTCATTCAAAGTCTCGTTAGGAACCTGAAGTATTTGTTTCACCTCCTCACGCAAAACCTCTGGACAACCCTTGCTAAAGAAAACCGAGGATTTGTCCAAATTCACCCGTTGCCCGAAGCTCGGCAATATTTGTCCAGAAGGTGTTGGGTCTCCTCAGCTCCCTCCCTACTCGCTTTAACCAACAGCAGGCTGTCATCGGCGAAGAGGAGATGATTCACAGCCGGAGCCGTGGGTGCCACCTTAATCCCTTCCATATGCGATGACTGACGACTCAATTTTAAGAGGCCCGATAGGCCCTCTGCTGCCAACAAAAACAAGTATGGGGAGATGGGATCCCCTTGCCGAAGTCCCCGGCTGGGTCTGAACTCCTCTGTCGGTACTCCATTGAAGAGAACCGAAAATGACACAGTTGTTACCATCTTCATCACCAAGTTTACCCAACTAGAGGCAAAACCCATCTTCCTCATGACCGCCTCGAGATAACACCACTCAACGCGATCATAGGCTTTCTTCATGTCCAATTTAAGAGCACAATGTCTATGTTTCTTCGCCCCATTGTGCTTCATAAAATGTAAACACTCATACGCTGTTATAATGTTATCTGTTATCAATCTTCCCGGAACAAATGCCGACTGCTCTTCAGAGATAATATCCGGCAAAAAACCCTTCAACCTGTTTGCCAAGACTTTCGAGGCAATTTTATAAACAACATTGCACAAACTTATCGGTCTAAACTGGCCCAGCTCTTCTGGACTCGCCACTTTCGGGATCAAAACCACAAAAGTTTTGTTAATCTTCTCTGGGCTATCTTCCCCCCGCAGAATTTTTAGTACTGCAGCGGTAACTTCTTCTCCACATAGATTCCAGTGTCTCTGAAAAAAGTGTGCCGGGTATCCATCTGGACCCGGGGCCTTTGTGGGGAACATTTGAAAAAGAGCATCCTTGATCTCTTTTGGCAAGAAGGGTGCGGTTAATTTTTCATTCATCTCGTGTGTCACCGAAACTGGGATTGCATCTAAAACCTCTTGCATTCCCTCTGTGCCCTCCGTGCTATACAGATTGTATAGAACTCCCGAGCCAAAGACCTAGTTCGGTCACATTTTCTGTGGTAGTCCCATCTGGTCTTTTCAGCTTTGTAATTCGGTTCTTTTTCCTCCTCCGACTTGCTCTTTGGTGAAAGAAATGTGTGTTCTTATCCCCAGCCGAGAGCCATTGAATACGTGACCTTTGTTGCCACATGGTCTCCTCACGATGGTACAACTCAACCAATCTATCGGTTATCTTTGTCTCGGCATATGATGGACCCTGCCGGTTAGCTACTTTTCGCAGCTCCTCCAACTCGCCCTTCAACTTCCTAATCTCCTTTCTTACATTACCAAAAGTATCTCGCCCCCAAGTCTGCAGCGATGATGCTAGCGCTCCCAGCTTGGTCTGCAAGTCACCAGGTGTCCCCGAAGCAGAACCCAGCCACTCCCTTTCCATCATTTGTTCAAACTCTTCGTGGGATTCCCACATGGTCTCATACCGAAACAACTTCCCAGCTTGTTGTCTCGGCGTTTCCTCCTCTAGCTTGAGAAGTATAGGGCTATGATCCGACGTTGCCGCCGTAAGGTGGTTCACATGTGCCAAAGGAAACAAGTTACTCCAAGAAGGGGAAGCAAGCGCCCTGTCAAGTCGAACCCTGCAGTGAGAACCTCCCACTACTCTCTTCTCAAAAGTCCAGTCCAGGCCCCTGTAGCCTAAATCCGCTAGGCCGCAAACATCCACTGTCTCGCGAAAGGCATCAATTTGCGACTGACTCCGCACATTGACCCCCACGTGTTCCTCCCTATGGAGTACCTCGTTGAAATCCCCAACACATACCCAAGGCAGTGGAGAGGAGGACTTGATAACCTTCATCGTGTCCCAAGTTTTGTGGCGATCAGCCACCTGCGCTGCCCCGTACACGCACGTCAGACGCCATGGTTCGCCATCAGAGAAACAACGGCATCTATATGGTATTGCGAATACGGTAAAATGTCAATCTTTATTGAATTATTCCAAAACATACCCAATCCGCCACTGCGGCCCGAACTACTAACAGCAAAAGCATTATCAAAGCCTAAAGTACTTGCTAAACCTTCCACCCTAGTCTTGTGTAGCTGAGTCTCCACAATACAAAGGATAGTAGGGGCATAATCCCTCGCAAGATCGCGAAGTTCTTTGACTGTCGCGTGATTGCCACATCCACGACAGTTCAGAAGTAAGACACTCATTGCTCTTCGCGGCTCTCCTCCCTGGAGGCCGCTACTTTGTTTGGCTCCTCAACTGTCGCCTTAGGAACCTGCGACATCTTCGTTTTCTTTGGTTCACGTTGCTTCACATAGACAGGAGGCATAGGTGGGATGTTGGACTGCACCAACGCTGAGCTGCCTCCTTCTTCCCCCAATGTTAACAGCAGATTCTTTTTTGCTGAACCTGTTCCTGCGCTCCCCTGATCACCCTCACTCGTTTTCTTCAACGGACTAATCAGACCAGCATCAACCGAGGAGCGTTTGCGCAGAGATTGATCACCTTCCGTGGAAGACTTGCCTCCATCCTGCTTCTCCACACTCTGTTTTGGCACATAATAAGCACCCCGACCTCCATGTGCATCGCCAGGGCCATTCCTGCTCGGCACACGACCACCAGTTCTTCCACCTCGTCCACCCTGACGACCACCTCTAGTGCTTCGATCGTAGGACCCTTGCCTCACAGGAGTTTTCACATACCAGTCCTCGAAAGGTGCCACCATCCAGTCCCCATATTGCTTTGCCTTTGCCTCATGGACACCATCACCACATTCCAACGTCACATGTCCGATTGTGCCACACACCTCACAAAAACGCGGGATTTTCTCATATTTAACCTGGATGTGCAGCCTGCCTTGTCCCTCCACTGACAACCCAACCACACGCGGAAGCGGTTTTTCCACATTCAGTCGCACACGAACCCTGACAAAATCAGCTCCAGTGAGCGACCTTGCAGCCCAGTCCACGCTTATGACCCTCCCCACACGTGAAGCAAGGTCTTCAACTACTGCTTTATTACGGTAGAGCGGAGGAATCTTATGGAGCTGGATCCATAGTGCCAGATTGTCCAGATTGATTGTTTCTGGCTGCACTGAACCATCAAAAGGTTCTATCATCACACCCTGCTGGCGAAACAGCCACGGACCTTCTTCCGTCACACGCAGCCAATCCCCCAGGCAAAACATCTGGAGTACAAACAGATTTTCAGCTACTGGTCTGAGGGAGAACTCCCTTGCCAGGCCCCAAGCACTTGTCATCTGTTCACGAAACGATTTATCACTGAAAGCTTTTGACATGTGAACCTTTGCCATCGCCATCCATCTCGAATTCTGTTTCATTGCTTCCACATCCTCCTTGCCGATGTGTACATCATTGATCTCGCTGTCCTGCAGATCCAGTCCCTTCAGCAATTCCTGGATATCGATCTTTTCCGGCTTCGCCTTCCCTGCCGCAGCCTTCCCCGACCCATGGTCAGCCATGGCGTCCGTCTTCAACCGATCTCAGCCTCCCAGACCCTTTCCACGAAACCGCCAAGGCCGGGTAGACAGACTAGCCGTCCCCTTCTTCAGCCCGAGCAGAACGCGTTGGAGAGGATTACAGGAAGATCAAGATCGTGCAAATTCCCTCCCGGAGACACCGTCGCCGATGAGATCGCCCAACCCTAGCCGCGCCGCCAGGTACATGCTGGTAGTGGCGACTCCCCGAGTGCACAGTGAACTGGATTGGATCTATCAGCGGGCCTCTCTGACTTGAATAATGAAGAAATGTCATGGAGGCCCATCTCCATCAGTTTGAAACGCGGCGTCTTTTTGTTTTTTTGTGTGTGTGCGCGTGTGCATCCATCGAGATGGAACAAAAATAATTGCAGACATTTTTACTCCGTATATCAATTTTGGAGAAAGACTTTGCTAGAGAGGTCTTCATGTTTCAATCAAGCAGAGAAAGGAGCAGGGAAAGATGCTAAGAGGGGTTCAGCAATCAGACAAAACAAACTGTGACAAACGATTAGCACTTATCAGTATCGCGTATTATTTTCGCAATTTATATATTTTTTTAAAATCCTCCATTGCCTCCGCAGTAGAGTTTCTCCTTCGTTCCTTATCCTTTGTTCCGACTGCCCGACCAAAATGCCGCTCTAAAATCTATTCCATACCACCATCCACCGATGTGCCCTAGAGCTGCCGCCATGCGGTTGCCGCTCACAGCTCGGCCCCACCTTTGTGCCTCTTACTCGCATCACCCCACCACCGTCGCCCTGTTGTCCCGCCGTCTTGGACATTGTTTTTTGAGGTACGAGCTTCTAGTTATTTGGTGCTTGTTTAATTCCAAACTGACCCCTAAGAATTTGAATTTTGGGTGAACACCTGACACAACATCTAGATCTGCCCCCGTTCCATGGTTCATATGATTAGGTTTTCTCTTCTCCGGCACACAGGATAGGTCGCAGTTGACGCCTTAGTACTTGCTAATCAATATGCAGATTTTTTCTTTCCTCCCAAAAATGGGGTTTGAGGACTTTGGTAAGAAGGCGGGGTCAATTGAACACGTGTTTACTGGCATTCTGTGTCGCCCAGCCGCTTGCTTTGGCTCTTTCTCTTGTTAGTGACTACGTGCGCTGCACGAATACCTGGTTGGGATGGCGTGTCCATGTCGTATAATGTATCCGATACGGAATCGACTCTGATACCTCTTCGATACATATTTGTGACGCATCGATGAATAATAAACCATTTAAAAGAAGTAGTAATGTTTATTTCCCTGGGTTTTTAAAGAAAATTCCATGATTTTATATGCTACACGTGAATTAATGTTTATTCCTTCTTTTTAGAAAATTCCATGATTTTACATGCTACACGTGAAGTAATGTTTATTTCCAATTCTTAAGCGATACATGACGGACACCGATACGGGCCATGATATTCTTGCTTAAGAATCAACATTTAGTATGATTCGCAAGGTTATCATTCCTAACTGGGCTTCACTTAAACCCCAAAATTGTTGAGGTAACATCCTTGTTGTTTTCCCATGTGTTTTACATCTCAATTTTGGCTATAAATTGCACTGCATTGCAAATCCTATGTCTTTTACAACTACAACACAGGGACATCAAAACGAAGAACAAGCGCAATCTTCAAATGCTAATCCTGATGTTGATGAGCTCTATTCTCATTTTGAATGTAAATACTTAAACTTTGCATGGTTTCTCCTTATATGTATCTCGTATGTAGTTATGTACTCAGTTTTGTTCACATACATGTGCAGAAATTGGAGACTTGGTGTTGATGGCTTGGAGAGTCGGAGGAGCCACCACATATTTTGTTAGTTTTCCTCATGCACTAGTGAGACTTGATGACTTAATGCATAATATTGAGACCTCGAATTTAGACTTTTGGGTGTGGGCGAGTTGGGACTCACATTTTGGACCTGTCGTGTCTCGATGCACGGACACCGGGAGTAGAGGATACCCCCTTTTAGGTTCGGCACGGGTCGCGAAGGAGGCTGAGAGTCGTCTTCGTGGGCGGAGTCGGAATCAAGCCCTCCTCTCCACGATCAAGGCATGCAACCAAAGGGACACAAGGAGCTACCCAGGTTCAGGCCGCCCGGAGGCTAAAAGCCCTACTCCTGCATGTCTGGATTGATGGGTTCTTCATAGCGTGGCTTACAATGGAGTCCTTCGGGTGAGGTACCCGGAAGGGTTTTGCCTGGAGGTAGAAGAAGGACAGATCCTGACCCGGAGGAGATCACCTTCCCCTCTACCTTGGCAGCCCTAGTCTAGTCTTGCTCTGGTTCTACTTGTGCTTGGTCCGTCCCCCCTCCTCCGTGCCTTGGTCCTCCTTTTATAGGCCAAGGGGTTGCCACAGGGCACGTGAGGGGCATGAGGGGCCTTCGGGTGAAGGACCCTCCCTGGATGGTTTAGGAGGAGACGTGGCCTCTCCTCAGCCTAGCGTTTCCTTTGGGGTTTGGTGGGAGCGTCCGCCTTGAGGTGAACAGTGGCTGACACCACCACGAGCTGTGCTCCCTGCCCGCGCCATCTTCGCCTTGCTTCCCAAGTCTTCTGGCCTGAGGTGGAGAGCTTATCCACAGTGGCGCAGGGAGGCACCCGAGAGAGATCCCAGCCTCCTGCCGGGAGCTCGGACCCTCGGGGTCTTCCGTGTCTTCTGGCTTGATTCGGAGACCCGGCAGGCCCCCAGGACCGGAGCCCTTTGTCGGTGTAGGCCTTGCTTGGTCCTTGCGGGGTCGAAGGATGAACCCGCAAGCTTGACTTGGTTCTTTGCCTTGTCCATCTTCATCTTGGGCCCACAGGGAGTGGACCCACTTTGGCAGCACTAGGGGAACCCCATGTTCCACTGCTGCGACAGTAGCCCCCGGACATGGTCCCGGCGGTTCTTGCTCCAGCTGTCGGGGCCATGGCCTAAAGATAGGTCAAAGTGGGTCCCGGGCAACTGGTCTTCTTGGTTCGCTTCTGTCGGGAACTCGCCGGGTCGAGGTAGAGACGAGCACCCGGGTCCTCTTGACCGAGTCATGGCGAACGTTGCGATTCGTGCGGGCTTCACTCTTATCTTGAAATCCAACGGGCGGCACGCGCAAGAAGCGGCACGCCCCCTTGATCCCCACGTCCGTCAGAGTAATGGGGCCGCGACGTGACGTGAGGAGTACCTTATAAGCCACGCCTGGCTTCCACTGTAGCCGTTACTTCTCCAGATTCGCCGAAATCCCCAAATCGCCGCGCGAAGGACTCTTCTTCCTTGACCGCGCCGAGCGCCGCCCTTCGACTCGCCCGTCACAATCCGCCGCCATTCCTCGATCTTGCCCCCAATCCATGCCGCCAAGGCGAGATAGGATAGGAGTAAGGAAGATGTCACAATCCGCCGCTGAGAAGATGGCGATGGAAGCGTCCCTGGCCGAGGCGCCGCCTTCCAGGAGGGTGACTCAGGCCCTCTTCTCCCCCAGCGAGTATGCATCGGAGGAAGCTGCTCAACGAATCCGCCAATCCTTGGCCGCAAGCTTCCGTGGTGCGGAGAGTGTGGCGGTGCATCCTGGGAGCGGGCCTCAGCAGGAAGGCAAGGTGATTACTTTCCACGACTTCTCCGTCGTCGGTCTGCTTCCCCCATTCTCTCAGTTCTTCGCAGCGATCTTGGAGGCCTACGGGTTGCACATGCTGCATCTGCATCCAAATGCGGTGATGATGCTGGCCACTTTCGCCTATGCCTGCGAGGCATTTGTGGGCGTCATGCCCTCGGTGGCCTTGTTCCGCCACTACTTCGTCCACGCTTGGGGAAGTCCAAGTGGATTGCTGGCGGCGTCTCCTTCTGCCTTCGGAGTGATGCCGCGCACCAGTACCCGGAGACATTCACCAAGGCCTCTGTTGAAGAATGGAGGCACAACTGGTACTTTGTCGAAGCTGATGATACCAAAGCTCATCTGACAACTCCATTTTGTCCTGCGGAACGATTGGCGCACTCCAAGGAGAGAAGTTCTCAAGGAGAAGCCCTGGCTCTGACCATTAGCAGGTTGGCCGCGCTCCATGCGAGGGGAGTGACGGGCGCCATGATCCTGGCAGACTTTCTTCGCAGGGGAATCACCCCTTTGCAGTTCCGGAGCCGCCCGCTCTGGGAAATCAATCAGGTGGGTAGCAGCCTTCCACGGTCCAGATTTCACTTGATAGAGACGACCTGGGCGCTGACCATGGGCTACGTGCTGCCATGGGTGCCCTTCGAATTCCAGGGTGAGGTCTTGCCGCTGTTTGAAGATCCAGCTGCAGATAGGGTCTGGTCCTCAATGCCGGTATGCAACGAGTATGGAGTGGCGGGTACCATCAAGATCGAGCCTCCGCCAGCACCAAAACCGCGCCGCCTTCGAGAAGAGGGGCCAAGGGGGCAGAGCCTTGCCCAGGGCGACGTTTCCCCTGAAGATCCCGGGTCTTCAGATGATGAGGGCGACGAGGCAGTTCCTCCGGGAGCGCCTTGCCGACGCGGAGCCCCCGGGGCCCCTTCCGGGGCGGTGACGAACTTGCCGGGGCCCAGGTCGCCGGAGCAGCCAGCTCCGCCGGGCTCGCCATCGGCGCAGGAGTCTGACCAGGAGTCAGAGGCCATCCCTCCTCCCCTTGCAGACGTGGAGATCGGGGAGGAGAGCATGTCCTTGCCTGGCCTCTTTGACGACTTGACGAAGAAGAGGTGGAGCTTCACTGGTTCGAAAGAACTCGCCGGTAAGCCTTGCGGGTACTTGGCCTTGATCATGAAGTTGCTTCCTTTCAGCATTGTCCTGACTCTTCTGCTCTTGTTTCATGGCTCAGGAGTCCGACGCCCGAGTGACCGAGGAAACGGCCCCGGGAAGGCGAAGACACCGAAGTGACGAGCTCCACCGATACTTCAGGCGGGGACGACTCCGGGCCCCCGAGCCCCCAGCCCGCTCCTCGGGCGGCTGAGGGGGCTCCAGTTGCCGAAGCCGAAGCGGTGCGCGCGGAAGCCCCCGGGGAAGAGCGCGACGTGGATCCCCAGGCGGCTCCAGAGCCGCGCGGACTTGAAGCTGGTGGGTTCGTTTCCAGGGGCCCAGCCCCCGGAAATGCCGAAGCCCGCCTCGAACCCGGGAGAGACGAGGGAGGCCCCGGGTTCACCAAGACGTTCTCCTGCATCTCGGAATTCCTGTCCTTTGCCCGCACGGAACTGGTGCGGCTGGTGCTTCCGAGCTCCGGCGGCGGGGAGCACTTGCAAGCTTGTGACCGACAGCTTGCCCTGGGTGAAGAGGTTCTCAGCGCCAGGGAGCTGAAGCTGGCAGCAGACGAAGAGCTGCTGTACGCTCGGGAGCGTCGAATAGCCGACCGCGAGAGAGAGCTGGAGCGGCGAGAGGCCGGGCTAGAAGATAAGGAAGGCCGCTACCTCGGCACCATTGAAGAGCTCCAGATCAGAGTAGCGGAGGACAAGGCCCGTCTCGAGCAGAGCTTGGAGAACGTGGCTAGCTGGGCTCGCACCGCGGTCGAGAATGATCTTCGCTCAAAAAGCAAAACCGTCTCGTCGCTGGGTAGGCAGGTTTCCAAGCTCCAGAGCGAGCTTGAGGGCGAGAGGAAGAAACGCGAACAAACCACCAAGGATTTTCAGTGGGCTAGGGACGAGAGAGACAGATTAACCGCCTAGATCGCGCTGATGGCTGCAACTGTGAATGCGCAGAAGCGAGCTCTAAACGAAGCGGTGCAGTTCAAGAAGGACGCAACGGCGGGTCGCCTTGCCATGGAGCGGAAAATCCGAGAACTGGGCGATGCAGTTGACTTCTGGAAGGACAAGGACAAACCATGGCCGTCCTCTGCAAGAAAGAGGCCAAAGAGCTGGAGGATGGGCGGACGGCGATAGAAGCGTCCAAGTCTCAGGCTCAGATCGCCTGGCATCAGCACGAGCAAGTGTCCAACCAGCTGAAAACAGCGCAGGTCGAGCTGGCGGGGGCGAAAGATGCATTGGAGAAGGAACAACAGCGGTTTATGTTCCATCGCCGCGAGGACTCCAACGTCTTGCTCCAGATGAACCATGGGTCCTTGGACATTGTGAAGGAGCTCAAGGACTGGGGGTGCCTTCCCCGCCTGTTCTCATGAAGGACCACTCCACCTCCTTTGCTCGCTACCCCGGGTTCTTGCAGTACGTGGCCCTGCTCATCAGGGGCATCAAGGAGCAGGCCAGCAGAGCTACCCGCCTGGCTGGGGAGCAGGCGATAAGACAGGTGATGACCCAATTCGTCGCGACACTTCACCAGCGGCATCCGCAGCTTTCTCTTCTGTCCGAGCTGGAGGCGACCGACCCCGAGGCACCACTTCCTCCGGCTGTATCCCGCCAAGCGGAGGAGATCTTGGAATGCCTTTCCCACGAGGACGACCCGTGAGTCTGTAAAGTCCTGAAAAGGACAATACCAAAGGCCGTGAACCATGATTTTGTACGGATGTTGCCAACTGGCTTATGAACTCATGCTTTTGAATGTAAATAACTTCTTCCCAAGATACATAAGTTTTATTGTACTCGTGGGGGCTTAACGCTCTCGGGAAGGATCCAAAGGTGTGAGCGCTAACCAGCCGTGGGCACTCAGACTGTTCTGAGATGCGAGCACAGGGCGCAACCCCCCAAAGGACCCACCGCCTCCTGACCGCACGGACCTCAGCCCACGACTCCACTGCCCGAGGGAAACTGACAGTGTCATCGCGAAGGCGCTGCCCCAGGATGACGCCCGCTTTCGCCTTAGCCAAAGCACATAAAACAAATGTACCCGAGAACAAGCCCGTGCAAGCACGCTTATACTTAGCTCGCATTGCGATTCCTTCAGGCTACCTCGGTAATAATTTGGTCGCGCTGCCACCGAGGCGGGTCTTCTATGCCGTGTTTCAAACATAATTCTACCTTGCCCAGCAATTCTTGGCGGGGACAAGGCTTCCATCCGAGATAGCCTTCCATGCCGACTAAGGACACAACTGGCTGGCTTACGCCGGTCCGGAGACCATCGTGTTGCTTGCTTGAGTTACCCGGGGACCACCCAAATGGTGACCCGGCGACTTGCTGGCGTACTGGAGACGCCGGTCCGGAGACCATGTTGCTGCTTTAGTTTACTGGATCCAGATGCTCCTTGCTTGATGACCCGTCAAACTTACTGGCACTCGCCGGTCCGGAGACCCTGAAGCATTTTTACCGCGAGATCCTGATGCTAGCCACTTGGCAATCCAGTATTTCTGAGGGGGTCCACTTGGCCCTGGTTGTATTGTGACGATGTGACCCGGGAGATCCCACTCTCCTCCGGTCAAATCTCCGCAGATGAAGGTTTGATCCCAGCTGGCTGCAATCAGTCCTTGGCTGCCTTGTGCCTGTCGCGACGCCGAGGATGGACAAAACTCTGAGGGTTCCTCGGTCTGAGTGGAGGCATTGGCGAAAGTCCGAAAAGATCTTCACGTCTGAGGAATTCCAGCAGCGGCACTCCTCTTGGCCTTCTTGGACTTCATGCTGAGGGGACAATCTCGGCTGATATGCCCGGGTTCCCCACAGGTGTATCAATCACCATTCTTCTGGCGTATCTGGATGTCATTGAACTGTCGGCAGTCCTCAAGGCTATGCCTGTCAGATCTGTGATACACGCACCATACTCTAGGCTTTCCGTTCTTGCCAGGAGGAATGTGTATCTCTTGCGGAACGTAGGTGAGAGAATCTTCTTGCCGAGGCTCGCTTTTTGAGTCCTGGTCGAGGCTTTCTTCCTCCAGAAGCGGCTCTGTTGTCGGTGCGTCAGAACAGAGTTCCTCTTTCGATCCATGCGTCCATGGAGAAGGAGGGACATCAATGTTCGTGACACTTTCCTCAGGTCTTCCCTTGCTGACCAAAGAGCTGACATAAGCGGCAGGGGGAACGAAACGGATTCCAAAGGTGCGATCTTCTGCGGCGGGTGCTGGTGAGGACTCGTCAAGAACGAAGCCGAGGCCAGGATACCGCAAGAACTCCAAAGCTGCCTTTCCCTTCCTTTTCCGAGTCATCTTGGCAGGAGATTTCAGCCTGGTCGTAACAGACACAGACCTTGTCCTGGCCGGAGAGCTTGGCGTAGATCTTGAGCCGAAAGAAGGAGAACTTGACGACGACCTTGAAGCTGAGAGCGATGAACTTGTCGATGATCTTGATGAAGAAGAAACCAGCGCTTGCGCCCCCTACCTGGCGCGCCAGATGTCGTGTCTCGATGCACGGACACCGGGAGTAGAGGATACCCCCTTTTAGGTTCGGCACGGGGCGCGAAGGAGGCTGAGAGTCGTCTTCGTGGGCGGAGTCGGAATCAAGCCCTCCTCCCACGATCAAGGCATGCAACCAAAGGGACACAAGGAGCTACCCAGGTTCAGGCCGCCCGGAGGCTAAAAGCCCTACTCCTGCATGTCTGGATTGATGGGTTCTTCATAGCGTGGCTTACAATGGAGTCCTTCGGGTGAGGTACCCGGAAGGGTTTTGCCTGGAGGTAGAAGAAGGACAGATCCTGACCTGGAGGAGATCACCTTCCCCACTACCTTGGCAGCCCTAGTCTAGTCTTGCTCTGGTACTACTTGTGCTTGGTCCGTCCCCCCCTCCTCCGTGCCTTGGTCCTCCTTTTATAGGCCAAGGGGTTGCCACAGGGCACGTGAGGGGCATGAGGGGTCTTCGGGGTGAAGGACCCTCCCTGGATGGTTTAGGAGGAGACGTGGCCTCTCCTCAGCCTAGCGTTTCCTTTGGGGCTTGGTGGGAGCGTCCGCCTTGAGGTGAACAGTGGCTGACACCACCACGAGCTGTGCTCCCTGCCCGCGCCATCTTCGCCTTGCTTCCCAAGTCTTCTGGCCTGAGGTGGAGAGCTTATCCACAGTGGCGCAGGGAGGCACCCGAGAGAGAGCCCAGCCTCCTGCCGGGAGCTCGGACCCTCGGGGTCTTCCGTGTCTTCTGGCTTGATTCGGGGATCTGGCAGGCCCCCAGGACCGGAGCCCTTTGTCGGTGTAGGTCTTGCTTGGTCCTTGCGGGGTCGAAGGATGAACCCGCAAGCTTGACTTAGTTCTTTGCCTTGTCCATCTTCATATTGGGTCCACAGGGAGTGGACCCACTTTGGCAGCACTAGGGGAACCCCATGTTCCACTGCTGCGACAGGACCATTATGTTGTTAAAGCCTAAAATGTAGCTTGCTGCTATTGTCATTATGCTGATATGTTGCCTAATGGGAGAGAAATCTGATAAATATGTTGTTTTACTGAAATATGTGGCGTTGATGCTTAAAAAAAATCATGTAATGTTATGTTATACTTCCTCCGTTCCAATTTATTGCCTTGTTATCCACCAAATGTGGATGTATCTAGACATGTTACATCCACATGTGGTGGATAGGAAGTCAATTGAATTGGAACAGAGGGAGTAACATCTCTACTATATAATATTGCTTGAGGAGGTGTTGGTGCGTTTTTCAGTTTCCAACATTACCCCTGCCGGTTGTAGATATTTACCCACCAATGCCATTGGTAAGTCAAAAAAACGGTTCCGAGTTTTTTTCTCCTCTTCCCAAGAGCGACCCCCTCCTCCCGAGTAGAACTGCTCTGCACGAGACCAGAGGTAGCAGCGGAAGACGTCGACCGGAGGGAGCGAAGCAGGTGCGGAGGGAGAGAGACCTCGACGGCGGCGGCGAGGAGGTGTACGGAGAAGGACGCCATCGCCATGGCTCTGCTCTATTGCGGCTCTTCTGCGGGTGGCGATGGGAATAGAAGTCTCCGCCATTGTTGAATGTTGACGACGGGTGGAACGGCGGCCACTGGTCCTCTCACACCTAGCGCCCAAGCCATGGCCGGACGACGTCTCACCGCGGCATGTGAATGGATGTACTTCACCAGACCACAGACAGCAGCCCTGCACCGACGGCTCTCTCGCAGACGCCGCTCTGCACCAAAGCAAGCGAGCTCAATCGATTGGACAAGCTCGCGCCCAGTCTCATCCGTCGATTTGATCCAGCTTTTGCCGCTCTCGGTGGAGAAACAGAGAGAGAGCCCTCTGGTAAGTCAGAGAAACGGTTCCGTTCCGTCGTACCGGATTCGAACCAGACTCCACCATATGCAATCTCACGGCTGCGTACCATATAATCTACACGCTTCAGATCAAGTCACACAACACCTGCTCGAATACGAGGGAGGCCGCGGTGAGTCGACTGGTACTGGACGTCCCGATCAAATGCCCCACCACGCTGCCCTGGCTGCGCGGGTACGCTCACTCCGCTGGCTCTGCCGATGATGCGGCATAGGTACGCGGTGTTCTTGCAGATACTGGAGAGGGCGGGTGTGCGCCGCCATGCTGGTCAGGGAGTAGGCGCACAGCTTGGTGGTCAGTGCCGTGGGCGTGGAGCACGAGTACGTCCTGCCCACACGCTGATCAATATCTTTACTATTAAATGGGAGTTCGTACGTTGGTACGTCCTCTCATTTTCTGCCAGACCAACATTTTCTGGATCGATCGATCGCTTCTCGCTATGGCTAACCTGGCCCGGCCCAGAAAAGCATAACGCATGTGCTAAAAAAAACAATCAACAGAATCCGGGGAGTCAACTCGATTAATGAAATCAAATCAAATAAGGCAGCATACCCAAATCAATCAATCGTTATCAATCAAAAATAATCAATCAAATCTTACTTGCCTAATATGTTCCCGCTTTCCCCATATCTCCCACGCTAAGAGCTACATATGCAAAGTCAAATCGACAAAAACATCACAGCTGCATAATATCTCCGGCGGCTGGCTGCTCCTCACCATCATCAAGCCGCCGCAGCACGACTTGCCTCTCCCGCAGCGGCTTGTCACGTGACGCATGTCACCATCTGGATCATAACTTACTTCTCCGGCGACCAGCTGTTCGTCGTCACCATCACCAAGGCTCTACAAGCTGCAACAAGACCTGCCTGTCCATCGATTGGCTGCTCGCCCCCCTCGTCACCATTAACAAGCAGCTCCAGCACTATTTGCTACTTCAGCATTTAACTGCGTCGCCACATATGTGTCTGTCTACCGAAGTCCCTCAATCACCGGCTAGCATCTGTAGAGCGACACATATCAATGGAGGTAAAATCTTTCAAATCATCATATGGAGAACAATTTAGAACTAGGTGCAGTTTAACAATTACATTTGATGTGTGAAAAGCAACACACGTCGCTAAAATCATATGGAATATAAATTTAAAATCCGGTGTAGCTATATTGTAGATGTGTTTGCTAAAGCATGGACTGTTTCACCCATGAAGTAACAAACATGTAAACTTTCTTGTAAAATGCAGTTACACATAATCACCTTTTCAAATAACTTTCAAACCATAATCTCCCACACTTGCAGTTTCATAGTCCCAGTCTTCTCAAGCATTGCCATGATTCTGCTACCAACACAAATAAGTGTAAAAGGAGAGACGATATGTAAAAATGTAATGGCGAAAAAAAAGGAAATATCATACTTGCAACGAGATAAACGAGAGTATGAAGTTGCATCTTGAACCTAACTATAACTAAATGAAAGGAACATAACACTTAACCTTTTCTCATGTCCAGTGGTATAACACAAAAGCCACAAGATATTATTCTGCACAGACAAGTTGCGAGCAGTGATTATTCATTTATTCAGCTGCAGAACTGAAATATCTGTCCAGTTCAGAAAGACATTATAAGCTCTTGTGTGTATACTTCAAAGTACTGACATTATAGTCGGTAAATCCAATTCATAAGTAACGTATCATGCCAATCAAGTGATATGTCGCTGCTAATCAATCGGGTAATAGAATCTGAGACTAAAGCAACAAGTGTTTTTGTTATTTTACCCGAGGCGGGTGGATATCTCTTGATAAAAGACTTCATTAAGTGCTTTTCCCTTCAGGAGGAACAATTTTCAGAATCTGCATAGAAATATTGATAAAGGTTTCATACTATTACGATCATCAGGGAAAATATTATACACCATTCGCCATATAATACATTAGTCTATCCAAATGATATAGCATTGTTATAAGGATCACTTGTCAACTAATGCTACGGATCTGCCACACCACTAACCAAGAAAAGTTGCACAAAGCCACACATGGAAGTAATCAACGAAAATAGAAAATGACAGGGAACATGAGAATAATCAGAGGTTCACAACTCCAATATAGCCGATGGAGATCGACTCGAAAATCTTAATAAGAATCATAATCTTTTTCCTGTACGGAGCAAGCTAGGCAAAGAACCTAAGACCTTGTGAAAATTGGCGCTTCATTCCCAATTATAGTTCACATTCTCCCCGCTTATATGTATACGGACAATTTGTATATGCAAATAATATCCTGCCTTCGTGCCAAAATTAATAAGGATATCGACAACGAAAACTCTAGCTAGAAAGATTGTATGCTTAATTTCCTATTCTACAGATATAACTAGACTATATCTTATTAGGACAAAGAGTTGCCATTCCAGTGTGGCTTCTAATATCTTCAATCTGTATACAAAACAAAAATAAGTCATAGAAGCTCACCGGAGAGCCCGCTCTTTGGTACTGGAGCTATGGAGCATGGACGTTGACGTTGAAGCCGCTACCACTCTCCCAAGCTGGCCGACGCCGCTGGCATTGTTGATGGAGAAGGGTTCGCCGTCGAGTTGAGGTGTCAAACTCCTGGGTGGGCGGGCCTTCTTCTCCCTGTCCTTCTCCTGCTTCCTCTCGTCAGCACGGTCGCGGTGATCTGCCGCAAAGAAAAACATGAGATCATCAAGGAATCAGGAGGGATAGGGGAATGAATCTTACATGTACGAATAACCACCTCCGCGACGACCTGCTCGTGTCCGCCGTCGCTTATTGCCTCTCCCGAGCCCTAGCGCCGCTGCAACCTAAGCTACGGCCTGTGGTCCGCCGCGGTCGCTAGCTATTAGACAACGATCCAAGCCAGAGGCGGCCTCTTGATCTGCACGGGGACATGTGGACGGCAACACCTGCATCGATCTGGGACCGACCAGCCGCGGCTACGTCAATCTGGGACCGCCTCTTGGGGACGACACTAATCTGGGACGTGGGAGGGAGGCGGCCGGGCCCCGGGCAAAGGAGGCCTCGGCGAGAGGAGGTGGGGAGAGTTCGTGGCAGGGCTAGCCGGCTAGGCCATGGGAGAGGCGACGGAGAGGGCAAAATCTACGATAGGCCCCACATGTCAGTGACACAAGGGGGGCATATGATAGAAGGCGCGCGAACTAGGGGGGTTATCATCAATTGCCCCCGACGGAGAGTGTGAGGAGAAGTCACTGATTCGTTGTCAGAAGTGTGCGTCCACGGGTGAGCCCACGTAGGCCCAACAGCGTGCGGCCAATACACTGAATCGATGGATTTAAACAAGAAAAAAGTTGGCCGATAACTCTATCGATTATTACTACTAGCAACAATACAAGTAGAAAAAATACCAGCATGAATACGTGAGCCTCCCACTCTAAAAGAAAAAGATGTATACATGAGCCTTATTGATGTGAGCGATTGCCATGTCAAAAAAAAAAAAAAAATGATGCATCGCTTGCTGCCATTTGCTCCCACGGTTTAAAAAAAAGACTACTAGCTCCAATTCATAAAATGTCGGAGTTTTGATGAACTAATCTAAGTTCAAAATTGTGAGAGGAGTATAACTTTTTTTTATCACGGTCAATATAAAAATTGGCAGTGTTATAAAAATATTTATTAACACTATAATTGATATTGTCAATGATTTGAAATAACCCATAGTATATGTAGCGTTATTAGGAGATAACCAAAACTCGTCACTTTTACACAATAAAAGGAGGTGCATGCAAATTGTTCTGGATGACCATAATTAGATCTTGTTTAGATATATATGTTTCAATTTTGTAGGCCATGTGAGTAAATAAATGGATTTTGTATATGTTCTAAAATCCAGCTGACTTATGACCCAAGGTGTTGTTGTTGAAGGGACCTAGACTTACTGATTTTGAAACAGTCAAAGGAGGTGCATACATGGACAATCAAAGGATTTTGTCTATTTGTGCATTAGTCTCTTTATACATGAATGCTCACATTCTTATATTGATATATCTTGTAGAAAGAAAGAAAATAAGATCCGTAGCAACGCACGGGCATTCAGCTAGTATACGCAGAATGCGGGATCGCGTGGACTGGGCAGGATGCTCTGCAGCATGGACGGGGGAGTTCGCCTGTGGAAGTCTGAAGATCGGCGGCTCTGACACACGTACGGCCAAACCTTAGTAAAACTCGCTAAGAGCATCGGCTCCCCAGCTTTGGTGATGCATGAGCATCGCACTCCCATTTGGTATCTCGTGACAGAATAGAAAGGGAATATTGTTTACCGCTTTGCAGGCAAATGATTGTTTTTGCCGCTCGCTAGGAGTAGTCTGCACATATGATGATATGAATATGGCTCAGCTAAAGCTATTTTTCCAAAGCAGAGCAGCGCAAGAATAGATACTAAAGGAGAACCAAGCGAGTTTAACAAACTAAATGGTTCTAAGTTGATTTTTTCTCTCCCGTTGCAACGCACGGGCATATTGCTAGTTGAAGTAGTATCAATGAGAAGGCAATTGTCGAGCTTCACGCCGGGCTCAATTTTAGTGTAAATTTCGGGCCTTGGGCCAGACTCGGGCTTTTTCAAGCCCGGCCGAAACCCGGTCGGCCCGAGGAATGCCCAGGTTTGGATACGGCCCAGCCCACTTGCTTCCCTTTTCCACTCCCGTTCTCACACCGCGCAAACCCTATTTATCGCTCTTTGCGAGCTCTAACTCTGCCTCGCCCGCGGTGGTTGCCCTACTGGGCCGGCCCATTAGTATTTTTGGTTTATATAGAGAAAAGACAATAAAATGGGATGCCAAAATGGGATGCCAACGGTGGGATTCGAACCAAGGATGTCTACTGACTTGCTTCCCTTTTCCACTCCCGTTCTCACACCGCGCAAACCCTATTTATCGCTCTTTGCGAGCTCTAACTCTGCCTCGCCCGCGGTGGTTGCCCTACTGGGCCGGCCCATTAGTATTTTTGGTTTATATAGAGAAAAGACAATAAAATGGGATGCCAAAATGGGATGCCAACGGTGGGATTCGAACCAAGGATGTCTACTGACGGGTATAGAATAAACAGCCACTGGACTAAGCTCCGCTTCGCGTTATGGTAACTTTATTGTACTCTATTGTTTCCTCTTTTCTGCTTTCGTTTCCTTTTCTTTTTATGTTTTCTTTTTTGCTTTCCGTTTTATTCTTTCATTTCTTTCTTTTTGTTTCTTTTTTCTGTTAGATTCTTTATTTTAGTTTTCTTTCCCTTTATTTGAAAATATTCGTTTTTCATATTTTCAAAATCTGAACCATTTTCACTTATGTTTTTTTCTGAACCATTTTTAAAATTGGAACCATTTTCATATTTGGAACCAATTTAACAAATGAACATTTCAAAATCTAGAACTGAACCATTTTCAAAATTGTAACCATTTTCATGTTTGGAACCATTTTCAAAATCTTTACCTTTTTCTAAAATTAACCTTTTTCAAAATTGGAAACAATTTTTAATATTAACTATTTTTAAATTTGGAACCATTTTTAAACTTGGAACCCTATTTCGAAAATGATTTTTTCAAAAGCTATTATTTGCGGTTCACCGTCATTTTTGGTTTGCTATTATTTTTGGTTCACATCATTTTTGGTTCAATATTATTTTTGGTTCACCTGCATTTTTGGTTCACCAATTTTAGTTCACTATTATTTTTGGTTCACAGATATTTTTGGTTCACTATTATTTTGGGTTCACCGTCTTTTCGGTTCATTGTTATTTTTGGTTCATCGGTAATTTTGGTTCAATATTATTTTTGTTTCAGCGGCACTTTTGGTTCAATATTATTTTATGTTCACCGGCATTTTCAATTCACGAATTATATTTCATTTCCTGTTCGCCATTATTTTTGGTTCACCCGTGTTTTTGGTTCATTGTTATTTTTGGTTCACTGGTAATTTCGTTTCAATATTATTTTTGGTTCACCGACATTTTCGGTTCACTATTATTTTTGGTTCACCGTATTTTTGGTTCAGTGTTATTTTTGGTTCACTGGTCTTTTCGGTTCACTGTTATTTTTGGTTCACCGGTAATTTCAGTTAAATATTATTTTTGGTTCACCGGCATTTCGGTTCATGAATTTTAATTCATTTTTGGTTCACTATTATTTTTGGTTCACCTGTCTTTTCGGTTCACTGATATTTTTGGTTCACCGGTAATTTCGGTTCAATATTATTTTTGGTTCACCGACATTTTCGGTTCACGAATTTTAGTTCATTTTTGGTTCGCTATTATTTTTGGTTCACTGATATTTTTGGTTCACTATTATTTTTGATTCACCGGTTCTTTTGGTTCACTGCTATTTTTGGTTCACCGGCCATTTCGGTTCACTATTATTTTTTGTTCACCCGAATTTTAGTTTTTGAAAATAGTTCTTATTTGAAAACATTCATTTTTAATCTGGTTCTGATTTTTGAAAAATGCTCATTTAAAAATGGTTCATGTGCTTAAAAATATTCATTTTTTAAATTTTTTAGTTTAAAAATGTTCATATTCGAAAATATTCATTTTTTAATATGGTTCCTATTTTGAAAAATATTTCAAATTTGAAAATATATACATTTCGAAAAATCTTTAGATTTTTAACTAAATACGAACGTATACTTCCAAGTTCAAAAAGAAATATGTTTGTAAGAAAATACGAACGTGGGATGATGTGCAAGTACGTGGTTGGTGCAGTTTTCCTTTCTTCCCGTGGATTCAGGATTTGATCCATTCATAGCATCACTACGTCAGTTCTAACACTGATTTTATAAAATTCCTGCCGTAATGGGCTTTTCTCTGAAATGGGCCTTGTAAGGTGCACCGGCGCGCACATGATTCCTGTGCGGGCGAATCGCAAAGAGCGATGCATAGGGGCTCCCTCACACCATCCTCCCCGACTAATTCTCAAAAAACGAAAAAAAAAACCATCCTTCCCCGACGGCCCGACCCCATCCCAGACCGACCCAGCCGCCGGCTCCCTCTAGGGCGGCGCCACCAGATCCAGCAGCCGGCGACCTGTCCGCTCCACCTCAGCTCTCACCCGCATCAGCGGCGGGGACCCAGCATCTCGCCTGCAGGAAGCACCAGCGCGCCGGCTCCTAGGTCCTCGCCTCCTCCTCAACCCCAGCACCAGCCAGCATTCTCCCCCGACCCTGCCGCAGGCTCCCTCCTGACCATCGCCGCCAGATCGAGCAGCCGGCGGTGGCGACCCTCGACCCGTCCGCCCCAGCCTCACCTAGCCCAGTATCCCATCCCCACGGCGGCGGCGACCCAACCAGCAACACTACAGCAGCAAGCAAGGTACACCCCTTCCTCAGTTCCTCCTCTCTCTCTCTTTCTCGTGTGGATTATCATCTACTATCACCATATAGGGCAGCAGAGCAACCTACAAACCTTAGGGCTCCACTACCACCATGGAGTCGTGTTACTAATTTAGAGAAATCAGCGGGTAGGGCAGTACCAAATGGAAGTGTAATTTCTGTGATCATGTTGGCACCTCTAGCTACTCTAGAGTGCAAGCCCATTTGTTATATTTGAACTGCCACTCATGTAGCTCTATGTGATATTTGAACTTGCTTGTGCTTGTTTGTTGGGTTGTTGTTGTTGGCTTGTTGATTTGCTAGCTGGCTAGTTAAAATTGTCTGCTATAGTTCTGTTAGGTCATTATTAGGTGTTGTTCATGGCTTGCTACTGCTTGCTTTCTTCCAAGTTTCAACATGGAAGAAGATGTCAAGTGTTGCTGTCATTCATTATCCAAGTTACAAACTTAGAGTTCAACTGAGTGTTAACTAACATTCTATCTCTCTGTCCATAAATATATTAAAATGTATCCTGTATTGGCGCTGTTTCAAAATGCCCTATTTCCGTATCTGTATCGGCCTGATACCGATACGAGTATCGGTGCTGCACTGTATCAGTAATTTGTGTTCCATTGGAATGGCTTCTTTCTCGTGTTAATAGCTATGGGCTTCTACTTATGTTTACAGGGCAGTGCTTCGGGAGGTGTAGGGCAAACTTTCTTCTGTCGCTACCGGGTTGTCTGATGTTTTCTGTGAGTCAGAAGAAAGTGATTCTATTCAGCTGAGCTTCTCAGTGATGGAAGACAGCCAGGTTCTAGTGCAGGCGCAAGACAGCCAGGTTGTTCTGTCGGAAGACGACCAGGCTGTAGTCCAGGCGCAAGACAACCAGATTGTAGCTCAGCCACTATACAGCCACGCTGTACCTCAGCCGCAAGACAGCCAGGATATAGTTCTGTCGGATAGCCAGGTGGTAGTTCATGCAGAAGACGGCCAGGTTTTTGTTGAGACGGAAGACGACCAGGTTTTAGTTGAATCAGATGATGACCAGATTTACCTCGAGGCAGAGCAGGACCTTGTACAGCGTGAGCGATTCCTTGTCATCGGCCAAGAGTTTAGCAATGTCGAAACCTGCCGGAGGGCGATCAAGGACATGGCCATTGCTTTGCATTTCCAGCTTCGTGTCGTGAAATCTGACCGTAGCCGATTCATTGCCAAATGCAACACAGACGGATGCCCGTGGCGTGTGCATGTGGCCAAGTGCCACGATGTTCCAACTTTCACTGTCCGGACATTACATGCAGAGCACACATGTGAGGGTGTCCAAGACCTACATCATCAGCAGGCCACTGTTAACTGGGTGGCTAGGTCTGTTGAGGCAAGGCTAAGAGATAATCCACAGATTAAGCCCAAGGAGATATTGCAGGATATCCGGGACCAGCATGGGGTTGCTGTGTCTTATATGCAGGCATGGCGAGGAAAGGAGAGAAGCATGGCTGCTGTTCACGGTACCCTTGAGGACGGATATCGTCTCCTTCCTGCATACTGTGAGCAGATCGTAAATACAAATCCTGGCAGCGTTGCGGTATATAAAGGGTCTGGGATGGACAATTCCTTTCAGCGGCTCTTTGTTTCGTTCCACGCATCTATTTATGGTTTCTTGAGTGCGTGTAGACCTCTTTTGGAAATTGACAAGGCAGAACTAAAGGGGAAGTATCTTGGGACATTGCTATGTGCTTCAGCTGTTGATGCTGATCATATGATGTTCCCTGTAGCATTTGCTGTTGTCGATTCTGAGAGTGATGAGAATTGGATGTGGTTTATCTCAGAATTGAGGAAGATGCTTGGAGTTAACACAGATAAGATGCCCGTTTTAACAATAATCTCTGAGAGACAACCACAGGTGGTTGAAGCTGTCGAGCTCAACTTCCCTACTTCATTTCATGGATTTTGCTTGAGATACGTGAGTGAGAATTTTCGTGAAGAGTTCAAGAGTCCTAAACTTCTGAACCTTTTCTGGAGCGCTTTCTATGCTCTCACAACCACAGAATTTGATTCAAAGGTAAAAGATATGATGCAAGTTCAGGATGTCATGCCATGGTTCCAGCATTTTCCACCAAATCTCTGGGCAGTTTCTTACTTTGAGGGTATGCGATATGGCCATTTCAATCTTGGGATAACGGAAATATTATATAACTGGGCCCTGGAGTGTCATGAGCTTCCCCTTGTGCAAACCATTGAGTACATCAGGAACCAACTGACCTGCTGGTTTAGTGAACGTCACAACTTGGCACTATCCCACAAGTCAGTTCTTGTTCCATCTGCTGAGAAACTAATTTCGGAATCCATTTCTGATTCACAATGTTATCAAGTACTCCGAGCAAACAAGGTGGAGTTTGAGATCGTGTCATCTGAGCGAACAAACATTGTGGATACTGAAACCAGGTTCTGCTCGTGCCGTCGGTGGCAAATTTATGGTATTCCATGTGCACATGCTGCTGCTGCACTACTTTCATGTGGTGAAGATCCTCGCCAGTATGCACATGACTGTTTCAGTGTAATGAAGTATAGAGAAACCTACTCTCAGCGGATCTATCCAATTCCAGACCGAATCCACTGGAGCAATTCGTCCTCTGGGCCAGGCCTATGCTACAAATCAGACGTTGTACTTCGCCCACCCAAGATCCGGAGGCCTCCTGGCCGTCCCAAAATGAAGATTCTCAAGATGGAAAGCTTGAAACGGCCGAAACGGATCGTTCAGTGTGGCCGGTGTCATCTTCTTGGGCATTCTCAAAAGAAGTGTTCATTACGAAGCTGACACTAGATACTTCTATCCATCTTTGCTTCTTTCTTATGTTCAATAGAATTAGTAATTTCCTTGTCGGCATTTGGCAAGGTAGGAAAACTTCTTTTTGTGTCTTCAGATTACTTATTACCATCGTGTATCTGACAATGGTCCTAGGCCTCCTTTTCTGCACATATTTTCATGTAACATGGTGCTAGCTGTCCCTCTGGGAGCTTCCCTTGGTTACATGCTATTCAAGTAGATAGAAGAAATAGTGCTGGTTTATTGCTGGTGTTGCGATGTTGGAAGCAAGAACTGACTTTTTATACATGGTTTATGTTTAGAATTAGTAATGCCGCTGCCAACCATAATTCTATCTAATTCTATCGAGTGCCATGTATGATGTGCGTTAATTTTGGTTGTCCAAGGATATGAGTGCCATATTGTTGACGTGGTCATGTAAGCTGTTAGCGAATAGCAGTATTTCTTGTTTATTCTCGTTTTCTGAGGTATAATTATGCCATGTGAATTCCATTGCAAATGAATAGCCAATTAAATGCATCAGAAAACAATGCGGCCAGCAACCATATAAGTGTTAATTCTGGTAACGGGTCAAAGACAGGAGAAAACACCGATGAGGAAAGTGATGCTCAGGTGAGCAACTGACTGGCTTATACCTTATTTGCTAACTGTAAACTGATATCCAAGTATGATTAGAATTGCATCACACTAACTCGGGTTGACAAAGCCAAGCAAGCAAACTGTGAAAGCTGGAGCTTTTTTCTACGTCCTTTTGTTCTTGTGACTACCAATAAAATGTAGGCAGCACGGTTTACTGAAACCTTAGTTCATCATAACTGATCTTTACAAAGTTGTGGTTTCTTCTATTGTATTAACTTATTGGAGTTCTTCTGCACCTAATACTATTGGTGTTCTTTTAATATGATCAGAGCTCAGGTAGCAAGGAGACTGAAATTCAGAGCATTGAGAAATTACCTGAGATTGTGAAATATAACGGCGCAAACACATCCAGAGAACTTAAAATACAGAATGGACCTTTTGTAGAATAGACACAAAGGCACATGCATTGAAGGGCACTGATGGTAAGAAATCTACACATGGTTCTCTGACATTTTATTTTCATGTAGCTCTGTTACTGGCCAGCAAGTGTGTACATTGCACATCTGATAAGTCATTATGATATACCTGGTGTTTTTGTGTAGATGTTTCAAGTATAAATGCATGTGGCACAAGTAAGCCGCAAGTGTTTTCGGCTGAGAAGAATGTGTGTTCCAAGTATCTTCATGGTATTATTACTTCAGCAAAGGTTGCTGGACAGATAATGGATAATGCCTTGAGGATTGCTGATGCAAGTTCATGTCGCCCAAGTGATCCTGGCAAAGATCTTGTGGCTACTGCCTAACCAGCAACTGGAAAAAAAATGCAATCTCCATTCTCCAGTAACAAAGAATATAATGCTGTCAGCTCTGTCGTGGAAAATATTCTTCGTGAAAATTTAAAGGGTGCTGCAATAGGCCATGCCGAGTCTGGCCCCTCTCCATCTGTAGATATCAGATTAGGAAAGCAACGGCATCGTGATGGTTACGCCAACCAAGAACTGAAGGATGATGATAACTTTAATAACTCGAATTCCTCTTGCTTTTCAAGGTACTTACATGTTTTTGTTGATTTAAAATTTCGATCCAAATAATTTTGTTTTATTTGTTGCATTTGTTTTATTTGTTTCTTTGAGATTACACTGTCTTCGTATTCTAAACCCTGAGGCGGATATAGTGATATATTACTAATTTCACACATTACCCTGTGCAACTCTGACTACCTCTATTATGCATGCTCATCACATGGTTGGCCACATGACAGGTATGGTAATGAAAGGATAGAAGCAACTGTTTCCACCGTCCCTCCACTTGAACTTTTCAAGAACCTGTTTATGACAAGAATGTCCTTTGGACAGAGGGTGTTGCCATCCCGTGTTCCAGCACTGCGAGAGAAGATGCTGGCACAAGTAGTTCCTCTCCTAGAAAGGAGCTGACAGACTGCAGTTGGAACTGGAACAGCAATATGCTTCAGATGGTTCTCACAAGTTATGATGTATTTCTCTAACTGTCCAAAAACAATGAGACTGAAGTGCTAGACTGACAGACTGCAGTTGGAACAGGAACAGCAAGATCAAAGATCAAAGATGTGGATAAATCAGAGAAGCGCAAACTAGACACAAATAATACGACAGCTGTACGCTTTGACATGTTGCTACAAAATCATATAGCTCACTTTTCCAGCTGTCCAGAAACAGCACTACAAAAGTCTGAAGTCTCTTGCACACAATTCCCTGTTTGACGAGAAATTGTACCATATTTTCTATACATACATGGAGAAAATTGGGCCCATCGTATGGATGCATTACCTATGTTATCAGTTGACATATAGGTGCACCAAGAGGTGAAATGCACATAGCCAAATTAGCAGCCTAATTAACTATGAATTGGGCTATTGACCGGATGTTAATTATTCAGCCCAGCAACTTAATTTGACTGCTGGTGGGTTCTCACATGTATTTACTTTCATGGGCCAGCCGTGCGTGTGCGTGGCTAGCTTATGGCCTTCGTAGTTTGGCCGAGGCAAACGTGAGTGTTAAGATATCAACTGATTGTTGAAAAGATCATATGGATCCAATCTTATCTTGATCGATGGTGGCGGTGGCACGGGACCTGCAACCCGCCTCTAGAAACCCTACCTACCTTGGCTATATAAAGGGAGGCTAGGTCACGTACACAGGGGGAGATGGAGGACGCGCCCATGACGGCGGCGCGCAGCATGCCATGAAACTTGGCGTCAAGGATGATCCATTATACACAGGAGAGGCCTAGCTTTGGCTTCGTGCCGCACGGTGCTGCACCGGTGGCCGGCGGGCTCAGCCAGAGCTGCGCCCGGCCGGCACCATTGACAAGCATATGTCCGGGAGCAAGTGCCTCGTCCCACGGCAGTGGCGACGATCCAATCTCAGGCTAGACGCGATGATCGCCTTCCTCTCGTGCAGGCGGCCGGAGGAGAGAGCGATTTGGTGTGCGTCGTGAGGAGCACACGCGCATCTTAGGCTTGTCGTACAGGTGAGAACCAGTGCTAATCAATCTTGTTGTTCTTGTTTACATCTAGCGGTGTCCAGGCTGCCGGCGTGTAGCCGCGGCCATCTCCACCTCGACGACGACAATGTTGTGGATGCTGCCGGAGAGCATGCCGGCGCCATCTCCATCTCCACCAAGACGACGGCTGGTGGCGTGTATCCGCACCGTCTCCACTACCACGACCATGTTGTTGTGGGGGCTGCTCACGTGTGGCCGCCGCCATATCCATCATGTCTCGCGACGTCGTGGCCGCAGGCCTGCAGCCGCCCGACGCTGTCTCCACCGTCACTACGATGTCGTCGCTGGGGCCGTCGGCGTGCAGTCCGACGCCATCTCCACCTCCACGACGATGCCGGACAGCTGGCGTGCTGCCCGGCGCCATCTCCACCCAAGCGACGATGGCATCAGGGTTGCCGGTATGCAGCCCAGGCCCAGCACATCTCCACGCGCGCGGACGACGATAACGGCGGACTGCCTGCGTGCAGCCTGACACCTTCTCCACCTCCGTGATGGCGTCGGCGGGTTGTCGGCATGCAGCTTGGTTTTCTTCTCCATCCCTGCGACCACGCCGGCAGGCTGTCGGCGTGCAGCTCGGCACGACGGCATCCGGGCTGCTGATCGATCGTGTGCGCTACCAGCCTAGCAGGGAGGCATACTTTCGGTGTCTGGCCGGCAGTGTAGGCGTGCAGCCATGCAAGTGCTTCTCCCGTTCTCCGGCCAGGAGCGGGGAGCCCTACGTGCATGTGCGTGTATGATTCTATCACGAGCCGGGTACGTGCAGCCCCGGCGCACTCGCTGCCCACCGGTGACTCTGTGAGCAGCTCGGCGCCCGTTTCCACTAGGGCACGAGGGCAGCCCGGCACCTCACCACCACCACGACGACGTCGAGGCTGCCCGCATGCAGCCGGCCTGTCGCAATCTCCACTTCCGTGACGGCATCGTCGGGATGATGCCGGCATGTTGCCATATGCCTTCTACATCTTCTCTACGGTGCCGTCACCGCCAGACGGCCGTCATGCAGTCCATCATCGTTTGATCGCATGGAGGTTGTCCTTGGTTGTGATGCCGAGGTGTCGTGCGGGTCGTGAACAGCCACGCACACGGAGCATGGTTGAGTGCCCGCGCTGGGGCATACTTCTGCACGGCTATGGGCGTATCTCGTGCGCCCGCTTGCACGCGGCCTTCGTTGGCCGGGCGCGTCGTCTGCTACGACCGGCATCATCCGTCTTCCTGCCTGCTGGGTTGTCCCAGCGGCATATCGGCCGTAGTCTCGGTGCCCGTACTACGTGTGCATGTGCTAGCGAGTGACAAATCCTGGACGTGAGCATTGTTTTGCATGGCTGGTCTTGGGCCTGCATGGGCTAGCTACGTGAGCAAGCTGCTGTATGTGCTCAGCTCTTGTGCTATTTTTGCATGAGCATGAAGGTCGGCGCGTACGAAGCATCAGCTTGTTGCCATGGCGTTCGGCCCCTCGACCCTCACGGGTCCGATACTCACGACAGCGGATTTTACACAAGTAGGTTTGGCCCCCCGGACTATCTCTACCGTTGATTGCTCTGAGATTCGGAAAAAAAGTCTACCAGTCAAACGGTGCGGCATATTTACATTTTCACCCCCTAGAAAGTGGAGAATTAACCCGCACTCCAGCAGCTATTTATAGCCACCATGACCCCGTTTCCAAACCCTAGCATCTCCCACTCTCCCGTCCCGCACCCCCGCCGCCATCCCCACTCCCCTCCCGCCTTCCTCGCCGGCGCCTCACCTCTCCGTGCAACCCGGCCGCCGCCGGCTCCGTGCGCCCCAGCCGGACGCCACCTCCTGTGGCGCCCCGCCTAGGCCGTGGGCGGCTCCATGTGCTCGGGCCGGCCTCCACCAAGCAGCCTCACCGCCAGCCGTCGGGGTCCACCAAGCCGGCTCGGAGGGAGGCCGTGTTGGAGCCGGCCGTGGCGGCGACGGATCCTGGCGTCGCGCGCTCTCTCCAGCCCCTCTCTAGCAAGGACGAGGATGGGGATCGGCGTCGCGCACCTGCTACTCCCCATCGATCTGCTGCCGTGCCCGCTGGCGGCGACGGATCCGGCAGCGTCGTTGGCCGCAGCCCCGACGCGCCTACTCGTCCAGCACCGACCACCTCCGCGTCGAGCCGCCCACCTTTCCCTGGTCGACGGATCCGGGCATGGCGGCAACCAGTCCGACCTTCTCCGTCCGAGCGCGTGCAGGAAAGCCCGGATATGCGCTTCCTCGGCGCGTCTCTGATCTTTTTTATTTTGCAAGATTCGTTTTTGTGTGTCATCTGGACGATCTGATCTCGTTGTCAAACAGGTCAACGACGATATGCGCAGCAGCTAGCAGCCACAAGCGTCATGATCAGCACGAAGCCTTGAATCTGGGCCTCGTGGCTCCTTGGGCCGGTCGTGGCTCTTTTTTTTTTGGATCTGAGATATTAATGTGGTGAATTTGGAATGAACTATTTGTCAAACTTTTGGGTCTTTTAAATCTCGTCCAGTTACCTTGTGCATTAGTAACTTTTTCTCATGTATTACAGTATTAGGTCTTCATTTGCATGTGAAAATATTAGAAGAAAGAATAAGCTATAAATCTGGTTTCCGTTGAACCGGGAGCAGACAGTATAGTATACATGAAGCAAATTTGTGGTAGTGTCTTTGAAAAATTGAACTAATGATAAATTGTGCTCAAGAAGAAACTGTGCTGATAGATAAGATGTAAAGCTCTGATGGCCTAGCCCCTAGGAAAGGCTAATTTTTTGGTATTTTGATTCCATGTTGTCATATCATTTAGTAGTTCTGTAGATGTTAAATTATGTTTGGTCAATTACTTGAGTGAGAGTGTTCTTGAGCTTCAGTGCATAAAATTATGAGGGGTTGTTGTTTTGTAAATGCATAGTATCTCGGATTCAAGAAAATAGTTATTCCATGAAAACGAAATATGGCATCAAACTACTTTGTTGGAATTGTGCTAAACCTGTGAATCTTGAGTGACATAGAAATGAAATTGTAATGAATCATGTTCCTCATTTTTATTTTGGTGTTTTCTGTGTATAAATCTGTGGAGGAATGAACATGTTTTCAACTGTAAAATAATATATGACTCTTTTGGTATGGTAGCTTCTTCGCTTCCCCTTTCCAACTTAAATAAGATTGTTCAGAGGGAGTGTTCATTTGTTATCGCATACATAGCAGATGAGGAATATTTAAATAAATGTATCTCCATTTTGATCAGGGGGAGTGTTTCCTGTTTATAAGATAATAATGGAAATAAGATTGTTCAGTGATCTTCCTATGAACTTGCAAGTTGTTTGGAATTCTCAGTTTTGATATGTATGATGCGATGAACTAGATTAAAAAGGAAATGTTTTTTATTGAATTGCATTGCATTGTTGAATCAATAAATATATATATATATATATGACATCTCTTATGGCTTAGTAGATTGCTTGCTTGCCTTTTTTCTTGGTTGGGAGAACCAGCATCCAGATCGAAAACATCATCACCTAAGGAGGGTTCTTCAACCTCATCCATTGCGGTGGTAAGGATGTCTCAAACAGACCATAGAATGCCAGCATGTAGATTTTTTGTCATAAGAAATATTATAGATTATTTTCCATGTAAATCTGCCCCTATAGATACAGTATCGTTATAGTCTAGAATATCTTGGCTTTTCCGAAGAAACATATTTGCTTGTGCGTGTTTTTTCAAACTACTTTGTTGGAATTGTGCTAAACCTGTGAATCTTGAGTGACATAGAAATGAAATTGTAATGAATCATGTTCCTCATTTTTATTTTGGTGTTTTCTGTGTATAAATCTTTGGAGGAATGAACATGTTTTCAACTGTAAAATAATATATGACTCTTTTGGTATGGTAGCTTCTTCGCTTCCCCTTTCCAACTTAAATAAGATTGTTCAGGGGGAGTGTTCATTTGTTATCGCATACATAGCAGATGAGGAATATTTAAATAAATGTATCTCCATTTTGATCAGGGGAGTGTTCCCTGTTTATAAGATAATAATGGAAATAAGATTGTTCAGTGATCTTCCTATGAACTTGCAAGTTGTTTGGAATTCTCAGTTTTGATATGTATGATGCGATGAACTAGATTAAAAAGGAAATGTTTTTTTATTGAATTGCATTGCAGAGTTGAATCAATCTATATATATATGACATCTCTTATGGCTTAGTAGCTTGCTTGCTTGCCTTTTTTCTTGGTTGGGAGAACCAGCATCCAGATCGAAAACATCATCACCTAAGGAGGGTTCTTCAACCTCATCCATTGCGGTGGTAAGGATGTCTCAAACAGACCATAGAATGCCAGCATGTAGATTTTTTTGTCATAAGAAATATTATAGATTATTTTCCATGTAAATCTGCCCCTATAGATACACTATCGTTATAGTCTAGAATATCTTGGCTTTTCCGAAGAAACATATTTGCTTGTGCGTGTTTTTTCTTGTAAATGTTAGGATCTTTTTTCTCTATACTGAAAACTGTAGCTTCTTCATGGTCTTCTTTAGAAGTTAAAAAAATGGTATCAAGAAATGATTCGTTCAGTTCATTTACTTTCTTCTTGTGTGTGTTTTGAAGGAAAATATCCCAGTGGTACGCTTAATGTGAAGGTGCACATGATGAGATATGACTCCATTAGGCTCCATCTTATACATCCATTGTCTAACTAAATAGTAATTCATCCTCTGCCTGATATGGTCAGCTCTCTTAACAAAAAATGCAAGGGGTGGGTTATTAGATTGTTCTCAGATCCGTTTTGTATTAATTTGCCCTTTTATGCCATTTCAAGTGGTAATTTTGAGCCTGTAATTCTTAAGAATCTGGAATTAGCTGAACTTACTAGTTCTTTGTCTGTCTTTCCAATTAAATAGTCCAGTTTGGTGGGAGATTTATTTCCTAAGTTTCTATTGTATATGCTTCATGAAGGTATGAGGAAGGAGTCACGGAACTCATGAAAGTTTGTCTAGCATCAGATTTATATGGTCTGAGGCCTAGACACCATTACACTTTCTTGGTCCTGTTAGTGATATTTCATATCATGATCCAGCATCTGTTCGTATGAAGAATCATGATATTACTACAGTGGACTCGAGGTGGACAAAGTCGGCTGATGCATCAACCAACATATTTTAAGGTTTTCTATTTAGTTTTTCGTTAGATCATGTATGAAATTTGTGATGTGGTGTATCTTGTAAGAATTTATGCTCTGTAGTGCTAGATATTGTATGAAATTTTTTTTTTAGAAATAAAAAACGTATGAAGGTTGATAGACTCTGCTTTTGGTGTTCATAATTTGTCCTGCGTTTTTAAATCTGCACAGATCAAAACTTGTATGGAACTATGTATGAAACTTTAATGGAACTGCATTGGATCTTGTATGAAATCAAGAATTTTTAGGGACTTGCCTTTTTAATATTTGTATGAAGTGTGTGATTTTTTTTTACCACACTTGGTTAAACCCCACAATGTATTTTTTTGGAGGAAAACCCCAAAAGTATTACATCGTCTTCAAGATGAAACTCTTCATACAGCCACTGGTTATATTGGTGCATTGTTAGTGTACACAAGATAACACCAAGGTCGAGTAGGATATATAACTTGTATTCAGATCTGGAGTAGACTTCTCTCAGTTTTTTTTGTATATGATTCATGAAGGTACGAGGAAGGAGTCACGCTATTGACCAAAGTTAGTCTAGCATTATATATGGTCGGATGCCACACCACTAGACTTTCTTGGTTATGTTACTGAAATTTCATTGCATGATCTAGCATCTGTGCCTATCAAGAATCATGAGATTACTACGGAGGACTGCCAACATGTTTATGCTTTTTTTCCATTTTGTTTAGCTTCCTCTAGTGTTCCACATAGGAGCCACATAACTTTTTTCATGGGAAAACGATAAAACAAGTAGACGCTACTCGACTAGTTTCTGCCTCGCTATATCAAGACCAAAAACATATCCAGTTTTTTTATTTTAAATTTCTTTCCATATCGAGTGATTTGTTGTTGTCACCAACTTCGAAAGTCATGTCTTTTGTTTAAACAGTAAATTTATGTCCTTGCTTGGTAGATCTAGAGCAATTAACTTTGAAATTTATGAACTGTTAAAAAATAAAATAAAAGATGACAATAAAACTTCAAATGCAAAGTATGCGTTATTTTTCTTGGTAAAAGTCAGGTTTTTCTGGTTGATCAAAAATTTAATTTTTTTATGGGCTTCACTGATGTTTCAAATATGTTTGAAGAAGGTTTCGTAAAGATTTCATGTTTCCTCATGGTTTCTTTGAGGCTTCAAATAAGCAATCTTTTTTAATGGATGTTTCACTCAAAATTCTAATTCAGTTCTCAAAGATTTCTCATAAGAGGCTCATCTGAGACAATATAGCAAAATAAGAACCACATCTCGTCTTGCACTCGATTCTAGGTGATGAACCATAGATCATAATTGAAAATATAAAATGAATTCATTTACACTAAGAATGTAAGCAAACCATACCGGATTTTTTCGTTACCATATCCTCTACTTGAACTTGCGGTTCTGTTCTGCAGAAAAAACTTGTGGGTGTTAGACCCTTGAGTTATCAGCTGGTATGGAAGTATGGGGGTACGGCTTTGTCACCTATCCACGTGCTTTTGCTTGTACCGAGTTACTTCCTTGAAACCTCAAAGGGAACTCTAGGGAAAATGAAACCCATGTGAACCTTGATTAAACATATTGGTAACTGAGTGAAACCCATACAAAACATTTAAATAATTGATCAAACAAAAACAATCCGACTTTTCTAAAAAAAACACATATTGGGATTCTAGAGATAGAGCATATGTGTATTAAGTGAATCAGTTAATATTTAGATGTGAAATATGTGATGATTTACTTATGTTTTTTTATACGTTTATAGATTCATTCATGATTCATATAAGATTCACATGCTGTTCGTCATTGCGTTGTGATGACAATCCATCTAATACTATTTTATCTAATATAATTAAGGACAACTCGAGAATAGAAGAGAAGTATGTGGTACGAGCTAGAAGATAAATTGTTCGCGCCAACGAGATTGCGAATTTTGTCACGATATTCGCAGCAATACATCAGTTTTAAAACGTTATGCTGAAGAACAAATTGTCTAGATGACGAGGTGAAGCCAACCTTTAAAAACATCATGTAGATTTTCTAGGTTGGCAAAATAAAACAACAAGTTTGATTTTAAGTGTAAAAGTCGATTTGCTTTTGGCTTTGGTCTAGAGGTGGTGCTTCACGTGCATTCTAAGGGATCAATTAGCACAAGACCAATTAGGACACGAAAGAATTGAGCGGCAGGTTTATTTTCAATTGAAAGCATAATAGTTTTATTATATGGGTAATCAATAAAATAAGGATACGCCACTCGACTAGCTCCTAGCTCTCTATATCAAAACCAAAAAACACACTAAGTTTTTATTTTTGGATATTTTTTCCCTTGCAAAATGGTGTTGCTCTCCCTATGGACAAACAAAAATTAAGTTTGATGGGAACATCAGTGAAACCCCTATAACCAGTTTGAACTCTAGTGAACCATAAAAACCATGTGTAATCTCTCGACAACACCCAACAAGGACATTTGGGATGGCAACATGAATAACTAGAAAATCAATGACATAATTATTACTTCCTTGAAACATCAGTGGAACTCTAGGGAAAATGAAACCCATGTGAAACCTTGATAAAACATATTGGTAACTTGAGTGAAACCCATACAAAACATTTTTAAATAATTGATCAAACAAAAACAATCCGACTTTTCTAAAAAAACACATATTGGGATTCTAGAGATAGAGCATATGTGTATTAAGTGAATCAGTTAATATTTAGATGTGAAATATGTGATGATTTACTTATGTTTTTTTATACGTTTATAGATTCATTCATGATTCATATAAGATTCACATGCGGTTCGTCATTGCGTTGTGATGACAATCCATCTAATACTATTTTATCTAATATAATTAAGGACAACTCGAGAATAGAAGAGAAGTATGTGGTACGAGCTAGAAGATAAATTGTTCGTGCCAACGAGATTGCGAATTTTTCACGATATTCGCAGCAATACATCAGTTTTAAAACGTTATGCTGAAGAACAAATTGTCTAGATGACGAGCTGAAGCCAACCTTTAAAAACATCATGTAGATTTTCTAGGTTGGCAAAATAAAACAACAAGTTTGATTTTAAGTGTAAAAGTCGATTTGCTTTTGGCTTTGGTCTAGAGGTGGTGCTTCACATGCATTCTAAGGGATCAATTAGCACAAGACCAATTAGGACACGAAAGAATTAAGCGGCGGGTTTATTTTTAATTTGAAAGGCATAATAGTTTTATTATATGGGTAATCAATAAAATAAGGATACGCCACTCGACTAGCTCCTAGCTCTCTATATCAAAACCAAAAAACACACTAAGTTTTTATTTTTGGATATTTTTTCCCATGCAAAATGGTGATGCTCTCCCTATGGACAAACAAAAATTAAGTTTGATGGGAACATCAGTGAAACCCCTATAACCAGTTTGAACTCTAGTGAACCATAAAAACCATGTGTAATCTCTCGACAACACCCAACAAGGACATTTGGGATGGCAACATGAATAACTAGAAAATCAATGACACAATTATTACTTCCTTGAAACCTCAGTGGAATTCTAGGGAAAATGAAACCCATGTGAAACCTTGATAAAACATATTGGTAACTTGAGTGAAACCCATACAAAACATTTTTAAATAATTGATCAAACAAAAACAATCTGACTTTTCTAAAAAAAACACATATTGGAATTCTAGAGATAGAGCATATGTGTATTAAGTGAATCAGTTAATATTTAGATGTGAAATATGTGATGATTTACTTATGTTTTTTTATACGTTTATAGATTCATTCATGATTCATATAAGATTCACATGCGGTTCGTCATTGCGTTGTGATGACAATCCATCTAATACTATTTTATCTAATATAATTAAGGACAACTCGAGAATAGAAGAGAAGTATGTGGTACGAGCTAGAAGATAAATTGTTCGCGCCAATGAGATTGCGAATTTTGTCACGATATTCGCAGCAATACATCAGTTTTAAAACGTTATGCTGAAGAACAAATTGTCTAGATGACGAGGTGAAGCCAACCTTTAAAAACATCATGTAGATTTTCTAGGTTGGCAAAATAAAACAACAAGTTTGATTTTAAGTGTAAAAGTCGATTTGCTTTTGGCTTTGGTCTAGAGGTGGTGCTTCACGTGCATTCTAAGGGATCAATTAGCACAAGACCAATTAGGACACGAAAGAATTGAGCGGCAGGTTTATTTTCAATTTGAAAGGCATAATAGTTTTATTATATGGGTAATCAATAAAATAAGGATACGCCACTCGACTAGCTCCTAGCTCTCTATATCAAAACCAAAAAACACACTAAGTTTTTATTTTTGGATATTTTTTCCCTTGCAAAATGGTGCTGCTCTCCCTATGGACAAACAAAAATTAAGTTTGATGGGAACATCAGTGAAACCCCTATAACCAGTTTGAACTCTAGTGAACCATAAAAACCATGTGTAATCTCTCGACAACACCCAACAAGGACATTTGGGATGGCAACATGAATAACTAGAAAATCAATGACACAATTATTACTTCCTTGAAACCTCAGTGGAACTCTAGGGAAAATGAATCCCATGTGAAACTTTGATAAAACATATTGGTAACTTGAGTGAAACCCATACAAAACATTTTTAAATAATTGATCAAACAAAAACCATCCGACTTTTCCTAAATTAATAGCACATGTTGGGATTCTAGATATTTTTGGTCGTGTTACATTATCAAGTTTTACTGACATGGTAGTACTGAGCAAACGACTTAGTCTAGTCATCTTGCTTGTGCCAAGCGGCTGTCTCAACCATAGAAAACAACTAAGAAAATTGAGTGATATCTAATATAATTTCGTTGAAACCTCAATGAAACTCTATGAAACAATAAACCCCTAACTTAAAATCCTTGGCAACTTAAAATTGTTTGTTAATATCCTTGGCAACTTAAAATTTTCTGCTAACTACGTACATACTTAACGATAATTGTATTAGCATCGTCGAGACAAAAAAAATGTCCTGGGAGCAGCCAAAAGAGAAACTCGGAACAGAAGCGAAAAAAGTAAAAATTGTCTTGTCTTTTGTAGTTCAGTCTTTGAAAACTATTTCATCTGTATTAATGTCTTCACTTCAATACTAAGTGAGTGTCATGTGAATACAGGTTCTTAGTAAAAAAGAGTATGTCAATTAGTGTGTGAACCATTCAATAAGGCAGTATTAAACAGAAAATCAAAGCATACGAACACATGCTATTAATTTGTAGCAGTCATAACGCAGCGAAAAAGATATGTAACAAAACTTATTATCACTTGGAACTTGGAAGTAGCCAATATGGTAATACTGTTCCCCCTTCAATGCTGAAAAACTTAATAGCTGATAGATCACGGTACAGAATATAACAAACCAGCAAAAGGTAATCGTGTATATATGCTCTGAATAACAGGACTGCGTACAGCTCGCTGTTAAGACTTTGCAAGGGCATAGAAAGTTTGAGCAATGTCCAGGAGTAATTCCAGAATTTACAATACACATCTGTTGGTGCAGAACATGCAACACACCAGCGCAGTAAGAGCCTAATGTAACATGAACAGTCAGACCATGAAATTCATATTTAGTGCAGCAAATCTCTTTTCTAGTGAACGAATTAAGAAATGATTATCATTCAGATAACAACAAGAGAACACCCTGCCTGATGGGGGTGGCAGTGGAGGCGCCTCCTCCATGCAACACACCAGCGCAGTAAGAGCCTAATGTAACATGAACAGTCAGACCATGAAATTCATATTTAGTGCAGCAAATCTCTTTTCTAGTGAACGAATTAAGAAATGATTATCATTCAGATAACAACAAGAGAACACCCTGCCTGATGGGGGTGGCAGTGGAGGCGCCTCCTCCATGTTGCTGCTACTCCCGATGCTTTTCCGCCTGCTGCTTCTGCTGGAGAGGACGTCGGGGGACGAGGCCGAGACCGAGGTCGAGTTCAACGGGGCGTCGCCATCCTCCGCCACGGCCACACCCAAGGGAGCGCGGCCGCCCGTACGGCCGGGAGCTTGTCCTCCAGCAGGGGAGCGCGGCCACACCAACCGAGAACCAGAGGTTGGCTTCACTCTGTAGTCTGCAGTGGTTGGCTTCCCTGCACCTCCTTCTACGTGCTGCTGCTGCCGGCGAAGGACCACTAGAAAAAAAGGCGCACCCTGTTTAGCCTCGCTGCCCAGAAAGAAGCTGCAGGGGGGAGGTCCGACCGCTCCTCCGTCGATGGTGGAGCGGACAGCCGGTGAAGGTGGCGGAGATGCCTCCTTCGACAGCTCCTCCCGGCCCAGATGTGTGGCGGTGGAGCATAGCCTAACCGGGCCCCACCCGCCGGCCGGTGTAGGAGGGGTGGGTGCAGACGTTGACGAGGAGGGAGCCTGGAGCTGGAGGAGGAGGAGGGGCCGCCGGAGAGAGGAGACTGGAGAGGGTACGATGGTTCCGATCCAGATCGGGTGGACAGAGAGGACAACGACGGCATGGTGACTGCGGGTTGATTTGCGACTTCTCTGGGTACTAAAGTGCAAAATGCGGGTGAAACTTTGTCCGACACACAGTCCGTTCGATCTCACCACAACGAACGGCACAGATAGTCCGGGGGGGGCCAACTTACTACGGTAGTTGTCTCATCTACATGCGTGAGACTGCCGCCACCATTGGCGTTTGAACTCGGCGACACTTTCCGTATGTGCACCACCACATCTTCTCATATGTCTCTATACACTATGTCTACTCCCGCGGGGAATATCCCTCGCACTTCCGGCGAATCTTCAAGGTCATCGTGACGTCTACGCCAAGCGCAACCATGCATTCTTCTACAACTTCAACACATCGACGCCGTCAAGACCGACGAGGCATGGCGGCGAGGCGGGCATGGCCGAACTTAAGGCCATGCTATCTACGGCGCGTGTACCGACGAGGACACGGCTCTACCAACGCCAACACACACCACCACCCTCATGCAAAGCGAAGACCGAAGACGATGATCAAGCAGCTTAATCGGAGGTGTCTCACGGTACAATCCGCGAGAGTAATTAACCGGGAGCTTTCCGAGGCCCCGGGAACCAGGAGACTACAATCCCCTACAAGGAGTCGTGGCATTGAACCGGGACGAGGTGCCGGACACCTACAACGTCTACACCGCCCAACCTCTCTAGGTCATCATCTACGAGCTATGGTGCCGCTATCGCGGTGGCATCATCGAGTCTACCTCGACATCTACTTCAACAATCATCATCATCGTCCATGCGCCGATGAGGCGGAGTCACACTCCACCGACATGTCTTTTTCGATGAAGCAAACCATTTCTTGCCGGGCACCGACGAGGCGAAGGCAAGCCATCAAGTCCGACCGACGAGGCGGACACCCCAAGGCCGGACACCGACGAGGCGAAGGCCGCCTATCTGTCTGAGCTGACGAAGCCAGACATCTTCATCATCGGACATCGACAAGTCGGAGGGATGCAACTAAGCATCGCTGGAGCGACGGACGTACCACTCCATCTTCCGCTTCACCATCACCATCATCCACACCAAAGCGTATGAAGAAGACAAGACTCGAAGACGACGACCATTGAAGCAGCTTAATCGGAGGTGGTCTATGGGCTTGACCCATGGACGTAATTAAGCGGGAGCTTTCCGAGGCCCCGTGAATCAGAACTCCACATCGCAGAAGTCATATTGGCCGCGCCACAGGCCATCGAGCGCACATAAGGGATTTTGTAATTTTGTTTCTCATCACGAGATTAATAAAAATGCATGTCCCTACATCTTTTATTTGTGTATTTAGATACACTGGCACGCCCGCGTTTTTATTATTACATTTCGTGTCAAACAACCAGAAATCCACGTTCTACTAGGAAATCAATCTAAAAAAATGGGTTTATACGGCTTAAATCGAAGTTTGACAGGGGTGCATCACCATGGGTAGCGGATCATTTTTGTTTTAATTAGAGAGTGGATTTACTACCCACGGTGATACGTATGCACCCTTGTCAACAACTAAAGGGACAAACAAAATAACCAAGGATAACGAGTTGGTGTAACAATGGGAAACCCGCTCTGAATGTTCGCAGTGGAACACCCTGGGAAAAAATCCCGTTCCACTGGGCTCTTTTGATTTATAGGATAGGAAAATTGTAGTAACAGAAACCTATAGGATTGGGAAGGTATGTAATTGAATCATATGGGAAGAGTAATTCTCTTGAATTGTGGTGAAGGAATTTTCCATGAGGTTAGACCTCATGTTTTCTTCCTATAGGATTTGCACTTCAAGATTAATTCCTATAGGATGTGATCCTATGAATCAAACAACTTCTATAGAAAAATTTACTTTAGGAACCAATCCCTTAAATATGATATGTCATTCCTTTGAATCAAATGGGCCCTAAGAGAGTTTAGAGTTATCATTGTACCAATGGGAAACCAGCTCTGAATGGTCTTGTCGTGCAAGTTATGGACAAATCTACGTGTTACAAGTTGGAATTCCCGGTTCAAAAAAAAATACAAGTTGGAATCCGACTACAACTCATATTTCTAAACTAGGCAGGTCGCCCTTCATCGTGTCGGATACAGACTCAAGTGTCCGGGCCACATCCGTCTTCGTGCCGTGTCGGACCCAAGTATCCGGGTTGAATGAGCCTTCGTACATGAGTCGAGATCCCAACCGTACTTTGCCTCCGCCTCCGAGTCAGTACAGAGTCTTAGGTTCTCTTTACTTGGGCTTGTTGTGGTCGGCTGTACTATTGTGCAGGGGAATTTGTTCTGCAAGGAAGCTGTTGTTATGAGTTTTACCCTTTGACAATTTAGGTGGTTTTCTGGATTTAAACATGCGAATTGTCTGAAATACCTAAGAGCGTGAAAAATAACACATGGACTACTACAATGATTGGCATGTAGCAGCATCACAAGCATCGAAGAATAACTATAAAACAAAACGAAGGGAGCAGGAGCTGCGAAGTAAACGAAGGGAGTTCAGGTTCAGTTAGCAATTAGCTGTACAGGGGTTAGCTAGAAAAGAAAAGTTACAGTTCTCACAGCCAAAGAGCTCCTTCAGGCCAGTGCTCTTCCAAAGCCTGATTTCCTCCAGGATGTTGCATTTTTTCCACACACACGAGCAAGCACCATCGCGAGAAAATTGTAAAAAACCACCACAATTGGTGGTCAAACTTCAAAAGACCACCGGTTTTCAACGAATTCGCAAATCACCACCACTATTCATTGACAACGTTACAAAAAACACAGATTGTATGTGTTAGCTCGTTTAACCGTATTTCTGACAGGTGGGGGTCACTGTAAGGCGTGACGTGGCAATTTTTGATGGACAGCTCAAACGGCCGTTAACGGCACGGGGTCAATGGCAAAAAAGAAAAAGGAAAAAAAAAAAGGTCAACGCTGGCTTGTCGTGGCAGCCGTCGGACACCCGATGAAGCGACACGGCGTGGCAGCGCTCTCAGTCCCTGCGCGGCCGGCGGCGGCGCGGTTCAGACGCTCGCTCGGCGGAGGTTCGGACATGGAGCTGTCGCGGGGGACCTCAACCTGCGGGGAATTGAGGGCTGCCGCCTCGAGCTGCGGGGAACGCCGGCAGGGACGAAATTGCAGGGAGCGGGCCGCCTCACCGCGTCGCCGGAGGAGAAGGCCGGCGCGCCGGGGATGAGTAGGGCGTCCGCTGCCAGAGCAAGGCGCCCAGCAGCGGTCCTCGGTCGGACAAGCTAGGAGGCCGGGGGAGAAGAAGGGGACGCCGCCGGCAGTTGGAAAAGAAGGGGGAGGCCGGTGGGGGAGGGGAGGGGCGCCGCCGGCAGTTGGAAACGGAGGTCGAGACGGCGGCGGAGGTGGAGGCCGGGTGGCGGCGCGCGCGGAGGTGGCCGGGTGGAGGCGGCGCGCGCGCGGAGGCGGCCTGGTGGCGGCGGTGCGCGCAAGGAGGAGGCCCAGAGGTGGCTGCCGGATTCGACGAGGATGGGGAGCCGGCGGGCAGGTGAGCGGCCAGCGGCCGTACCGGCGGTGGCTGGAGTAGGCCGGAGCGGCGGCGGTGGCTGGGTGCGGCCAGAGCGGCGGTGGTGGCGTGAGATGCATGCGAGGAGAGAGAACGCGGCACAGAGAAGGCGTTGACCAACAAAGCCGTTTCCGCGATCCGCAAAAAACGCCACATCACACCTGCAAGTGGGCTCCATCTGTCAGAATCAAGGTTAAACGAGATAACAGACAGAATCAGTGTTTTTGTAACGTTGTCAATGAATAGTGGTGGTGATTTGCGAATTCGTTGAAAACCGGTGATGTTTTGAAGCTTGACCACCAATTGTGGTGGTTTTTTGCAATTTTCTCCACCATCGCGATACCATCATCGGCAAGTAGTACACATACGGCCACGATAGGCAACAGCAGTACACTCGTATTGTGGGCAAGCAGCAGTTCATCGGCAACCACCTCGGACGGCGCAGAGCCGGAAATGGTCAGTAGGCCTGAGCCGGCTTTCTCCTTTCGGCTTGCTCGATGAAAAGGATATTTGAAGACTTTCTTTTCCCCACCGCTGAGCTCCCGAACAGTACTTTGAGAGTCGTCTTCGACTTTTCCGCCGCTTCGCCGGCTCGCTCCTTGCTCCTCTCCGGCGGTGCTGCCGCTCGGCGTGGACATGGTAGCGTAGCTTGGCTTGTACATACTAGGTTTAGCTTTAGTTTTAGCCGCTGTGCTTGGTTTGCCTATATGGCGTTGTCTGAGAGTAGGGTGGTGGATCTTGGCGGCCAGATCCACCGCGCCGTGGCCTTCTTCTTCCGAGCTGCAGCTCGCCGTGGCAAGCGGTGCTGCAGGCGACGTCGACGGGGGCGTGCATCTCTCCTAATAAGGTACGCAAAGGAAGCTTCGAGTTGGGGTTTTCCGGCCAGCCCTGGTCTCGGGCTGTTCTTCCTCTTCTTCATGATGTGCTCTGGAGGTCGGAGTTAGCGATGAAGAGAAGATCTGGCGGCTTCCATAAGGCTGAATCCCTAGTTCTCTGCTGCAATTTCTTCGATCTGTCTCCTCTGGTTAGTGGCAAGAAGCCAGAGTTTGATGGCACATCAGTGCATCCTGCTCGGCGGCGGAAAGCTAGGTTTTCTGGAATTTCTGGAGCGGAAGAGTTTGTCTTGCTATGTCGCAGTGGTTGCGGAAAGGAAGATCGGCGATTTAGTTCTGGATTTCCACAGGGAGATATGACTGCGAACTACGGAGATCATCAACGGTGGCGAGCTACCGCTGTGTTATTCTAGGCACAAGGAGCCACTCCGTGCCGTGGCAGTTTCTTTGCCATGGCGTCTTCAACCTCCAGGCCAGAGTGCCATTGCGGAGGCCCTTCTCCAGCTCCGCCGCGGCATCAAACGTCGCACTGTCTCCAAGTGGTCTCATCCCCGGCGATGGCGTCGACGGCCGCTGCGTCGAGTTGCTCGATTCCGGTGGTGAAGGATCTGATTGCACTCCGTTTTCTTTAGGCAAGGTCCTTTTTGTAAAGTCCAAGGACTTGGTTGTAATTTTCTTTACTTTGAGGTCCTTGATGTAATTTGTAACTCCACCGAGTAATGCAGTCTGGACCCTTCGGGGTCCTTCTCCTTGTTCAAAAAAAAAAAAGGATATTTGAAGATCTGGTACAGCTTGAAGCATCTCCTAGGATCTCAACGAAGGCAAGCAGCTGACGAAGCGTGGGCCAGCTACGGCACTTCGGCGAAATAGCTCCAAGAGCCCGAGAGAGCTGCTGCAAATCAGTGAGCACAGAAATTCCCCTAAACAAATGTCACGTACTCCAATCAGTAAGCATGGTCCTAAACAAAGTAGCACAGAAATACTCCAAGGTCACGTACTCACTAAGCACAGAAATTGCCCTAAACAAAGTAGCACACAAATACTCCTCTCCTGCCTAAACAAGAGCACATCACTCGTAACGTTGTTACTCTCTTACTGAATTTTACTCAAGTTTTGGGGTCAGTCATCCACGTGAAGTGCAGAGCATGGCCTGGCATTCAGCTCTAGAGTTACAAAGACTAGTACAACACATACCACGAACGGGTTTTACTCCTGGTTACTGACAAAGATTGGACAAACGTAGCATGAACTTGTTGCTTCTGGACAAGTGGTGCATCCATTGTTCTTCTTCTGGTCCGATAAAGCAGCAAGTCTCTCCTCCTCCTCGCCGCCGCCCGAGGGCGTCGCCGGGCCCTGCCCGTGCGGCGCCGGCGGCGGCGGGGCGTCTTCTCCCTCTCGCTGGGTCGCGGCGGCGCGGGGGCTGCGGTCGGCGGGGGCGTGGCACTTCTCGGGGGGCGCGACGGCGCGTCCGCGCTGCGGCGGTGTGGCGGCTCCGTGGTTGGCGTACCCGCGTCGGTCGGCAGCGGCGGGTGACGCTGCTCTGCCGCATCTGAGATCTGGGGAGGTGGGAGCGCTCCGGCGGCAGGTCGTCCGCCACGGCCATGGCCTGCTGCTCTGCGTGGAGGGTCCCGGGCAGGGCCGTCTGAGTCACGCGCCTCTCGGGGCGTCTCGAGCTTGGGACGGGACAGGGGTCCCGTGCCCGCTGCGAGCCCGGCGTTCTTCGTCCCAGATTTGGTGCCACTGGTTGCCATGGGGGCAGCTGGTTGCCGGTCTGGTAAAGGAACCTCTTTCTTCATCTGCCTTCAGTTCAGTGGTGCGTTGGGCTTGGACGCCGGGGCGGCGGCCCTGGAAGGCGGGAGTTTGCTTGGTTGGCGGGCGTGCCAGCGACTCTGGTGCTGGCTGGCCCCCACGGGCCGTGTGGGCCGCGTGGGGTTGGCGAGCGGCGTTCTGTGACGGTGGCTCGAGAGTCGTTTGACGCTCGGTGCCCGGGTAGAAGCTGGAGAGGTTGGCCGAGGGGAAACCCTTGCTCGGGTCTTTCTCAGGCCGCGGCGGCGACGTCCATGGACGCCGTCCCCTTCTTGAAGGCGTCGCAGTGGCTTCTCTCGGCCTTCTACACTCCGGATGAAAATCCAAGATCTTCGGATCGGGCGGCGGCGGCACTCCGGTGTCGTGATCTTCTTGAAGACGCAGCCTTGGAGTTCACGGCGTATTGCTCTCCGGAGGTGGTTTGGCGTCCTGCGTCTTGCCTTCTCTGGCAAAGCTTGTTACTTGCTCTGCACCTCGGCGTTTCTCTGTGCGTGGCTCCGGTTTGCCTGTCTTCAGCTTTGTGGTCTGTGGCGGTGTTGCTCCAGGTGGCGCAGTCTTCAGCGGTGTAGCTCGCCTCGGCGGTGTGCCGTGTGTGTTGGTGTGCCAGTGTCCCCCAGCTCCGGCCCGACACCTCGACCCGTCTTGTGTGTGCTCTCTTCGACTCTGCTCGTTGGGTGCTCGCCTTTCCTCTTCAGTTGTTGACAGTGGCGGTGTTGCTCCAATTGGTGCGGTCTTCGGCGGTGTTGCTCGTCTCGGCGGTGTGCCGTGTGTGTTGGTGTGCCCGTGTTCCCCAGCTCCGGCCCGACACCTCTGCCCGTCTTGTGGGTGCTCTCTTCGGCTCTGCCCCTTTGGTGTTCACCTGTAATCTTCTCGGTAGCCTCGTGTCTTGTGTGTGTGTGCAGTGTCGAGTTGTAAGCTGGGTTCAGCACTTTGTATCTGTTCACCGTTTCGGTGTTATTAATTTAACGCCGGGCCTTTCGGCCTTATGTTTAAAAAATAAAGCAGCAACCAAAATGATACCACGAACTTCTAAAGGATGCCATACAATTCCGCGAAGCCATTCTGCTTGTCCTCTGAATACCAAGAAATGGACTGCAGCTGCATGGTGGCAGAAACAATATGGTCATGATGAAAATATTTGGCAGTGAGAGGCAAATAGCACCAGCAAACAAAATCACGCATCTTGATTACTAACAGGTGACAGATTGTTTCTCAAGATATGTCTGAATAAAAGTTTGAAATTTACAAGGTTTAGAGAACTTTTGTTTTATAATATTTAAGTTCAGAACTGTATGCTGACGCTACTGCGGTAAGAATCCAGGTTGTGCACAACAATGCAGAACTATTTGAATTAAGAATTCTAGGTTGTGCATACATCTTTTTTTAGAAAAGGGGGCCCCCAGCCTCTGCATCAAAAAGATGCATGCGGCCGCTTTATTAACTTATTTCGAAGTTGTTCCTTAGTTCGTTACAAACTCATGGATCACAAAGGGTCGATACATGTATCAACCATCTAAATAGTCCAAAACAAAAAGAAGAAATCATGATTGTAGTCTCTTCTCAGAATGCCAGCCCGCACGGTTGAAGAAGTCCTTGGCGACCGTCTCCAACCGGGTACATCCAAAATCCATAACATCGCGTTGCTCCACTGGTTGGAGATAGGACCATGATCGGATCCAGTGAGTAATCAAGGGAATGACCTGCAAAAAAGATGGTTTTTTTTGGCTTGTTAAAAACAAAATCATTTCGGACATTCCAAATCGCCCATAACAATGCGCAAACCCCCACACGGATTGGGTTGTGCATACATCTGTATTTGCACAACAATGCATCCAGCTAAAATGCGTCTACTTCCAACTTCTGTGACCATGGTTAGGCCTGCACTCTTGAGCCTACCGTTTGTATATTAGTTTCACGACCTTTACAGGACCATGACACTCATGTTTGGCACTGATGTTCAAATCAAGGTAGAAAATAGCTTGCTATAAGATATAGCGGCGGCCTCCTCTAAATGCTATACACGCTATAGCGTGCTAATAGCGCGCTATATTTAAATAGTGTTTTGTAAAAAATAACAGATATAGCTTAAAAATAAAGAATTTCAACAAGAAAAAAGGATAAAATGCAAAAAGTGTCAGAACAATGTATGCTTCACCGCGTATTAAAATTGTTCTCCAGTTGTCTAGAAGCCTAACATCAACATCCCATGGGGCAACAACATATTACAAATTATTTATCCGGAATCTCAACATTAGCGATGTCAACTTTCGATTCAGAAGATAAACCGAAAAATTGCAGTTGATCACCTCCACAAACAGGTAGCAATTTTTCTTCTCCCTAGTGTGAAAATTCTAGCGTGCTATAACGCAATAACATTTTAGCGTGATATAGCGTGCTATTTCGCAAATAGCACCATAGCGAGCAAAAGTTGTAAAATTTAGCGTGCATTCTTTAGATATGCTATAGCGCGCTATTTTTTTCCATGGTTCAAATAGCTGAGAGACCAAATTATGCAATTGCTGGAACAGAGTCATTTTTTCTTCTGCAATTAAATAGGGTTCTAACGAAACAGATGCATTACAAGGTATACATCAGTTAAGAAAGGGGCAGCCAGTCATATCATACCTACTCAAATTCTAAAATTCCAAATCCAATCCCAACATCTCATCATAGAAACAAAGTGCACCAATGCAAAAGTCAGAGCTAGTGAGGAAACTGTAAACAGGGGTCATACCAAATAATGTGAGATCATTCGCCGTGGTCATCTTGGTCATTCAGGGCTGGAAATATGGGAGGCCAGACAGTCATAAAGGGAAAGACACAGACGTCGGAGAATAAGCCCACCGTCACCTCATAGACTGTCTCCTTCCTGCTCCTCAGATTCACACAAATGATAGCCCTACTTTTTTCCAACCCCAAGAACACAAATTCAGCATTGTCCCCGACCCCAAGCACCGAAATTTCCTCACAACGATCATGTGCCACGCTCACACAAAATCTGACAAAAAGTGCCCAATTGTCTTCACCGTTGTCATCGGTCTCATGGTGCAAGACACTAAGGTGAATCCCCTCTCCATGGATGAGAAAGAGCCCAGCATCATCTGAAGATGAGAGTCTGTAGTCTCCATCGATTTCATTTGGGAGCTTCACGGTGAAAAATCGAGGACATGAGCAACAAAGTCCAACATATGAATGCAACGATCGTCAGTCAACATGTAGAGCTTGCCATGGGCAGCCATCACCATCCAAATATCATTAGAGAGCGCAGGGAGCTGTCCTTCTGCCAAGATGCATTCACCCCAAGCACCAGATTTTTTTTTTTGCATGGTAATACGATTCTAATTGATAAATAAAAGACGAGATACAAAGTAGGTATACACTGATCTTACAGATCTGGAAAAAAGATAGGATAAACCTATGTGACAAACCAACGCCTATCCATCTTCTTGGGCACCACCGTAGCAGCCACCAAAGAAAAAAATAGACAGATCACCTCTTCACCCGAGCTCGACGCGGCTCCATCGCTGATCATCAGCTTTTCGGACCTTCAAAGTAGTTTGTCATAGGACAAACCATTGCCGTTTAAAGAATCAGACCGGGGCAGCACGACCCCGGACACGCCATCGAACTTCAGCACTGGCACCCCGCACGACGACGTCGGAGTAGGGAACCAGAACCGTCAGCCTCCAACCACGAACCCACCACAAGGTACACCATCTCCCAGCTGTCACCGGTGCAGACCACCGTCTGCACGTACTCCTGGACGAATCCTCTCTGCTCCACCATGGCGCCGGAGACAACGCCACAGCAACGGGGACAGAGAAGGAGGAAAAACCCATCTGATGGAGTCGCCGCCGCCGCCTCGCCGACACCATCCATGAACCCAACAGCCACCGATCTGAAAGATCGGCAAGCACACAGTGCCACCAACTCTGAGACGCCGCCATGAAGGACACCGCGGGTGTGGGATGAGGCAGATTTATTTGCCCGGGCGCCGCTCCCACCACCCCAACGACGCACCATGCCAGAAACTTTCTAACCCTAATTACCATGCAAAAACGGGGTCCCCCTCCCTCATGCCGCCGGAGCGGCAAGCGGAAGTAGAGGGGCCCAGCTCTTCCGCGGTGGCCTGCGGTGGCGGCGGCTAGGGCAGGAAAGTGAGTCGCCTCGCGAGTCGCCTGCTAGCGCCTCACGAGCGAAGCGGCAGGACGGGGACCATGCCTAACGTCGGGCACAGAGGGCTGCGCACGAGGTATTGGCCGTAGGTGAACCCATCGGGCTGGAGGAGGAGGCGGCCATTTCGGCAGTCGAAGGGCCCTACAGAGGGATCGCCGTCGTCAAAGTCGGCGCGGCTGACGGCGGCGTGGAGCTCCGGGGCTTCCGAGACAGGCATGAACTGCGGGCACGGCCGGTAGAAGGCGTCATGGATGTAGAAGCCGAGAAGGCGGGGCGGGTGGCGGTCGCGGAATCGGCGGAGGAATGCGGGGTCGGTGGCGAGGCCGAGCCATCGCTTGGAAACGAGCGCGGCGCGGACGAGGAAGGCGGGGAAGCCGAGGCGAAGCAGGATCTCGCGGAGCAGGTCGTCGTCGCGGAGGACCGCCGCCATCGCGCCCTTGCTGCCTCCCATTCCTCCGACCAAGCACAGCACGGGAACGCGGTGGTGGGAGCTCCGATTTGGGGGAAGTTCTAAAAAAAAGTTGCGGTAGAAGTGAAAACCTAACTGACATTCTGACAAGAGGAGTGGAGGATTTCGGGCCTCGGCAGTCGGCACCTTGCATCTTTGGATGGGGAGGAATTAACAATTTTAGTCACACAACTTGCGCGCTACGAACGATTTAGTCCCACATCTTGCAAATTGGACACTTGTGGTACCTCAACTTGCGTTGTCAGGATTAATTAGTCCATTTAGTCCGAAACGTGCCACGTCGGACGCTGACTGGACTAAAAATTTGCACTTTAGTCCAGCAGAGTAGAATAAATTTCTGTCCCAAGTCCTTCCGCTCAGTTACGATTTGACATCATTTTTGCATTTCAGTCCAGAGTGGAATAAATTTCCATCCGATCCTTCCTCTCAAGTCTTTCTGCTCGTCAGTTAGGACGATGACTGGACGAAAAAATTGCACTTGCGTTACCGGACGATCCCGGCGCTTGTGCACGGAGAGGTGCAGGAAGTCGCGCTCGGCGCAGAGCTTGGCCTTGGCGGCATCCACGGCAGCGTCGGTGGCGGGTTGGGGGAAGGGATGGTCGGAGGGCGGCGGAGCGATGCCGGGGTCCTTCGATCCGTCGAAGTGGCCGTACATGGCCGCCGGACTGAGGATGCATTTACGTCGTACAATCACCGGATGGATACTTTGGACTGAAATGCAAAAATGCCGTCAAATCCTTACTGACGAGCGGAAGGACTCAGGACGGAAATTTATTGGGCTTATTGTTTCTGTGCCCTACTTCGCTCAGTTTTACTCATCTGTGCCCTACCTGCGTACTTTTCCTCGTCCGTGCCCTACCTGGCTCGTTCGAGGCTCGGAGATGACGAAGACAGACGTTTCCATCCGGTCAAGCCCTTTGACCGTTAACGAAGTTGTGACATGTGGGCCCAGCGAAGTGCATGCACCCGTGCGCACCCATGCTGCTCGCCGTCCCCACTTAAAGCTTACAAGTGGAGCCAGCTTAGGAGGAGTGCTTGCATGCAGCCGTACGAGCGCGTCCATGCCTGCTCGCCGTCCTCGCGCCTTCAATGGCATGCCCCCCTGGCCGGCAAAAAGCTGCCGCGCCGCCTACGCTGCCGGCCCGGCCGCGCATCTGCTCCGCCGCCTTCGCGTCTCTATTGCCTATCTGTCCCGCTACAAGCTGAGCAGTCTGGCGAGCCGAATCAATGCCCGGTCGCCATTACTGCCAGTCCAGACGCGACGCCGTCCAGACCGCATATGGCTAGAAAATGAGCCATTTCCTTGCCCATTGCGCCCAGTGATCCCCTCTTCCTCTCTTACTGCCAGTCCAGACGCGACGCCGTCCAGACCGCATATGGCTAGAAAATGAGCCATTTCCTTGCCCATTGCGCCCAGTGATCCCCTCTTCCTCTCCTTGACACCCTCGCCCAGTCCCTCATCTTTCCATGGCGCGTGGTGGTGGCCGCTCCACTCCCAGCTCGAACCGCCGTCGCCACGTCCGCTATCCTTGGTTTCTTGAGTTGTGCGAGGGCAGCGGCAGGGGCCGTGGGCGTGGGCGCACTCCTCCAAGGTCGAGCAGGATCCGTGCATTCTGGGAGTCTCCTCCGAGCTCGAGCGGGGGCAGGGCCAGGGCCATTGCTCCCGATCCCATTCCCTTCATCGATATGTCCGAGGAGGAGAGGGAGGAGGAGGAGGTCATGGACCTGGGTATGGTCTGGGCCAGGGCTGACTATCAAGCCACGGAGCAGGCCAGGCATTCCGTCGAGCAGCAACAGCTCATGGAGCTATGGCCGCTTCTGTTGTCGAATCAGAAGCCGCGGAGAAGACGAGAGCCGCGAAGTATGTGGACGACCTGCAGAAGGCTCCGAACAGCTCGGAGAGCAAGGGCAACGCCCCCAATGGAGGTCGACGGCAAGGGCAAGGGCAAGGCCAAGTCGGTGGAGGTTTCCGATGACGAGGACGAGTGGTAGTCCATTTTAGTTATTAGTTGTTTTAAGGGCAAGGCCAAGGGTACCAAGAAATTTTTGTTGTTGATCTATTTTATAATTTTGTACTATGCACCAATGAATATTATGTTGTCTCGTTATTAGTTGTTTTAATTATGAATTATGTCAAACTCTTGCAAAATTCGTTTTTTCTGTCCTAAAATTCACAACTTAGTCTACCATGAATCTACGCAATTGCAAAGAAAAAGTCGGAAATATTCACCCCTTAGCTATGAAATTTGGCCTTGTGCATTGACATTTTGAAATTTCCAATTATGTGTGAAAATCCCCATTTGGCCTTATGCATTGACCAATCAGATCGCAGAATGAGCTTCTCGCGGATCGCCCAGAGTCTGCCCGCACATTCCTTCTAGAAGAACGATCGGACAGCTGTAGTTCGGCGAGGTTTGGGACGGGGTTTGGAGGCAGTCAACGGGGTTTTGAAAAGTTTGACAAAGTTTTAAAATTTCATTTTGGAGTGACTAATAAGGATCCAGACTTAGTTTTTCATTTTTATGTTTTAAACTTGTTTAATTGTTGGTCAAAGTTAGGTTTGACCAATATTTGAAATGAGCTTCAAAAATTCAAAAAAAATAAAAAAAGGAAAAACCTGCGCACATAGTCTTCTTATGTCATATACTAACGATTCAAGTTGATAAACAAGGTCTATATACATTCGAACCAAAAATTCAAGTATCGATATATCTCAAACTATGTCGCATGAAGTCAAAGTGAAGAGAAGTGGTTTTGGATTTGCAACATGAAAGTTTCAAAAAACTCACCAAAGCTTCACTTTGGAGTGACTAAGAAGGATCCAGACTTAGTTTTTTATTTTCATGTTTTAAACTTGTTTAAATGTTGGTCAAAGTTAGATTTGACCAATATTTGAAATGAGCTTCAAAAATTAAAAAACAATTAAAAAAAGGAAAAACCTGCGCACATAGTCTTCTTATGTCATATACTAACGATTCAAGTTGATAAACAAGGTCTATATACATTCGAACCAAAAAATTCATGTATCTAATGTGATATATCTCAAACTATGTCGCATGAAGTCAAGAGTGAAGAGAAGGGGTTTTGGATTTGCAACATGAAAGTTTCAAAAAACTCACCAAAGCTTCATTTTGGAGTGACTAAGAAGGATCCAGGCTTAGTTTTTTATTTTCATGTTTTAAACTTGTTTAAATGTTGGTCAAAGTTAGGTTTGACCAATATTTGAAATGAGCTTCAAAAATTCAAAAAAAAATCAAAAAAGGAAAAACATGCGCACATAGTCTTCTTATGTCATATACTAACGATTCAAGTTGATAAACAAGGTCTATATACATTCGAACCAAAAATTCATATATCTAATGTGATATATCTCAAACTATGTCGCATTAAGTCAAGAGTGAAGAGAAATGGTTTTGGATTTGCAACATGAAAGTTTCAAAAAACTCACCAAAGCTTCATTTTGAAGTGACTAAGAAGGATCCAGAGTTAGTTTTTCATTTTTTATGTTTTAAACTTGTTTAAATGTTGGTCAAAGTTAGGTTTGACCAATATTTGAAATGAGCTTAAAAAATTCACAAAAAATCAAAAAAAGGAAAACCTACGCACATAGTCTTCTTATGTCATATACTAACGATTCAAGTTGATAAACAAGATCTATATACATTCAAACGTAAAATTCACGTATCTAATGTGATATCTCAAACTATGTCGTATGATGTCAAGGGTGAAGAGAAGGGGGAGAAGGGGTTTTGGATTTGCCAAAACTCACCAAAGCTTCATTTTGGGGTGAATAAGAAGGATCTGAGCTTACTTTTTCATTTTCATATTTTAAACAGTTTTCGTCTGTTTTTTGTGTCCCATCGCGTCCAGTTCGCGCTCGGTGTGACACGAGTACACGCATGCAGGTTGGCACGTAAACATAAAGGATGATCGCGTCAGTTCATGCAAAAAATGGTTGCAACATGTCTAGACATGTCTAGATGGATCAAAACATTCCCAATTGCGGTCAATTTGACCAACACGTCCATGCACGGCAAATGTTCGACAGATGTACAACACGCGTCTAGATACTCTAGCTGATGTGGTGAACAATTATTGTCCTGCCATTTCATCTGAACGCCATCGAGTGCGAATATAGCTGTAATGTGCAGTCTTTTCACACTGGTTTTGGCAAAATACGAAGCGACCGTCTGTTCATTTCCGCATGCGGTTATCAATGGACGCGCCGTCGCAGTTAGTTCATCTCTATCCCTCCTCAAAGATAAAAACCCCAATACGTATGCGGTTCCAAAGCAGTTCTTCTCTCTTCTCTCCCAAAAATCCCAATCTCTCTGCCATAGCGGACGAATGGTGGCAGAACGACGCCATTCCGAGCGACTCGGACGGCGAGGGCAACCCCATCCGTGGTGGGACGAGGGCCACGAGCACTGGCAAGAAAACCTCGACAGCGACGATGACGGCGAGGGCGACGACGACGACCAAGGCGAGGGCCATGGCCATGGCTCCGACCCCGACTCTGACGACGACGATGAGGAGGAGGAGGAAGAGGAGGAGGACGAGGAGGAGGAGGAGCCGCCGAACGACGACTCCGACTCCGAGGAGGACGACGACGACGACGACGCACCGCCAGCGAAGAGGCGACGGATGTAGGATCCGAGGCGGAGGAAGTTGGAGCCCGCCGCTGGCGTAGTAGCAGTGCAGTAGTTGCACTGCTACTGATTAGTAGTAGTAGTATTAGCCCGCCGCCGGCGTAGTAGCAGTGCAGTAGTTGCACTGCTACTGATTAGTAGTATTAGCCCGTCGTCGGCGTAGTAGTTGCACTGCAGTAATCTTTTGTAATCAGTTTCTTAACTGAATGTGAATTATGAATCCTAATTTAAGTTTCAGTTTCCCTGTGCAAATTCTAATTATTAATCCTAATTCTAAAGTTCAGTTTCCTAATGATTTAATTACAGTGTTATCGACGTACTAATCAACGAATTCTCACTAAACAATGAATAAATAAATGTTGATTCAGACAAAAAATTATTCATCGAAATATTTGTAATTAAGTTCAAAATTAAATGGTTAATCTTGGGGCCGAGAAGTCCCAACTTGGGCGTCAGACTCGCTTCCTGGCAAGCCGTTCCCACCTACCTGTCCCACTTGAGCGGTCCTACTTGTCAACTCACGAGGTGCCCCAGGCCGACCCCATTAGTCAGGCCAAGTGACGGTCAAAGGAGGTTGACCAGACGGAAACGTCCGTCTTCACCATCTTCGAGGCTCAAAAGACTCAGGTAGGGCACAGACGAGGAAAACTACGCAGGTAGGACACAGATGAGTAAAACTGAGCGAGGTAGGGCACAGAAACAATAAGCCCAAATTTATTCTACTCTACTGGACTAAAGTGCAAATTTTTCGTCCAGTCAGCGTCCGACGTGGCATGTTTCAGACTAAATGGACTAATTAATCCTGGCAACGCAAGTTGTGGTACCTCCGGTGTCCACTTTGCAAGATGTGAGACTAAATCGTTCGTAACACGCAAGTTGTGGGACTAAAAGTGTTACTCTATGTTTGGTAGCAGAGTATCCTAAAAAGCAAAGTATTCTAAAACTACAGTTTTCTAGCCCGTAGGCATAACTTAGCAAAGTATTGACAAACTGAACAATTTTGGAGTATTGAGAATACTGTGACCTGTTTGGCTAGCGCTGTAATTATCTACGTAAAGCCGCTACCATTAGAGAAATCTGTTCCAAACTCGCGGGAAAACAAGACCACTTCTTCCTCCAAGCGCGCCATGACGCCCAGCTTGGCTCACCATTATCACCACGCCTTCAATGACGAGTCGACCAGGAGTTGCAATTCCTCTCACAGGCTGCTCCGCGGCTCCGCCCCATCCAGGATAGGCAGATGCTGGAGTCTGGCTTCTCCACCCACCACGAACGCGGACGCCGACGACCACGGCAGAGAAGGTGGCTACTCAGCCCCGTCTACGACCTGGAAAGCTACCGCCGGAGTGCGGCTGCTCCGCCCCGTCCGCGAGATTGAAGGGCGTAGCTGGATTTCGGCTGATTCGGCCATCTGCGACCGCCAAGGCCTCCGCGGGAGTCAACACTCTCAGGTTCAGTGCTATTTTTCTCATCGATGAAAGTACCAGCAGTGGTGCGTCATTGCTTCCAAGTTCAGTAGACTGGTAGTCCCTTTTTTCTTGTGGTAGATAGATGGCCCGGGAGCCGCAAAAAGCTTCGACAGCTCAAATCAACAGAAATAAACACGAGGACAGAGGCAGAGCACTCACCTTTCTTCTCTTCATCGGTCTCTTTTCGCTTTCCCATGGCTGGCGACGATCCGATCTCGCGAGAAAACAAGGAGGCAGCGGCGGCGAAGCAACAGAGCGAGCGGAGCAGGTCGTCTTTCTCGCTTCCTCCGTTTCCGAAAAAGAGGTCTCGAGTTGTTTTTTCAATACGTTGAAAAAACCACAGTTTCACGGAAACTGCGGTATTAATACCACGTTTTTTTCCTATAGCCAAACACATCAAAGTATTATATACTGCAGTATTTCTGCAATACTTCAAAAATACTCAGCTACCAAACATAGCCTTAATTCCTCTTGGATGGGAGCACGAAGTAGAGCTGGCAACTTTCCCTCAAAAAAAAACATTGATGGCGGTTGATCAGGAAGGAAGGAAATCGTTGGTGAACGTGAACCTTGTCCGGTACAAACCCAAAACCTAATAAGCAAAGAGAAACCGAAAGCATCGCGCGAGCGTCGCCTCCGCCTTCAAACACATGCCCACGTAGGGCTGGACGCGACCCTAACACTAGCGCGTCGCCACGTCCCGGACGTCTTGCTGCTCGAAGACGTCATCCGGCCGGCTGGTGCTCGCGCTCCTCGCCCGTAGAGATTATTCCGGTATACCCTCACCCGTCTCCCTGCCGGCCATTCGCCAGGACCGATGCGCAACCTTCTCTCGGTATGATCCTATCTTTACATGTTGTGGTCTTCATGTTCGTCATTGGTTCTTGTTGTGTTTTGTGGGGAAAATATGAAATTAAGAGTTCCTGGCCTGGTCTGCCAATTGGTATTAGTTCGTGCTTTGATCCATCTTCATAATCCTAAAATCTCTTCTTTGAGGTAGTAAAAAACAACTTCAGCAGTTCATTAATTCCAGGTGCTTTGATTGCAGATATGGGTACAATTGAGATGCTACAATGAGTTTTGGTAGTACAAAAGTTTCTAGCGTCTCTTTGGTTTGTAACAATGAAATTTAACGTCATATTCGTATTTTCCACTTTGGCAGGAATCATTTGAGCTCGGCGAAGGGGAACATGCCCCAAGAGATGTCGATATTGAGCTCGGTTTGCAAGGCGCCGCGCAGCCTGGTTTCGACGGCTTCTTTGAACAGGTGCGCTTTTTCCCTTGTGTGTATTTTCGAGTCTCTTTCTGTGTGAACATAGCCAATAGAATTAATTGAAGTGAGCATTGTTGGAAATAATCCAAACATGCCTAGCTAGTACGGTTATTTCCATGTTAGAGTTTGGTAAGTCTGAACTGTCACTAGTAGAAAAGGGGGCAACGGTGCGCCCCCTTTAATACCGGTCGTGCAAAAACCGGTACTAAAGGAGGGCATTAGCACCGGTTGCGTTCGTGGCACCGCGGCGAGAACCTTTAGTACCGGTTTCTAATAACAACCGGTACTAAAGGCTACCCTTTAGTACCGGTGTTTTATACCAACCGGTACTAAAGGGTTGGAGGCCCCGCGGCACGGTTGGTGGCCCCACGGCAAGCCCTTTAGTACCAGTTGTTATTACCAACCGGTACTAAAGAGTAGCCTATATTGGCTTCTTCCACCCCGAGCCAGCTCTATTTGAAGCAACTCGACCCAACTCCATTTTTCCTCTCTCCCAAGCTCTAGGTCACCCCATTTTTCTCCAACATTTGTCAAGATTGGTGGCACCCTATACAAGGGTTAGCAACTTCTTCATCTTCTCTTCCGGCATTTCAGTTTAGCTCATTTTCTGCAAGTTTAGCAGTTTGATTTTGTGTGCTTGCAAGGTGTTTGATGAAATGACTAAGTTAGGGATTTCATTTGTTTTATATGCATTTTGAGCTCAAATTAAAGTATAATTTGTGGTTTTATAGTGTCGTCCCGTCCCCTTCCTCACCGCCGTCGATCGCCCGCGCCGCTCCGTCACCGACACCACCTCGGTGAGCCTCTTTTTTATCTTTTATTTTAAAAATGTTAGTTATATGATTTAAATGCATAATTATTTCTTGTATAATTTTCTTATGTTTTTTTATATGTATAGTGTCATGGTTTTGATATCCGTCCCCGTCGGCCCTCGTCCGGTCTATGATTCGGATGTGGTATATTTTTATAACTATTTATTTTGTTTCGTGTTTATAACAATCATGCCGACCAACTTGACATAGATATATTTTTATTTAGGAGGTAGTTGAACCGGAAATTCCAGCCGACCCTATTGTCGAGTTTTTAAAAAAGAAAACAACGATTTGAAAGCAAAATTGAAGATAAGTGAAGATCTTCGTCTCCAATGCCTGGAAGAGAAGATGGTATTGGACTTGAAGATTGCCGACATCGTTGATGCTCACGGGGTCGAGCTTGCCGACGTCGTCGCTGCTCACGAGAGAAGATGGATGCAATGCGCGTCAAGCTTAAAAAGATTAGAAAATATGTCATTAGTCAAGAGGCTTGGTATCATTATGCTGTTGGTTCAATAGTTACCTTGGTTGCGATTCTGATCGCATTTGTTGTTGGATTTAAATTCTTTAGATAGTTGTATGTTAGTTTCGATTGATGTATGTTTCGTGAGAACTATGTATTACATTTGGGCACTACTCTACTTTGTTTTAATGTGATGAACTTGTATTAATTAATTTGGTCACGTATCTCTATTCATTATTTAGCTGGTGTAATGGTTTTTGATGTATTTATGTAATGCAGATGAGCCGAGAATGGATGTACGGTGATCGACGCTGTCCCGAGTTCATTGATGGCATGCATCGTTTTCTCGATGTGGTTAAGTTAAACAAGCTGAAGAATGGTTTTATGATTTGTCCATGTGATGAATGTCGGAATACGAGGAATTACCCGAGCGTAAGAACCATACACTCCCACTTGTTGCGACAAGGCTTCATGCCCAATTATTTTTGTTGGACCAAGCATGGAGAAAGAGGGGTTATAATGGAAGACCCTGAAGAAGAGGATGATGACAACTATCCTGTGTTCTCTGAACACGGTGATACTACAATGGGGGAAGACGAAGTTGAGCTCGAGGTCATTGTTGATCAGTCCGATGATGATGATCTTCGTCGGGTCATTCTTGATGAACAGATGAAGTGCGGAAGTGAAAACGAGTGGTCGAAGTTGGAGCGCATGTTAGAGGATCACAAAAAATTGTTGTACCCAAATTGTGAAGATGGCCAGAAAAAGCTGGGTACCACCCTGGAATTGCTGCAGTGGAAGGCAAAGAATGGAATATCTGACAAGGCATTTCAGGAGTTGCTACAAATATTTAAGAAGAGTCTTCCAAGGAATAATGAATTGCCGCACAATACATACGAAGCAAAGAAGATTGTCTGCCCTCTAGGATTAGAGGTGGAGAAGATACATGCATGCATCAATGACTGCATCCTCTACCGCGGTGAGAAGTACGAGAATTTGAATGCATGCCCGATATGCGGTGCATTGCGGTATAAGATCGGCGAGATGACCCAGGTGATGTTGAGGGCGAGCCGAGCCCCAGGAAGAGGGTTCCCGCGAAGGTGATGTGGTATGCTCCTATAATACCACGGTTGAAACGTTTGTTCCGAAACAAAGAGCATGCCAAGTTGTTGCGATGGCACAAAGAAGACCGTAAGGAAGACGAGATGATGAGACACCCCGCTGATGGGTCTCAGTGGAGAAACATCGACAGTGCGTTTGGGGAATTTGCAGCTGACGCAAGGAACTTAAGGTTTGGTCTAAGTACAGATGGCTTGAATCCGTTTGGGGAGCAGAGCAGCAGTCATAGCACCTGGCCCGTGACTCTATGTATCTATAACCTTCCTCCTTGGTTGTGCATGAAGCAAAAGTATATTATGATGCCAGTGCTTATCCAAGGCCCGAAGCAACCCGGCAACGACATTGATGTGTATCTGAGGCCATTAGTTGACGAACTTTTACAGTTGTGGTCTGACGAAGGCGTACGTGTGTGGGATGAGTACAAACAGGAGGAATTTGGCCTACGAGCGTTGCTGTTTGTAACCATCAATGATTGGCCTGCTCTTAGTAACATTTCAGGACAGTCAAACAAGGGATACAATGCATGCACGCACTGTTTAGATAAGACTGACAGTATATATTTAGGTAACAAGAATGTGTACCTTGGTCATCGTCGATTTCTTCCAAACAGGCATCCCGTAAAAAGCCAGGCAAGCATTTCAAAGGTGAGGCAGATAACCGAACGAAGCCTACACGCCCTGATGGTGATGTTATATATGGCATGGTCAAGGATTTGGAAGTAATATTTGGAAAGGGTCCTGGCAGTCTAAATGTTCCAAAAGACGCTAACAAGCGCGTACCCTTGTGGAAAAAGAAATCTATATTTTGGGATTTACCCTATTGGAAAATCCTAGAGGTTCGCTCTGCAATCGACGTGATGCACGTGACGAAAAATCTTTGCGTGAACCTGCTAAACTTCTTAGGCGTGTATGGGAAGACGAAAGATACATCGGATGCACGGCAGGACCAGCAAAGTACGCACGAACGAGACAACCTGAATCCAGAGAAGTACCAAGGTACTGCCAGCTACGCTCTTACCAAAGAAGAGAAGGAGATCTTTTTTCAAGTCCTGAGCAGTATCAAGGTCCCGTCTGGCTACTCGTCGAATATAAAGGGAATAATAAACATGGCAGAGAAAAAGTTCCAAAACCTGAAGTCTCATGACTGCCACGTGATTATGACACAATTACTTCCGGTTGCATTGAGGGGGCTTCTACCGGAAAACGTTCGAGTACCCATTGTGAAGCTATGTGCATTCCTGAATGCAATTTCTCAGAAGGTAATCGATCCAGCAACTCTACCAAGTTTACAGACGGGTGTGGTCCAATGTCTTGTCAGCTTCGAGTTGGTGTTTCCACCGTCCTTCTTCAATATTATGACGCACCTCATAGTTCACCTCGTCGAAGAGATTTCCATTCTCGGTCCTGTATTTCTACACAACATGTTCCCCTTTGAGAGGTTCATGGGAGTCTTAAAGAAATACGTTCATAACCGTGCTAGGCCAGAAGGAAGCATGTCCAAGGGCTATGGAACAGAGGAGGTCATTGAGTTTTGTGTTGACTTTATTCCTGATCTTAAGCCGATCGGTGTTCCTCAATCGCGCCATGAGGGGAGACTGCGTGGAAAAGGCACGCTAGGAAAGAAAGCAACAACATGTATGGACGGGCATTCTTTCACTCAAGCACACTACACAGTTCTACAAAATTCCAGATTGGTGGCTCCGTATATCGTGAAACACATGGATATTTTACGCTCCCAATACCCGGAGGAGACTAACTTCTGGATTAAAGGGAAACACGTGGATACTTTCGGCAGTTGGTTGCGTACACATCTCATTAATAACAACACTGTTGGACAAGAGCTATACTTGTTGGCCAAGTCACCATCTTCGACTATATTGACTTTCCAAGGGTACGAGATAAATGGGAATACATTTTACACGGAAACCCAAGACAAAAAGAGCACTAACCAAAACAGTGGTGTCCGCTTTGATGCAACAAACGACGATGGACAAAGGACACATATTATGGTTGCATACAGCAGATATGGGAACTTGACTATGGACCTTCTTTTAAGATCCCTTTGTTTCAGTGCAAATGGGTCAACCTGTCAAGCGGGGTAGAGATAGACCGGCGGTACGGAATGACTACAGTGGATCTCAAGAATCTTGCGTACCGCACCGAGCCATTCGTCCTAGCCAATGATGTGGCTCAGGTTTTCTATGTGAAGGACATGTCTTCCAGACCGAAAAAAAGAAAAGATAAGCAAGCCGGTACATCATACGATGAGCCAAAGCGCCACATAGTTCTTTCAGGAAAAAGAAACATCGTGGGAGTGGAGGACAAGACAGACATGTCAGAAGATTACAATAAGTTTGATGAAATTCCGCCCTTCAAAGTGAAAACTGACCCAAGCATCGTGTTAAATGATGAAGAATGTCCATGGCTACGGCGCAATCAGAAGAAAGGGACACACAAGAAGAAAAAGTGAACACTAGATAGGGATGTTGTTGCTGATGTGTAATAATGTATTAAACCTTTTATGTAACTATGTCCTGAAAACTCAGAAGAGAGATCTAAACACTATGTCAATCAGCTGCAGTTTTACCAACACAATCTCTGCATTCTCCAAGATCTTTAGCATTTCCAAGTGATAGAACAAAACATACGGTTTCCCCTGCCTACCTTCTCCAGTGGCCACTCTGACCGGCAAATCGGCAAATCATCGCGTGGTCGTGAGACGGCAAATCGGCCTTCGATCCAGAGAGCGGCAAGACGTCTCTGATGATTTGCAACAAGTGTTGGGGATGTTGCTAATCATCAGAGCTTCTTGCCGCTACTTGGATCCGACCGAGGGGAGGGTTCACCTTCAGCCTCCGCTCTAGGAACTCCTGCTCTCAGAAATCTTGCTCTCTGCTACCCGTGTGCTGCCAAAATGAACTACAATGAGTAGACACTGAGTGCTGAACATGTCCGGGAGGTGGGCTATATATAGGGTACGTGTGCTTCTTTAGTCCCGGTTGGTAACACCAACCGGGTCATGTGGCTCACGAAGTGGTCGTGATACTTGATGCAAGACGTACTTGCTCGTTGGGAGACCCCAAGAGGAAGGTTTGATGTAGCCTAGCAGCAAGTTTTCCCTCAGTATGAAACCAAGGTTTATCGAACCAGTAGGAGTAACGATTCTTCAGAAGGTTGTTGGCGGCTCGCACGGCGCAATACGATCACCAACGTGGAACCTGCACACAACACAATCACAGTACTTTGCCCCAACGAAACAGTGAGGTTGTCAATCTCACCGGCTTGCTGAAAACAAGGATTAAACGTCTCGTGTGGAAAATGAGTATTAAATTGCAGCGAATGAAAAAGGAACAGTTTGCAGTTTGTGGTTTAATCAATGTAAAGGAATGGACCGGGGTCCACAGTTCACTAGTGGTGTCTCTCCATAAAGATAACTAACATGTTGGGTAAACAAATTACAGCTGGGCAATTGACAAATAGTGAGCGCATGACAATGCAAATACATGGCATGATGATACTATGATATTTAATTGGGCATTACGACAAATACATAGACCGTTATCCAACAGCGTCTATGACTAATAATCCACCGCCGGGTTGTCATCCGAGTCCCCCGTTGGTATTAAGTTGCAAGCAACGGATAATCGCATTAAGTAAAGCGCGTAATGTAAACAAACACATATGCCCGTGGACATAGCATCGTTAGGTTATCCCTAGTGGCAACAGCACATCCACAACCTTAGAACTTTCTGTCACTGTCCCAGATTAAACGGAGGCATGAACCCACTATCTAGCATAAATACTCCCTCTTGGAGTTACAAGCATCTACTTGGCCAAAGCATCTACTAGTAACGGAGAGCATGCAAGATCTAAATAACATAGGGCATAGATTGATAATCAACTTGACATAATATTCAATATTCATCGGATCCCAGCAAACACAACATGTAGCATTACAATAATATGATCTTGATCATGTAGGGCAGCTCACAAGATCTAAACATGATGGCACAAATAGGAGAGACAACCATCTAGCTACTGCTATGGACCCGTAGTCCAAGGATGAACTACTCACGCATCACTCCGGAGGCAGGCATGGCGATGTAGAAGCCTCCGGTGACGATTCCCCTCTCCGGCAGGGTGCCGGGAAGAGGTTCTGGACCCTCCCGAGCTAGGGTTGACGGCGGCGGCGTCTCTGGAACTTTTCGTGGATATTGGCTCAGGCTCTTAGGGTTTTTTCTCGGGGGGAATAAGTAGGCGAAAGGGCGGCGGCTGGCGACCCCCGTGGGGCCCACACCACCCCAGGGCGCGGCAAGGGGCCCGCGCCCTGGGTGCGTGTGGCCCTGGTGGCCCTCCTCTGTTGCTCCTTTGCTCCATCAGGTGTGTTCTGGAAAATAGGGCCCCGTGAAGTTTCGTCCAATTCCGAGAATATTTCCAGACTAGCTTTTCTGGAATACAAAAACAGCAGAAAACAGGAACTGGCACTTCGGCATCTTGTTAATAGGTTAGTCCCAAAAAATGTATAAAAGTGATATAAAGTAGATGCAAAACATGTAGCAATTGGTATAAAACAAGCATGGAACATCAAAAATTATAGATACGTTTGAGACGTATCAGCATCCCCAAGCTTAGTTCCTGCTCGTCCTCGAGTAGGTAAACGATAAAAACAAAATAATTTTTGAGGTGACATGCTACCATCATAATCTTGATCATATAATATTGCAAGGCACATGTAAATGAATGAAGTGATCCAAGTCAATGGTCTATAATTTGCTATCAAATAGATAATGAGTAAACAATGAATCACACAAGCTAAACGTTTTCATGAATAGTACTTTCAAGACAAGCATCAAAGTGTTTGCATAGGTGTTAACTCATAAAGCAATAGTTTCTAAAAAGGTATTCAATCAACACAAAGGAAGAATTAAGTTTCAGCATTTGCTTCAACTTTCAACATATTTATCTCATGGATATCGTCAACACAAAGTAGTATAACAAGTCCAATACGTTGCATATAACCCATGTTGTAACAAAATTGACACTAGTGTTTGCTTGTGGAAGACAGAAAGAATAGGAAAACTGACTCAACATAAAAGTAAAAGAAAGGCCCTTCGCAGAGGGAAGCAGGGATTAAATCATGTGCTAGAGCTTTTAGGTTTTTGAAAGCATATAGAGATTGCATAAAATATTTGATACTCCTCCCAACCTTGCTACACAAGCCATGGCTAACCGAATCCTCGGGTGCCTTCCATCAATCACATACCATGGAGGAGTATCTATTTTTGAGAGGTGTTTGTTAATTGTCAACGAATGGTAGCGGGTGAAAACAGTCTCCTACCTGTCAAACGGACTTTTAAGAGCGGCTCCCATGAAGGACGTTATTTCTACCAGCAAGGCAGATCATCCCTCTTTCTCTTTGGTTTACACACATGCAGATATTTCACTGTTTGTCATTGCTTACTGATGAATCAGGGCAAAAGTGTGAAGAGAATTGTTTGGTTAAAGTTGTAATTAATTGGGACTGGGCACCCCGTTGCCAGCTCTTTTTGCAAATTATTGGATAAGCGGATGTATATGCCACTAGTCCAGGTGTAAAGTCCATTTGACAAAGAGAAAAGAATAACCACACTAATTCCTCATGAGCTAGTAAACATTGACACAAAAAGGGAATAATAACATTTTGAATAATTTAAAGGTAGCACATGAAAAATTTACTTGGAGTGGCAAGGAAATACCACATATAGGTAGTTATGGTGGACACAAATGGCATGGATTTTGGCTCAAGGATTTGGATGCACGAGAAGCATTCCCTCTCAGTACAGAGTTTAGGCTAGCAAGGTTTATGTAAGCAAACAAGAATATCAACCCGTACACCAAGTTTTATATGACAAACATATTGCAAACGTTATAAAACTTCATACCGTCTTCCTTGTTAACCAAACCCGTTATTAGAAAATATCTAGACCTTAGAGGTACCACCGATGCAAACCAAATTTTCAACAAGCTTTACGGTAGTTCTTCACTAATAGGCTTAACTCATGTGATGCACAATTTAATCATGATCTACTTGTTAACTCAAAACAATTGACAAGCATCAAGTTATCCATAATAGTGATCTACAAGATTAAGCAAGTTTTTCCTTATACCAATTACCACATGCAACATCTTCGAACCAACCAAACACCAATCAATTTATTTATCAACTCTCCAAACAAATATAAGTGAAGCAAGAGAGTACTTTCTACAAAAGAAAGCTAATAGCTCTGAAAAGAGATACATGAAAACAAGAGCTAAAAGCTGAACAGCGCTAGATATGAATACTCAACAAATATAAGTGAAGAATAGGAGTATTCTCATGAAAAAGCGGAGCGTGTCTCTCTCCCAATCAAGAATGCTAGGGTCCAGTCAAGCTTTATTGAAAATAAAAGACAATACTGAAAATAAAAGCACACAGACGCTCCAAGAAAAGCACATATGATGTGAAAGAATTAAAATATAGTTTCACTAGAGATGACCTGATAATTTTGACGATGAAGAAGGGGATGCCTTGGGCATCCCCAAGCTTAGACGCTTGAGTCTTCTTGAAATATGCTGGGGAGATCCATGGGAGCCTCCCCAAGCTTAAGCTCTTCACTCTTCTTGATCCTATCATCACCCTTCTCTCTTGACCCTTGAAAACTTCCGTCACACCAAACTCAAAGTAAATCTCATTAGCGGGGTTAGTACTCAAAAATCTTAATCCACCGGTTCTGTTGTGACACATTGCAAGAACTCAATAAAACATTAGCTACAGCCCTCCATTAGAGAACCTTGCCTAAAGCCCACAAGAGACAATGCAAAAAAACAGAGACAGAATCTGTCAAAACAGAACAGCAGTAAAGATGAATTTTTTCGAGGCACTTACAGCGCTCAAATCGAAAAACCTTGAACTAATGAAAGATTCAGACATTCATAAAGATCACGCACAAAAAATTTCAGATTTTTTCGACGATCTGGTGATTTTAGAATTTTCGTACAGTGGACAGCAAAAATCTGTTTCTGCGCAGCAATCAAAATTAAGCAAAACCTTAACACTAGAGGCTACTCTTGGCACAACAATGCGAGAAAATAAAGATACAAAGGAGTTGCTACAGAAGTAGACAAACACCTTGAATAATACTGAAAATAAAAGATAATGGGTTGCCTCCCAAAAAGCGCTTTTTTTAACGCCTTTTAGCTAGGCATAGTGATTTTTATGATGCTCACATAAAGATGAGAGTTGAAACGTAAAAGAGAGCATCAAGAAGCATATATAAAACATGTTTAAATCTAACACTCTTCCTATGCATAGGAGCCTTGTAAGAAAACAAGTAAATGAAGCACAAAGTGACTAGCATAGGAAGACAAAACAAGTGCAACTTCAAAATTTTCAACATAAAGAGAGGAGACTTAATATTATTGTGATATATGAAACCGTGTCTCCCTCTCACATAATGACCAGTAGGTTTTAAAGAAACCATCATATAAAAGCAACACAAGAGAAAGCTCAAAACTTTCATCACAAAGAGAGGAAATAATAACATGAAGATTTCTATAACCATATTTTCCTCTCTCGAAATAATTTTCAGTAACATCATGAATAGACTCTACAATATAGCTATCACATAAAACATTCTTATCATGATCTATAAACACATAATTTTTATTAAGCTCACAAACAGTGGGGTCATTAAACTCACTTTTGACAATAGTAGCAAAATTAATATCATCAGGCAATATAGGACCATCATCAAGAGAATTATCATAAATAACATTAGGGAGCACATTTTTACTTTCTGCAATTTCCTTTACCTGAGTCAAGGTGTTGTTTACTTTAAATTTATCAAAAGTAGATATTTCAATAGAATCATCACATTCGATAATATAGCATTCTTCCTCCTCCAAAGCTAGGGGACTAAAAATAACATTTTTATCAAAACCAGCTTCCCCAAGCTTAGAGCTTTCCATGGCATTTGTAATAATGGTGTTCAAAGAATGTATGCTAATAACATTGCTACTATCATGATTGTTATGCAAATAAAGTTCCATAGGCTTTTTAATTTTCTCTTCAAACACTTCATGTCCCAACTCAAGATAAATTTCATAAAGCTCTCTCATGTTGTTTTCAGCCATAGGACTAGTTTCAAGAAAAGTAACCATTGCTAGCAAGTAAAGGACTAGACATAATAACTAAAACAAGAAACAAAACTAGATGCAGGAAACTAATTTTTTTGTGTTTTTGATAATTGAAAGCAAACAAGATAAAATAAAATAAACTAAGCAAGACAAAAACAAAGTAAAGAGATTGGAAGTGTGAAACTCCCCTTGCAGAAGAACTGCTACTCCCCGGCAACGGCGCCAGAAAAAGGCTTGATGCAAGACGTACTTGCTCGTTGGGAGACCCCAAGAGGAAGGTTTGATGTAGCCTAGCAGCAAGTTTTCCCTCAGTATGAAACCAAGGTTTATCGAACCAGTAGGAGTAACAATTCTTCAGAAGGTTGTTGGCGGCTCGCACGGCGCAATACGATCACCAACGTGGAACCTGCACACAACACAATCACAGTACTTTGCCCCAACGAAACAGTGAGGTTGTCAATCTCACCGGCTTGCTGAAAACAAGGATTAAACGTCTCGTGTGGAAAATGAGTATTAAGTTGCAGCGAATGAAAAAGGAACAGTTTGCAGTTTGTGGTTTAATCAATGTAAAGGAATTGGACCGGGGTCCACAGTTCACTAGTGGTGTCTCTCCATAAAGATATCTAACATGTTGGGTAAACAAATTACAGCTGGGCAATTGACAAATAGTGAGCGCATGACAATGCAAATACATGGCATGATGATTACTATGATATTTAATTGGGCATTATGACAAAATACATAGACCGTTATCCAACAGCGTCTATGACTAATAATCCACCGCCGGGTTGTCATCCGAGTCCCCGTTGGTATTAAGTTGCAAGCAACGGATAATCGCATTAAGTAAAGCGCGTAATGTAAACAAACACATATGCCCGTGGACATAGCATCGTTAGGTTGTCCCTAGTGGCAACAGCACATCCATAACCTTAGAACTTTTGTCACTGTCCCAGATTCAACGGAGGCATGAACCCACTATCTAGCATAAATACTCCCTCTTGGAGTCACAAGCATCTACTTGGCCAAATCATCTACTAGCAACGGAGAGCATGCAAGATCATAAATAACATAGGGCATAGATTGATAATCAACTTGACATAATATTCAATATTCATCGGATCCCAGCAAACACAACATGCAGCATTACAATAATATGACCTTGATCATGTAGGGCAGCTCACAAGATCTAAACATGATGGCACAAATAGGAGAGACAACCATCTAGCTACTGCTATGGACCCGTAGTCCAAGGGTGAATTACTCACGCATCACCTCGGAGGCAGGCATGGCGATGTAGAAGCCTCCGGTGACGATTCCCCTCTCCGGCAGGGTGCCGGGAGGAGGTTCTGGACCCTCCCGAGCTAGGGTTGACGGCGGCGGCGTCTCTGGAACTTTTCGTGGATATTGGCTCTGTCTCTTAGGGTTATTTTCTCGGGGGAATAAGTAGGCGAAAGGGCGGCGGCTGGCGACCCCCGTGGGGCCCACACCACCCAGGGCGCGGCCAAGGGGCCAGGCGCGCCCTGGGTGCGTGTGGCTCCCTGGTGGCCCTCCTCTGTTGCTCCTTTGCTCCATCAGGTGTGTTCTGGCAAAATAGGGGCTCCCGTGAAGTTTCGTCCAATTACGAGAATATTTCCAGACTAGCTTTTCTGGAATACAAAAACAGCAGAAAACAGGAACTGGCACTTCGGCATCTTGTTAATAGGTTAGTCCCGGAAAATGTATAAAAGTGACATAAAGTAGATACAAAACATGTAGGATTTGGTATAAAACAAGCATGGAACATCAAAAATTATAGATACGTTGGAGACGTATCAATACTGCTGATCCAACAGCTCACAATCCCTCAAAAGAAACACACCCCTGATCCAACGTCTCACAAGCGCTTGAAAGAAACACACGATCCGTGTGCTTCTTTAGTCCCGGTTGGTAACACCAACCGGGACTAAAGTCGGGCTCACCCTGATCCAACGTCTCACAAGCGCTTGAAAGAAACACACGATCCGTGTGCTTCTTTAGTCCATGTTGGTAACACCAACCGGGACTAAAGTCGGGCTTTACGGAGCCACGTGTCCTCCCCCAGCGCTGCCCTAGCCACGTGTCTTCCCCTAGCGCTGCCCTGGAGGTCTTTATATATTGTCGCCGACGGGGTAAACCCTAATCCACTATTCCTAGCCACGAACGCATCGTCTCCACGAGATGGATCCGCCACGCCCGCCGCAGCGCCTTCTGGACGAGGTCGAGCGTGCTCGGCAGAGCGCGCTTGGGCGCTACCGCGGGAGCCTATCCCGCCGTATGCGCACGAGCCCGGCGTGGAGAGTAATGCCCTCCTACCGGCCTCCTGCTCCGGTGCCGGAGGAGGTGCGGAGGACGTACGAGCGCGCGTGGTCCGACGTCCCTGACCCCGACGAGGATGCGTACGCCGCAGGGGTGGCGTGGGGATCCGCGGCCGTACCTCCAACAGTCGCCGCCGCCCCTCCCGACGAGGAGGATGACGACGACGACTTCGACTGGAGCGACCATGGGGAAGAGCGCGGCGGGCCGCAGATGCAGGAGGCCCTTGAAGCCTCCTTCCAGTCCGTCCACGACGACCGTGTACAGCGAGCCAGAACTGCCTGCCAGCTCAAGGCGAAGGAGGCTTCCGAGCTGGATTGGGCGCTGAAAGACTCATCCTCCATGGATCTTGCCCTCCGTCGCAAACGTGCGCGTGAGAATCGTGCGGCCGCGAACGGGGCTGGCTCCTCCCGCCGTTCCTCCTAATCCTTTTATGTAACTGTGTGGTCTGTTTATGTAGTAATGTAACTGTTAGTGATGTGTAATAATGTATCCTTTTATGTAACTGTTAGTGATGTGTAATAATGTATCCTTTTATGTAACTGTGTGATCCGTTTTTGTCAGATTCAAAAGTATGCACAAGTTATTCAAATTCATATTCAAACATCTTTATTTAATCCAGTTACATAGCTCGGGTCCATTTTTATAGAAAACAAATAGATAGATAATTATTACAATTTTGTAGACAATTAAATTAAATATACATTAAAGAAAAAGAAACTAGAGAAAAAAATAAAATAGAAACTAAATAGATATAAAAAATAGGAAACATAAGAAAGAAAAAAGAAACTACAGAATTGACGTCGTTGGTGTTAACGATGTTTCTAAAATAAATAGATAATTATTATAAATTTTAAGACAATTAAATTACATAGATATAAAATAAAAAGAAACTAGAGAAAAAAACAAAACAGAAACCAAATAGAAAAAACAAAACAGAAACCAAATAGAAAAAACAGAAAATAAAAAACAAATAAAATGCCCATTAGTACCGGTTGTAAAATACAACCGGTACTAAAGGGTTGGGCTTCGCGCGCGAAATTTTGCGCGGCCCAAAATTGACCTTTAGTACCAGTTGTACTCTACAACCGGTACTAAAGACCCTTTAGTACCGGTTGTAGAGCACAACCGGTGCTAAAGGGGTTTTGAATGCAGTTAAGTGAGGGGATCAACGCAATTTGATCCCCAAATCGACGAAGTCCCCTGCTCCGCCTCGCGACGCCTCGCTCCTCGACGACTCCGGCGAAGCCCTCTGCCGTCGTCGCGTGCCCTGCCGTCGCGCCCCCGCCGTCGCGTGCCCCTGCTCCGGTGGACTCCGGCCTCCCCCGTCGCGTACGACCCCTGCTCCGCGCCCTTCGCGTGCCGCCAGCTTCCACCCTCCGCCGCCTCTGCTCCGGCGCCCTCCGCCGCCTCTGCGCCGGCCTCCACGACGCGCCCCTGCTCCGGCCACCCTCCACCACCGCGCGCCGTTGCCTCCCGCGCTGCTCCGGCGCCGGCCTCCACCACCGCGCCTCGGCCTCCACCACACCACGCGCCATCGTCGCCTTGGACATCTCCGGTAAGTTTTTTTTTCATTTTGTTATTGTACTGTTTTTTCATTACTGTTTATTACTGTTTTTTCATTTTGTTAGTCATAGAAATTTTTGGCATTTTGTCATTTTTATTATTCTAGTAAATATGTGAATTGTCATTTTTATTATTCTAGTAAATATGTGAATATGTGAATATGTGTATAAATTATAAGTTTGAAGTCATTTTTATTATTCTAGCAATTTTGAAAGTTAGCATTTTTGAAAGTTAGCAATTTTGAAACTTAGCAATTTTGAAACTTAGCAATTTTTGAAAGTTAGCAGTTTTGATAATTTTAGTGGAGTCATTTTAGTACTCATACATGATTAGGAAATTTTATTGGATTTATTTTATTAGTGTAGCAAATTAGTGTAGCAAATTTTAGTAAAGTCATTTTATTAGTGTGAATTTTAGTAAATTTATTTAGAAAATTTTAAGTAAATATGTGAATTGTCTTTTTATTATTTTAGTAAATATGTGAATATGTGAATATGTGTATAAATTCTAAGTTTGAAGTCATTTTGTTTAGCTTAATTATTATTGTTGAGGTTATCAATTTTTAGTGTACCAATTTTGAAAGTTAGCAATATTGTTGTCATTTTAGTTGCAATATTGTTATTTTACTGGCAAAGTTATTTTATTACTGTATAAGAAATTTTAGCAAAGTTTGGAAATTTATCAAAGCAATGTTATTTTTAGTTGCAATATTATTGTGTATAAGAAATTTAAAGTTGTTTGCTATGAATTACAAATTTGCAGTGACATTGAGCTATGGAGGACGATGCCCCCATCATCGACGCCCCGGACTTCATCCGAGACTTGGAGAAAAAGAACGCTTTCAAGCACTTATATTTGATAAGACCCTTGGACCCAATTCCGATGGAGAAGATTCCGACGAAGAAGACGGCGAAGATTTCAGCGCGAAATGCTTGAACGACTCCGGTGAGGGACTTGAGTTACAAAACTTCAGAGACGACGACGAAGAAGAAGTGCCGTTAGAAAACTCCGTAGAGAACTCCGGCAAGGTATATATTAAGTCTTGTTGATCACTAGCTAGATGCATTAATTGATTTATATGCGCACTTATTAACGAAACATTTTTCTTTCAGCCCTCTGGATCTACGTCAATCCGTAAACGAGGCCCGGCCCAAGGGTTAAAGCTGCCGGATGGTGCAAAGTTGTCGATCGACGAAGTTAGCATAAAAGGCAAACCGGAGAAACCCGATGGAATCTCCACTAAATACATAGCTCAATGCGGATTTCTTGTAAGGGACATGGTCCCGATCACCGTTGCAGAATGGAATGAGCCGAAGAAAAAAAACATTGGCGCAAAATATGTCGAGGACAGAATTAAAGAAACCCTTTGGGAGTCGATATTGGGTTCTTTCAGCCTACCGGCAGATCTCCCACAGAGGAGGAAGGATAAAGTCAAGGAGTGGACTCTTAGCAAGATGGCCGAGCAATTCAACAACTGGAAGAAAACATTGTGGAGAAAATATGAGAAAAAACTCCAGATTTCACTGGACATCTAGAGAAGCTAAAAGATGACTGGCCTGAATTTGTGGCGTATAAGAAATCGGCCGTCGCTGTGGCCCGATCGAAACGAAATAAGTTGAATGCTAAGAAGAAGAAATATTTCCATCGTTTGGGCTCAGGTGGCTACAAGACTGCCGTGCCTAAGTGGGAAGCCTATGAAAACGAGCTGCGTCAAAAAGGGATCATTCCACAGACAGATGACTGGCCCGACAGGTCCAAGTTATGGTTGTTCGCGCATGGGGCAGTGTTGGACCCAAACACAGGGCTGATTGTTGCACAGGGAAAATGGAAGAAAAGAATTACAAGAGTCACCAAAAAACTAGTTGACGCAATAGAACTAGTCCGACAGGGAAAATATGTTCCCGATAGAGAGGACGACGAGCTTTCACTCGCCCTCGGGAATAAAGAACACTGGGGACGATGTCGAGGCAGAGGAGGCGGGGTTGGTTTTCTTGAAGGGTTTCCGGAGGACGCTGCAACTTATAGAAAACATTGCAGAGGTAAGAAGAGGGAGGCGGAGAGGTTTACTGCATTAGAACGCCAGATGCAGGATGTGAAGGAGCAACTGGCCTTAATTACCCAGCAAAGGGAATCTCAGCCGCGAGTAGAAGATCATGCAGTCGATGTCTGCCCATCTCAGCGGAAAAGCAGCGTGGGTTCCACGCAGCTACAAGATCCTGCAGTTGATGAACCAGTTGATGAACCGTCGGCGGCGCGCTACCCCGTGGATGATATCACGGAGAAGACAAATTGTGAGTTACATGCGCCAATGAAGAACATTAGTTTTCCGGTGGCGAATGGCTATGCTTTACCACATCAACTTGGATCAACCTTCCATTTTGGTGAGATTCCGGCTGGATTTGCTCGTGTCGGGGTCACGAAAGTTATGTCGGGATTCAACTCAATGCATCTTGACATTCCCGGAGCTGAAGGCGAGAAGACATTGGGAGATGTCGAACTTGGTATCGTTCTATGGAAGAAGAAATACATCAAGTTTCCAGACTCGGCGCCAAGGCCACCGACTCCTCCGGTTAGAAATTCACCACAGCAAAGTCCACCCTCCTCCCCCGACGATTGGGAGCCCACCGCGAGTCCATCGCCCGCGCCGTCCCGTCAGCCGACTGCTGCGCCCACTAGTAATTTGACAAAGCGGAAGCTGTTCACGTCGTCCCCTGTCAAGAAACGTGCAAAAAAACCCAAGGAAGTCAAGGCTCCTGAGAAGTTAGCTGGCGAGATGACTCAGGAGGAATTAGAAGTGAGCACACGTGAAGAGGCGAGAGCCTTTTTTGAACAGAAAAAAAAGGAAAGACTGGAGGCAAGACTGGACCCCATAAAGGAACTTCTGAAGACTATACCAACTGAGGTAAAAGATCACCGTTGACAACCTATATGACCCTCCACCGCCGCCCTTTCAGACTATGAGCGAGGTATTGACAAGGTACTTTCCTCACAGATGGAGCAAGAAAAAGCGTGCGGGAAAAGAGTTGCCCAGCTCGGAGAACAAGAAGCACAATCGATCGCCCCGCTCATTGTGCCTTCTGAAGCTCGGGAAATCGAGCATGGAGAAGTTGTCATTGGCGACACAGGTTACCCCATAGCGCAGATAACAATTCAATATAAATTTGAACTCGGGCTGCCTCTGGTCGAAAATCCGAGTGCTCTAACAACACAGTTATATAAATTGCATAACTGGTACATGGCCGCCGCAAAAGAAGGGAAAATGTATCTCATGGCGGGAGTTAAGGAACAACACTACTTCCGACAATATGGTGTGCAGGTTGAGTTCTCCGAACTTTTTCAGATGTACAATCAACTTGCTCTCGACAAATCTATCATCAGCTGCTATTGTCTGTAAGTAATTTATTCGTGTAATTTAATTATTTATAGTTAAGCTCGTTCATTGCTTGTAATTATCCTCACAACATTCTTTTGTACGCTATTATGCAGAATGAAGATTCGTGAATGCCGAATGGGAGGAATCTGGGACATTGGGTTCATTGACCCGGATAAAGTTCATGAAGTCACCGTACAAGATCCTCTATATGCCCAGGACACAGAGGACGTTTTGCTAACGTTTTTAAGCGACAAAGTACCAAAAAGGAAATACTTTTTCCTTACAACTTCGGGTGAGTGTTACTGTCTTGTACACATTCTATTTTGCTTTCCCGATATTAAGTGTAATTGATGAGTTCTGAATACCTGCGTATATAAATGTGCGCAGGTACCACTTCATTCTGCTAATCATTAGACTCGAGGAAGGAGAAGTTGAAGTCTGGGACTCATTAAGGAAAGATCAAGATGATTACAAAAGCGTGCGTCTAATGCTCAAGAGGTAATTTCAATCGCACTATATCGTCCTCTTTCGTTCATTTCCGGATATCAAAAGTATAAGTAATAACTCCTCAATTCATTTTCTTTTCCGGGCAGGGTTTGGAAAAAGTTCATCGCGGAAGAACGCGGTGAATGGAAACCTAAGCTGGAGTTCAAGGCTAACAACGTAAGTACTACTACGTATCTAGGTCTGTGTATCTTTCTAATACCATTATCATTCTCTTGATTATTATTTGATTAAATTAATTCTTGTATAGTGGTGTCTGCGACAACCACAGGGGACGGAACTATGTGGATACTACGTTTGCGAGTATATTCACATGAGGGTCAATGAGAGAGTCAATAGTGTAAGAAATCGAGAGGTACGTAAACATCATACACAACTTTTATTTTGCTACCATCAATTGTGTTTAGTTTCGATCATAACTGATTTGATCTCCTTCTTTTAAAGATGTCAAGGAAGCGGAACCAGCTCCTACCAAAAAACCGCGTAAAAGCTATTGCGGAGGAATTGGCGGGATTCATTCTGACGCATGTCTAGATGAATTCGGTGAATTCCACTATGTCGAAAAAGACTCCCTCCATGCATGTACTAGCTAGCGGTGATCTCCATTGTAATTATGAGTACTTTATATGTAACGAGAGTACTTTATATGTGTAATGAGTACTTTATATGTGTAGTGAGTACTTTATACGTGATCTCCTCCGAAACCCTGAAAAATGAGCGAAAAGGAAAAAAACAGAAACCCTAAACCCCGAAAAATAAGCGAAAAGAAAAAAACCGAAAACCTAAACCCCCCTGAAAAAATAAGGGGGTTGGTATTACCAACCGGTACTAAAGGTACTCAGCTGTGAGCGCGCAGGTTCGGCCACGTGGAGGGCCTTTAGCACCGGTTGTATATACAACCGGTACTAAAGGGGTACCCCTTTAGTCTCGACCTTTTAGTACCGGTTGCACAACCGGTACTAAAGACCCAATAAGACCGGTACTGTTGCCTTGTTCTCTACTAGTGCGTATTGTACTAGTTTTACTAGTTGATACGTGTGTTAGGGATTTGGAGTCCTAGTTTAACGTGAGTTGAGTTTAGGTGCTGAGTAGGAGTAGGTATAGGATTGCTAAGTCGGTTGCTTTTGCATGTATAAAAGGTGGACTAGGCTATGCATCGATGTACCGAGATATTTGAGAAATAAAGAAAAAAGAAGCAAGGCACGATATGTGTGCCTTTGGCGATAATTGTGTCCGCGTGTGTACGTGATATTGTGATGTGATTCGATCCTGTGGGCGAAACCCAACAATTGGTATCAGAGCGAGGTTGAAGATTTGAAGCCACGCTTGCCCCGGGGAGGCGACCCGTAATAGCGCCTCGGGCGGGCGATCGTCGTTCAGCGGAGCGACATGGAGGAGACGACAGCAGTTGTCATTAGGCAAGTCGGAGGAGGTAGCCGATCGTTGGTGGGAGCGGTGGTGCCGAGGCGCGGTACCGTAAAATCTCGTCAAGATCGTCGTGCGGGGGAGTTTGAATGAGGTTATCGAGGTGTGTGTATGAGTTCTTGCAAGATGCGTCCAAGAGCTCGTGGCTGTGATATTTTCTACCGCGGTTGTGTTACTGGCGGAGAAAATTGTGGGAGGAGCGAGCGGAAAAAGGATATTGTGTCCTTGCGATTCCGTTCGTGATCGAAGCTCCAGCGAGTTTGTATACGGAAGTTGTGTTGCCCGTATGCGGCGAGTCGTGTTGCCGCTGGACCAGTGGAATTGCCACGAGATCGTGCGTTCGATCTTAGGCAAAGGTAACGAGTTTCGGCGAGTTCATGTACGGAAAGGTGTGTTGCGTGTACATGACGAGTTGCCGAACGTGAAGTGCTGTTCGGTAAGATGTGTCACCGACAACAAGGATAAAGTGTGAAGTTGTGTCCAAGTGCTGGTGTGCGGGATGTTCATTGCAGTGGAAACATGTCACGGTCGAGGGACTCTAGTGTGGTGTATTTTTAAGGGGCGAAGGCGTGAGACGTCACGGTCGAGGTGCTCCAATGAAGGTGTATCTCCAAGGAGCGAAGACGTGCGCGGATACAAGATGACGGGTGGCTATCTGCGTGTCTCAACGAGAAGACGAAGACCAACGTGAAGATGGATGCGAACCGGTTAAGATGTGTTCCTGCATGAGGCTATGCGTTTAGTCTGCATGTGGCACGCTAAGATGTGATAGCGTGGGCTGGTAATCCGAAGGATGCGTTGAGTTGAGTCGTCGAGTTGTGAAGCTGCAGCGAATGAAGACCGAAGAAAAGCACGAGGAAACAACAAGTTTGGATTAGGGGGAGAATGTTGGAAATAATCCAAACATGCCTAGCTAGTACGGTTATTTCCATGTTAGAGTTTGGTAAGTCTGAACCGTATTGTACTAGTTTTACTAGTTGATACGTGTGTTAGGGATTTGGAGTCCTAGTTTAACGTGAGTTGAGTTTAGGTGCTGAGTACGAGTAGGTATAGGATTGCTAAGTCGGTTGCTTTTGCATGTATAAAAGGTGGACTAGGCTATGCATCGATGTACCGAGATATTTGAGAAATAAAGAAAAAGAAGCAAGGCACGATATGTGTGCCTTTGGCGATAATTTTGTCCGCGTGTGTACGTGATATTGTGATGTGATTTGATCCTGTGGGCGAAACCCAACAAGCATTCCTTGAGGCGTGATTTTGTTTTCTATGTTATCACGACATTCAGGTCAGGGAGATTGAACAGCTGCTTGATACTCTGACGAAGCTACTGAAGGCTCTTCAGGTGAGCAACAGTACTAAATTGGAGTTCCTTTTGAATTTACCTATGTTCAAATATTAGTGTCTCTTGTACGAATTCGGACAGCCAAACCTCAGTAGTACCTCATAATATGTGGATGTCTATACTTTCAATTGAGTGCTCTTCCTTTTTCACTCGGAGTGTACACAGCTTCCATTGTAACAAGAATGGAAATACGAATCTGTTTAACTGAATGATCGTTTGAAGTATTTTGGCTTCCAACTCAACAGTCTTAAATTTATATGTAGAACTCAAATGAGGAATCGAAAGTTGTCACTAAGGCAGCAGCTGTGAAAGGTACCATATGGATGTTTGGTTGTTCACTTCAAACATGACAGAGCAACATTTTTGCCTTGCTCCAATTTTTTCTTTTGCCTATACGTTTTTTGTTTCTGAATCGCAGAGATCAAAAAGAGCATGGAGAAGGATGCCAATGAAGTGACAAAGGTTGCACGGCTTGGAAAATCAAAACTACAGCAATTGAATGAAGATGTGAGTTAATTTACACTCTACTTGGTATTGCCTACTGCTTATAGATTTGATGCATTGTTTCTCCACTATAAATAATCACACACTCCTCCTTTTCCTTCTACAAGAATATTGCAAACACAGAGAAACAGGGCTTTGGCAAGGGATCAGCTGTGGACCGATTTCGGACCTCAGAGACCAAGTATGCTCCTCTGGTTATCTAATTGATTGTTTCTGCCGTCTTCTTTTCGAGTTTTGACATGATTGTCTACTTGGTAATTTTATTGAAGTACATTGACTATGAGGTTGAAGGAACGCATCTCGGAGTCTCAGGTACAAAGTTCTTCAACTCTTGCACACAATGTACCTGCCAAATGGAACATAACTGTTGCTAGTTGCTACAAACTATATAGTTTGATCGTGTCTTTAGATAAAAGGCATATGATCCATGTTGTACCGAAAAGATGAAAACTTTTGAACGTAAACAGCAGGAGCTCTGCTTTTATTTTCATTATAGGAGAGGGAACAAGAGAAAAACCTCATAGAGGTGGTTACAAACACACACAAACACAGCACCTAGGTGCACACACATGCACCGGGAAAAAATGAAAACTAAAGCCAAACCACCTTTACTACCAGTGGGATTTCCAATATTGTCTTATAAAGCATGAAAAGTGCTTAAAAATGGCTACTGTAAGACCATACATGCAAGCTGTAAATGGGCATGCCATTTTACAATTGAAATTTATTTTTAGACACTAAGAGAAGCAATCCAGAAGGAGTACAGGGAAGTTGTGGAGCGGCGTGTTTTCACCGGTCTGTTGCCCTTAACTCTCACCATAGTACAGGTCCTTTTACATTCCAGTTGAGCTGACTTATGTTGATCTTTCACTCTACGAATTTCCAATGAGCAGTAAGTGGTGAGCGGGCTGATGAAGAGGTAAAAATATATCCATCTATCATTTAGTTCAAGCCATGACCTCTAAGCCAATCCTCGTGTTTATGTCCTAACACCATGCTGCTTGTTTCAGACAGTTGACAGGATGATAGAAACAGGCAACAGCGAACAAATTTTCCAAAGAGCTATTCAGGAACAAGGGCGTGCAATTGTGCGAACTCTTTTGCCACTTTTAGTTGCAGTACCAACAACAACACATGGTTTAACATGAGCTTCATGTGCTCGCAGGTGCTCGACACACTCCAAGAGATCCAGGAGCGGCACAGCACTGTGAAAGAGATCGAGACGAAGCTCTTTGAGCTGCAGCAGGTAATGACTAAATGGATGAGAAAATCTTCCGAAATTGGAAATTTAAAGCACGTGCATCAGTTCACCTGGTATCTGCCAAATGCAGATTTTCCTCGACTTGTCGGTATTGGTTGAGGCGCAAGGTCAGAGCCTGAAAAGCATCGAAGAGGAGGTATAGATGATTGGCACCGTTTCCTATGTTGTCATCCTACTACTTGTTTCGAAGCTACAGCTTGTTCCTGACTTTATGATCATGTCTGTGCTACTCAGGTTGCAGGTGCAGCAGAACATGTTAAGGATGGAACAAACTTCCTCCAGAAGGCAAAGGTCCTGCTGAAAAACACACGCAAATGGACCTGCATATTGTTTATCATCCTACTGATCATCATAGTACTCGCCGTGGTCCTTTCGTTGAAACCGTGGGAGAAATAGAAAAAACCCTGAAAAAAAGCATCATGACAAGACAACATACGGCACTTCATACGATGTTTGATGTATAGTTTTAGTTGTGTATATGCCGTATGATGCTGGTATTTTCTTTCAGGGCTGTGAACTTTGTTCTTATTCGTGCTTCGTATAAAAAACATGCAACTGGTTGTGTGACCATCTGTCCGCATGTGTCTCTTTCAGACGATAGGTATCTCTTTCTGCCTACTCTCAATATGAATTGTCTCGAAATAGGCTTTCGACCCACTATATTAATATATCAACCACCGATACAATTTTGAGGCACAGTCAAGCCCAAAAGAAAAGAAAGAGAGAAAAGAAAAGAAAACAATGCCGACATCGGCCGATCAACGAAAACGAAAGTGACTCGCAACAAGCTGCGTCCTCTCCGGCGTATTCCGACCACGATCCGCACTCTGAATCGCCGCGTACCACACAGCTCCTCCAAGAAGGAAAACGGCGACGCTGCTACCCGAACTGGTCCTAGGGTTTCCCCCGGTACGCTACGCCGCCCTTCAGGAAGGATTAGCGACACTCACAAGCGTCACCGCGTCTGGTGTCAAGATGACAGGGATTTCTCCCGACCCCCAAAAAACCACATCTCTGGACAATCCGAAGCGCTACACCCATCTTGCCACCCACCAACATACGCCACAGCGGAATTGTAGTCACCATCGTCGTATCACCATGGCAAGCGCTGCACGGCCGACCGAACTGAGAAGAACCCGCCGTAGACATGAGCGGCAGTACCACATCCACGCGGGAGGGACCAGCCTCCACCGCCATAGACACTAACGGACCGGACGCAGCAGGCTAGAGCACACCAAGCCCATTGGAGCCGGAGGGCGGCAGCAGCACGACCACCAAAGGACGTCCTCCACCGACCACCGCCGTCGGCGGGTGCCGACCGGACGCGACAACAAAGACACACCAGGCCTGGCAGGCCCGGCCGGGCCTTGGAAGAACCCGTGAAGTCTCCGCCGCCACGCTGCTGCACGTAGGCCACTGTCGCTACCACCCTCAAGTTCGACACCAAAGGCCTGCGACCCAGGCGGGTCCGCGAAGCTCCCTCCGCCACACTGCAGCAGGCGCGGCTCGTCGCCGCCACTCCTGTCATAGGCATCGTAACTCAGTCAAACCGGGTAGCAGGGTCGAGCCTGACCCGCCCTGACCCAAATCTGGGCCTGCAGGGCCCTGGCCGAAGCACCCCTGGCCACCCTCGCCTCCAACGGCGGCGCAGTTGCCGCGCCCGCCATCCGCAGCGCAGGAAGCCCCGCAGCCATAGAACCGGGCCTCCGCCGCCTGTAAGCACCACCCGGCGCCGCGTCGCCCCGCGCGAGGAGGACACCGAGAGGGGAGAAGCCGTGGGCCGCCGCCCGGGACAAGCCCGGCGCCGCACGCCGACGACGACGGAGGAGAAGAGGAGGGGGAGGCTGTTATTTTGATGTGATCCAAATTCATATAAAAATAGAGGCTAACTTCGAAGCAGAGCGAGGCCCGTCGCCGGAGGCTTGGGCCAAAGCGTAGCTACATGGTTAGTAGACATGGCTAATCCTGGTAAACAACATTGGAAGGCTATTCCGTGGATTTTCAGGTAACTTCATGGCACATCCAATGCTTGCCTGAAGTTCGACAAGACTGATGAGGGACTCGCACGCTATGTGGATTCAAATTTTGCTGCCGATTTGGATAAGATGAGACCCCTCATAGGTTATGTGTTCACGCTTGGTGGTTGTGCCGTAAGTTGGAGGGCAACGTTGATGTCTGTTGTTGCCCAGCCTACCACTGAGGCAGGGTAAATGGCTATTGCTGAAACATGTTAAGAGTCGGTTTGGCTGAAAGTTTTGTTTGCTGAGCTTTGTGAAGATGATACTTGCATTAAGCCGTTTTGTAACAGTCAGAGTGCTATTTCCTTACTAAGGATCAGATGTTTCATGAGAGAATAAAGCACATTGACGTCAAATACCATTATGTGCGTGATGTTGTTGCATAAGGTAAGTTGAAGGTATGCAAGATAAGCACTCATGATAATCATGCTGATATGATGACAAAGCCAGTTCTTGTTGCAAAGTTTGCTCAAACTTAGTTGGTATCACTGTCTAGACCAAGAGGCTATTTGACGCCGAAGGTGTTTTCTTTGTTGTTTTGAGGGTGAAGGTTCTCGTTCATGCTACAAGATGGAATTTGTCTCAAGTTTGAGTGTTATTTTGATGTGATTCAAATTCATATAAAGATAGAGGCTAACTTCGAAGCGGAGCAAGGCCCGTCGTCGAAGGCTTGGGCTGACGCATTGTTGCCGAGTCGGACTACAGCCGACTTAGGGTTTTACCACCATATATATCTCTGATGACCCACAAGTATAAGGGATCTATCGTAATACTTTCTATAAATAATAGTGTCGAAACCGACGAGAGTAGCAGAATGTGTAAATTTGTTGACGCTAATTCACTTCTTTTTAATAGATAGGCAAGGTTGTTGTTCCGACTAGTAACTCTCTTATAAATGTGTCACTACTTTATCTCCAAACCTATAAAGAATGGGTTTCAGTTCGGGAGGAAGAACTGGTAATGAGCACAAGATCATCCATTCTGGTTCTACATTTGTTTAAATAAAATGTTTCGCCAATTACATGCGTCTAATAAAAAAAATCTTATTCGTCTTTGGCTCCTTGTTCCTCGCATGATTTCAGACGTGATGCTGAACATCACATGACGCATACAAGTGACACGCGGACATTTTCAGCCTTTAGCACAACATGATTTTACACTGTTAGCACGCTCCACCTATTATTTATCTATCTATTGTCGAGCAAATACATACACATGATCTGGCCGATAGAGCTTCTATTTATGTACAACACTTAGAAACCAGCTTCGACAAAGCATATTTCACACCCAAGACAAGGTCTTGGTATTATTATAACTCCAGAAAGAAGAAAAACACCACATTTGCATTCACATATAACACCAGCGGGCCAGCGGCGCCAACGGAGGACGTGATTGATCAGAGTAATCAGCTCGGACGAGGCCCCTCATCCTTCTGCAGGAACCAGAACAAATCATCAATCGCCGCCGCGCAGGAAACATTTGCAAGAAAAAGTTAAGGGCAGAAACCACGGACTAATCAGACCAGAGGTTCATAAAGATCGATGTTTAATTTCTTGTTACCTTGTCCCCTTTGGCGTCGGCCGCCCTCTTTGCTGCTTCGGCCTTTTCCTGGTCCGCTTTCCTCCTCAGCTTTTCCAGCTTCTCCCTCTCCATCTTCTGCTTAAGAAATCCCAACAAATCACCACTTGTTACAGATGGACGCAATACAAATCATCAAGGCTTAATCTGCAGACAGTCACCTGTATGTAGACGTTCTCGGCGGCACGCTCCTCCTCGCTGAGCACCCTGCCGGTGCGGATGCTGTCGCCGAAGTAGCGCGGCGCGCCACCGATGCCCTCCATCCTCCTCGTCACGGTCACGGCAGCAGTCGACCACAAAGGCCGGGGGAACCTTGCTGCGGCCGCTCTTATACTAGCCATCCGCCAACTTTCGGCTTCTTCTCCTTGCTTCCCAAGAGTAAACGATGATTGAGAGGAGTAGATGACTCACGCCTCACTGAACTGGTCACGGGCGCTGGACTTCGTCTTGTTCGGCTGGTGCTTTGAAGCTGTTGCCACATATTTTTATTTATTGGAGCGAAACAAGGAGGTTAAGCATGAGCTCGAAGCTGCTGGATAAAGTAGACGAAGTGGTTTCGAGAAACAGCAGCTTCTCTTTTCCCCGCTCGCTGTTTCCGGAATGCATTCCCGCTGCGTCACATTTCTTTCCACCACCACGGGCGCTTCAGAATCTTTGATCGGATCTGCTCAACATAGTCCTAGTCTGTTGGGCTTGGTCTCATGTATTTACCAGCTTGTTGTTCTGTTGGGCTTGAGACCCGTCATGCTGCTGCTCCCGTCAAAAGATGGCCTTAAATCATGCCAGCAAGAAAAACGATGGGCTTAAATCAGACCCAGACAAAAAGAAGGGGCACCGAACCATACAGATTGACTGGTGCCGTTTGCCAACCCCTACAAAATCTTTACAGTCATCAACCTCTTCCTTTGAAGATGCATATAACTTGTTATAGCTTTTATTTTTCAAAAATAGGATTGCTATAGTTGTAAATATGCTACAACAATAATTGGGGAATTATCAGAAAGCAAGTAAAATACAACATACAAATATGAGGATCCAAATAATATATTACTTCTAGCTAATTTGGTAGTTGATAAAGCCCGCGGTAATTCAAAATTACCAACAAAAATGCTGTAAATGGAAAGTAGTAAAGGAAAATAGAATTTTTTTTACTTGAAAATATACACATTGGGCTCGGTAAAAGAGAGCAACATGGGAGGGAGTCGGAGTTTGGAATTTTTTTAAAATAATATTATTTTATATTTTTATTTGAAAAGTAGCACACTTTTTCAAAAAAATTGAAAAATAGCGCGCCGTCGGCATGGGCCGTGCCGAAACCAGTGGTTTCGTCATGGGCTGGGCCAAAACCTGGCTTTCGGCATGGGTCCGCATGGCTGGTGACGAAACCACTGAAGGAAGGTACGTTCTTGCTTTTAGTGTTTAATTTTTTTGATTAAAATGAAACTTGCTCAACCGTATTATTATTCATTATAAAATATACATGAAATATAAGCGCGTCGACGAGTAGGTTCCATTCCCGTGATCGGTTTCGAGTTTGGTCGACTCTAACTCTTTAATTTTGGATTCGAATTCGAAAAAACATTTAACGAAGTTTGTCAAATTCGTCGCACTCAATCTTCCGTTTGAATTTTCCTTTCATGAGTAGATGGATATCAGCCTTCTAAACAACTTTCATGTTTTAACTTTTTTGTTTTGACGGACACATATATATTCTCCGTAGCATCTATAGAAAAACACATGTATTAGAGAGAAAATATGTATATGTCCGTCAAAATAAAAAAGTTGAAACATGAAAGTTGTTTTAGAAGGGTGATATCCATCTACTTATGAAAGGAAAATTCAAACGGACGATTGAGTGTGACGAATTTGATGAATTTCGTCAAATGTTTTTTCAAAATCGGATCCAAAATTAAAGAGTTAGAGTCGACCAAACTCGAAACCGATCACGGGAATGAAACCTACTCGTCGACGCGCATATATTTAATATATATTTTATAATGAGTAATGATACGGTTGAGCAAGTTTCATTTTAATCAAAAAAATTAAACACTAAAAGCAAGAACGTACCTTCCTTCGGTGGTTTCGTCAAAGCCAGGTTTCGGCCCAGCCCATGCCGAAACCACTGGTTTCGGCACGGCCCATGTCGACGGCGCACTATTTTTCAAATTTTTTAAAAAGCGTGCTATTTTTCAAATAAAAATATAAAATAATATTATTTTTTAAAAAAATTCCGGAGTTTGGGTGATGAGATTTAGTTTTCTTTGCATTTTTTGTTTGACAGAGATACCGTAGAAAAAATCCATACGGTGTAGATTTTATATTAATGATGATGAGAGGAAAACCAGGGTTTTTCAATACAAGTGGCGTACAAACCTCTGTCAAAAAAAAACAGGGGGGGATAAAATAAAAAGGAAGCCTAAGTCACACTAGTCTCAACCACAAGTGGCGCATTTGATTTATTTGAATTACACTCCATGGTTATTTGCAAAGTGTTTTCACAAACACATAACCTACGTGTAGCCCTATATGACTTATATTTTGGAAAGTAAGAAATATTATTACTTCCTTTATACTACTCTTCTTTTCTATGGCAACGCAAGTCGCATTCAAGTATCACTTGGATAAATTCTTTCTATGCCGACTATCGTCATGTCATAGGTTTTATTGAAAACATGTATTTCACGTGCACCGTTATGTACAGTAAAGAAATGTACATAGGCAGTGGCAACACATCATAAGGGGAAAAGAGAGGCGCCGCTACTAGGGCTAACCCAGCCGTCGCCACAGCCCTCCTTCTCACCTTTTTCGTCCGGGAATTGATGGGTCCCCGCCTCCTCTGCTTGCCACTCTATCGATGGAAGGGGGTGGGGATCTCGGACCGGCGTTTTGCGTTGTTACAAGTCCCTAATTTTAGAGTTTGGTTTTGATCTGCCAAGGGGCATCGGCGAGGTGGTGGCGATGATGGCGCATTGGAATAAGGTCTCTCCGGCCTCTCCCTACCTCGTCAACATTTCTGGCGTTGGCAAAGGACCAGTGAGGGTAGATGATATCAGATCTATTGGTTTTCATTGGATCTTGACAGTTGGTGTGTCGTTCAAATGAACCTGTTCACTGGTTTATGGTGGGACATTTTCGATATATTCGTTCGTTTGGGTCTACGGTAAGGTTTGGTTTTTCCAACCTCTTGATTGGTGGTGGAGGATTGCAAGCTTGTGCAGTTGTGCTGCTGCTTGGGTGTGCCCCGGCCGATATTCCATCTGCGTTTATTCCATCTCGTTGTTCACGGCAAGTGACTATTGCAGTCTTCAAAGGCTTGTTTTTTTTGAAGGCAGTCGTATCTGCCACTCGATTAGATAGAAAGAAAGTTTAAGTACATAGAGGTGTGCCGAGGCAACAAAAAAACAAACAAGCCAAAATCTAAACAAACTAGTCTCCCGGGTCATGCCCATGAGCCAGAGCCCGCTGCTCAATCTCCTCCCAAACTAGATGCGCAACCATGGTCGGTTAAAGCGCCACGTTTCTGAAAACCCGCCTATTGCGCTCCTTCCAGCATCCCCACATGGAGTAAATGAAAGCTTCGCTTGCTTCCCTCCTCTTCTCTTTCGGGTTCCCGGCTAGCCATTCCACCAATCCTCGATGTTGTGTCCCATGGCCGGAGGGCAATGCCAATCCTGCCATTCCAACCAAAAAACTGCTCCCTAACTTGTTTGGAGAAGCTGTAGCCAAGAAGAAGATGCTACACCGTTTCCGGTTGAATCCGGCAAAGCTTGCAAATGGGGTCATGCGGCCATCCCCTGATAACCAGGTTATCCGCAATGAGTATCTTGTCATGAATGGCCAACCAGGCAAAGAAACGACATTTCGGCTTCGTCTTCGCCTTCCAAATTTTTGCAGCTCGGAATGGAGGACAAGCGCCATGGAACTGACAAAGATAGGTCGATGCGGCCGAGTACTATTCATTCACTGTCCATCTCCAAGCAATCGCGTCCGGCTGGGCAGCAACTCCACCTCCTTCAAAGGCTTAGAGCATCTCCAGTCGTAGCGCCCAAATGGCCGCCCAAAGCGTGTCCGGACGGACAAAGTAGTATGGGCGTGTGATACGTCTCCAACGTATCCATAATTTCTGCTGTTCCATGCTTATATTATACCATTTGCTACATGTTTTATATACACTTCATATCACTTTTATGCATTTTCTGGACTAACTTTTATATGCAGTGGGCCCAGCCGCGCCTGCCTGTGGTTTGGGCCCCTCGGGGGTCCGCCGACATCGCCCCTTCGCCTATTTATTCCCCGAGACGTGAAAACCCTAAAACACCGAGCCTTTCATCCAGAACATATTCGCTGCCGCCGCCGTCGTCAACCCTAACTCGGGGGGTTCTGAAGCTCTTCCCGGCACCCTGCCGGAGAGGGGAATCATCACCGGAGGGCTCTACATCGCCATGCCCGCCTCCGGAGTGATGCGTGAGTAGTTCATCCTTGGACTATGGGTCCATAGCAGTAGCTAGATGGTTGTCTTCTCCACTTGTGCCATCATGTTTAGATCTTGTGAGCTGCCTATCATGATCAAGATCATCTTATTGTAATGCTACATGTTGTGTTTGCTGGGATCTGACTTATATTGATACCTATGTGGAGCTGAATATTATATTATCATGTCTATGTCATTTGTGATCTTGCATGCTCTCCGTTACTTGTTGAAGCCTTGGCCAAGTGAATACTTGTAACTCCAAGAGGGGGTATTTATGCATGATAGTTGGGTTCAACCTCTATTTAACCTGGGATAGTGACAGCAAGTTCTAAGGTTGTAGATGTGTTGTTGCCACTAGGGGTAAAACAGCAATGCTTTATTCAAGGATGAATGTATTGTTTACATTACGCACATTACTTAATGCAATTGTCTGTTGCTTGCAACTTAATACTGGAAGGGGTACGGATGTTAACCGGAAAGTGGACTATTTAGGCATAGATGCATGCTGGATAGCGGTCTATGTACTTTGTCGTAATGCCCAAATGAATCTCATAGTAGACACCACAGCTCACACATGCATGTTATATGCACTTATCAATTGTCAATTGCCCAGCTGTAATTTGTTTACCCAGCATGTTAGTTATCTTATTGGAGAGACACCACTAGTGAACTGTGGACCCCGGTCCATTCTTTTACATCTGAAATACAATCTACTGCAATCATTGTTCTCTACTGTTTTATGCAAACAAACATCATTTCCATTCGATACGTTTAACCCTTTGTTTTCAGCAAGCCGGTGAGATTGACAACCTCACTGTTAAGTTGGGGCAAAGTAATTTGATTGTGTTGTGCAGGTTCCACGTTGGCACCGGAATCCCTGGTGTTGCGCCGCACTACACTCCTTCACCAACACCTTCGAAGCAAACCTCGTTTTCCTACTGGTTCGATTAAACCTTGGTTTCATACTGAGGGAAAACTTACTGCTGCACTCATCATACCTTCCTCTTGGGGTTCCCAACTGACGTGTGACGTACAAGCATTGTTTCTGGCACTATTGCCGGGGAGATATTCCCTCGTCAACTAGAGCCACCAACACGTTTTCTGGCGCCGTTGCCGGGGAAAACGAATTGCTTCTGCAAGGGGAGTCTCTCACACCCAATCTCTTTACTTTGTTATTTGTCTTGCTTAGTTTATTTTTATTTAGTCTTGTTTGCTCTCTTTATCAAAAACACAAAAAAATTAGTTACTTGTTTAATTCAGTTTGATTTTGTTTTTCAAAATGAGTACTCCTGAGAACACTAAGTTGTGTGACTTCACTAGCACAAACAACAATGATTTCATATGCACTCCTATTGCTCCACCTGCTTCTACAGCAGAATTTTATGAAATTAAACCTGCTCTATTAAATCTTGTTATGAAAGAGCAATTTTCTGGTGTTAGTACTGATGATGCTGCTGCCCATCTTAATAACTTTGTTGAACTTTGTGAAATGCAAAAGTATAAGGATATGGATGGGGATATTATAAAACTGAAACTTTTTCCTTTCTCCTTGAGAGGAAGAGCTAAAGAATGGTTGCTTTCTTTGCCTAGAAATAGTATTAATTCTTGGACAAAATGCAAAGATGCTTTCATAGGGAAATATTATCCTCCTGCTAAGATTATATCCTTGAGAAGTAGCATTATGAATTTTAAACAACTTGATAATGAACATGTTGCTCAAGCTTGGGAAAGAATGAAATCTTTGGTGAAGAATTGTCCCACTCATGGACTGACTACTTGGATGATCATCCAAACCTTTTATGCAGGATTAAATTTTTCCTCAAGGAACTTATTGGATTCAGCCTCTGGAGGAACCTTTATGTCCATCACTTTAGGTGCAGCAACAAAGCTACTTGATGATATGATGATCAACTATTCCGAATGGCACACCGAAAGAGCTCCTCAAGGTAAGAAGGTAAATTCTGTTGAAGAAACCTCCTCTTTGAGTGATAAGATTGATGCTATTATGTCTATGCTTGTGAATGGTAGATCTCATGTTGATCCTAATAATGTTCCTTTAGCTTCATTGGTTGCTCAAGAAGAGCATGTTGATGTAAACTTCATTAAAAACAACAACTTCAACAACAATGCTTATAGGAATAATTTTGGTAGCAACAATTATAAGCCTTATCCTTCAAATGGTTATGGCAATTCTTATGGTAATTCCTACAGCAACAATAGAAGTGTGTCCTCTGATCTTGAAGCTATGCTTAAAGAATTTATTAGCACACAAAAAGCTTTCAATAAAACTGTTGAGGAAAAGTTTGAAAAAATTGATGATCTTGTTCTAAAGTTGATAGTCTTGCTCATGATGTTGAAATTCTAAAACTGAAAGTTATGCCTAATGAAGTTAAAGATATAAGTCATTTGCTACAGCAAATGCCATCCAAGTTCGAATTGATAATAATATTAGGATGTTGGCTGAATTGCATGCTAGGTGGGAAAAAGAGGAAGAACTTGAAAAAGAGAATAGTATAGTTAGAGTTTGTACTATCACCACCACTAGTAATGCTAATGTTTCACATGCTAGTAAACCTCCTACTATTGATGGTAATGTTATTGGTGTTGGTAATGTCTCTACTACTTCTGCTAAGCGTTTGAAATTGCCTAAAACTGCTGAAACTTTTTCTGATAAAAGTGCTGAAATTTTTCAAACTATTGGAGACAATGGTTCCACCACCATTGACAATAATGATTTTGATTTTGATGATTGTAACATCTCTGAAGTTATTATGTTCTTGCAAAAATTAGCTAGAAGTCCCAATGCTAGCACTATTAATTTGGCTTTTACAAAGCATATTACAAATGCTCTTTTGCAAGCTAGGGAGGAGAAGTTGAAACTTAAAGCTTCTATTCCTAGGAAATTAGAAGATGGTTGGGAACCCATCATTAAGGTAAAGGTGAATGATTTTATTGCAATGCCTTGTGTGATCTTGGTGCAAGTATTTCGTTTTGCCCAAGAAGCTTTATGATATTCTTGATTTGCCACCTTTGGAACATTGTTATTTGGATGTTTTTCTCGCTGATAATGCTATGAAGAAACCTTTGGGGCGAGTTAATGATGTTTTTATTACAGTAAACAATAACCTTGTCCCCGTTGATTTTATTGTTATGGATATTGAATGCAATGCATCTTGTCCTATTGTTTTGGGAAGACCTTTTCTTCGAACTGTTGGTGCCATCATTGATATGAAAGAAGGTAATATAAGGTACCAATTTCCTCTCAAGAAAGGTATGGAACACTTCCCTAGGAAGAGAATGAAGTTACCTTTTGACTCTATTGTTAGAGCAAGTTATGATGTTGATGCTTCTTCTCTTGACAACACTTGATTTTCACTTTCTGCGCCTAGCTGAAAGGCGTTAAAGAAAAGCGCTTATGGGAGACAACCCATCGTTTTTATTTGCTGTTATTTTTGTTTTCTTTGAGTCAAGGAGTTTTGTTACTTCTGTAGCAACTCCTTTGTATCTTTATTTTATCGCAATGTTGTGCCAAGTAAAGTTCTATATTGAAAGTTGATGCAAGATTTGGATTTCTGCGCAGTGACAGATTTTTAGCTGTCACGGATTTGAGCTTATCTCCCTGTAGAAAATTCAAAAAATTCTGAGAAAAATCACGCATATTCCTGAGATATGTACGCAACTTTCATTATTTTAGGCCAGATCCATCTGAGCAACTTAAGTGCCTCGAAAAAATTCGTCATTCCAGACTGTTCTGTTTTTGACAGATTCTGCCTTTTGTTTTGCATTCGCTCTTTTACTGTGTTTGTGTGGATTTCTTTGCTCCACAAAGCATTGGTGGCTGTAGCTAATGTCCAGAAGCTTTGGGATTGATTGTATCATTACAGAATATGAGAATTTTTGATTATGCACTAACCCTCTAATGAGAACTGTCTTGAGTTTGGTGTGAAGGAAGTTTTCAAGGATCAAGCGAGAAGGGTGATATTATGTGATCAAGAAGAGTGAAAAGCCTAAGCTTGGGGATGCCCCCGTGGTTCATCCCAACCATATTCAGAGAGACTCAAGCGTCTAAGCTTGGGGATGCCCAAGGCATCCCCTTCTTCATCAACAAACTTATCAGGTCATCTCTAGTGAAACTATATTTTAATTCTTTCACATCTTATGCGCTTTACTTGGAGCGTCTGTGTGTTTTTATTTTTGTTTTTGTTTGAATAAATTCGGATCCTAGCAATCCTTGTGTGGGAGAGAGACACGCTCCGCTTTTTCATGTGAATACTCATGTTCTTCACTTATATTTGTTGAGTATTCTTAACTAGCTACTGCAGTGCTTTTAGCTCCTGTTTTTCATGCATCTCTTCGAGCTGTTAGCACTTGTTTATAAATACTCTCTTGCTGCATTATATTATCATTTGGAGAGTTTATGTTTAAATAAATTGATTGGTGTTTGTTTGGAAGAAAGAAAATGCTACATGTAGTAGTTGGTATTGGAAAAGACATATGCATTCTTGTAGATCATTGTCTTGTTTTGATTTGATGCTTTGCAATTGTTTTGAGCTCTCAAGTAGATCATGTTTAAGCTCTTGCATCATGTAGTTAAAGCCTAGTAGTGGAGAACTACCGTAGAGCTTGTTGAGACTTGGGATGCATATTTGTTCTCTCTAAGGTCTAGATATTTTCTGGTAAAATGTTTGAGCAACAAGGAAGACAGTGTAGAGTCTTATAATACTTGCAATATGTTTTTATGTGATTCTTGCTGTACCGGTTTATACTTGTGTTTGCTTCAAACAACCTTGCTAGCCTAAACTCTGTACTGAGAGGGAATGCTTCTCGTGCATCCAAAACTTGAGCCAAAACCCATGCCATTTGTGTCCACCATACCTACCTACTATGTGGTATTTCCTGCCATTCCAAGTAAATATTTCATGTGCTACCTTTAAACTATTCAAAACTTTATTACTCCTTATTTGTGTCAATGTTTTATAGCTCATGAGGAAGTATGTGGTGTTTTATCTTTCAATCTTGTCATTTACTTCTGACAGACTTTCACCTGGACTAGTGGCATATACATCCGCTTATCCAATAATTTGCAAAAAGAGCTGGCAACGGGGTGCCCAGCCCCAATTAATTACAACTTTCATTAATAATTCTCTTCACATGTTTTGCCCTGATTTATCAGTAAGCAACTTAATTTTGCAATAGACACTCCTCCATGGTATGTGAATGTTGGAAGGCACCCGAGGATTCGGTTAGCCATGGCTTGTGTAAGCAAAAGGTTGGGAGGAGTGTCATCTATAAAGAAACTAAAATACATGTGTAAACAAAAGAGAAGAGGGATGATCTACCTTGCTGGTAGAGATAACGTCCTTCATGGGAGCCGCTCTTGAAAGTCTGGTTGACAAGGGGGTTAGAGTGCCCACTACCATTCGTTGACAACAACAAACACCTCTCAAATACTTATTTTGTGCTCTCTATATGCTTTCGAAAACTTAAAAAGCTCTAGCACATGATTTAATCCCTGCTTCCCTCTGCGAAGGGCCTATCTTTTACTTTATGTTGAGTCAGTTTACCTACTCCTTTCTATCTTAGAAGCAAACACTTGTGTCAACTTTGTGTGCATTGATTCTTACATATTTACTTATTGCACTTGTTATATTGCTTTATGTTGACAACTATCCATGAGATATACATGTTACAAGTTGAAAGCAATGCTGAAACTTAATCATCCTTTGTGTTGCTTCAATGCCTTTTACTTTGAATCTATTGCTTTATGAGTTACCTCTTATGCAAAACTTTTTGATGCTTGTCTTGAAAGTACTATTCATGAAAAGTTTTTGCTTATATGATTCATTGTTTACTCTTTATCTATTTGTTAGCAAACTATAGATCATTGCTTTGAGTCACTTCATTCATGACATGAGCCTTGCAATATATTGATCAAGATTGTGTGAAAGCATGTCTCCTCAGAAATTATTTGTTGTTATCGTTTTACCTACTCGAGGACGAGTAGAACTAAGCTTGGGGATGCTTGATACGTCTCCAACGTATCCATAATTTCTGCTGTTCCATGCTTATATTATACCATTTGCTACATGTTTTATATACACTTCGTATCACTTTTATGCATTTTCTGGGACTAACCTATTAACAAGATGCCACAGTGCCAGTTCCCTGTTTTCTGCTGTTTTTGGTTTCAGAAAGTTACTTCTGGAAATATTCTCGGAATTGCACGAAACAAAAGGCCAGTCCCTATTTTTCCAGCACGTACACGGAGTCCGAAGGAGAGACGAAGAGAGCCACGAGGTGGCCAAACCACCAGGCGCGGCAGTGGGCCCAGCCGCGCCTGTGGTTTGGGCCCCTCGGGGGTCCGCCGACATCGCCCCTTCGCCTATTTATTCCCCGAGACGTGAAAACCCTAAAACACCGAGCCTTTCATCCAGAACATATTCGCTGCCGCCGCCGTCGTCAACCCTAACTCGGGGGGTTCTGAAGCTCTTCCCGGCACCCTGCCGGAGAGGGGAATCATCACCGGAGGGCTCTACATCGCCATGCCCGCCTCCGGAGTGATGCGTGAGTAGTTCATCCTTGGACTATGGGTCCATAGCAGTAGCTAGATGGTTGTCTTCTCCACTTGTGCCATCATGTTTAGATCTTGTGAGCTGCCTATCATGATCAAGATCATCTTATTGTAATGCTACATGTTGTGTTTGCTGGGATCTGACTTATATTGATACCTATGTGGAGCTGAATATTATATTATCATGTCTATGTCATTTGTGATCTTGCATGCTCTCCGTTACTTGTTGAAGCCTTGGCCAAGTGAATACTTGTAACTCCAAGAGGGGGTATTTATGCATGATAGTTGGGTTCAACCTCTATTTAACCTGGGATAGTGACAGCAAGTTCTAAGGTTGTAGATGTGTTGTTGCCACTAGGGGTAAAACAGCAATGCTTTATTCAAGGATGAATGTATTGTTTACATTACGCACATTACTTAATGCAATTGTCTGTTGCTTGCAACTTAATACTGGAAGGGGTACGGATGTTAACCGGAAAGTGGACTATTTAGGCATAGATGCATGCTGGATAGCGGTCTATGTACTTTGTCGTAATGCCCAAATGAATCTCATAGTAGACACCACAGCTCACACATGCATGTTATATGCACTTATCAATTGTCAATTGCCCAGCTGTAATTTGTTTACCCAGCATGTTAGTTATCTTATTGGAGAGACACCACTAGTGAACTGTGGACCCCGGTCCATTCTTTTACATCTGAAATACAATCTACTGCAATCATTGTTCTCTACTGTTTTATGCAAACAAACATCATTTCCATTCGATACGTTTAACCCTTTGTTTTCAGCAAGCCGGTGAGATTGACAACCTCACTGTTAAGTTGGGGCAAAGTAATTTGATTGTGTTGTGCAGGTTCCACGTTGGCACCGGAATCCCTGGTGTTGCGCCGCACTACACTCCTTCACCAACACCTTCGAAGCAAACCTCGTTTTCCTACTGGTTCGATTAAACCTTGGTTTCATACTGAGGGAAAACTTACTGCTGCACTCATCATACCTTCCTCTTGGGGTTCCCAACTGACGTGTGACGTACAAGCATTGTTTCTGGCACTATTGCTGGGGAGATATTCCCTCGTCAACCTAGAGCCACCAGCGTGCCTTCCCCCAGTCGCACCGCCCAATGTTATTTTGTTTTCCTTTTTTCCTGCTATTGTATATGCTTAGGCATTCTCACAAACACTTCATGGGCGTGCACCGCGAGCTGGTCTACACCACATCGACCATGGCGGCGCTGCTCTGCACCACATCGACGACGACAGAGCTCCTGGCCACGCAGCACCGCGCCGCGCAGGCCGCCATGAAGTGTTTGGCCTCGAGCTCGCTGGCCTGCGGGTTCGAGTTGGGCTGCACCTGGCGAGCTGACCTGTTGCTTCGCGGCTATGTGAGCGTGACCTGCTCGGCCTCGAGCTCGCCCCGACGCCGCCGCTCGTCCGCCGGTCGGGGACCTGCTCGGCCTCGTCCAGGGCATGCTCGGCCGGCGAGCTAGGCGTGCATCGAGCGACTGCTTCGAGCCTCGTCAGCGCGCATCCCCGCGCCGCGCAGGCCAGCGAGCACGTCCAGCACGGCCAAGAAAAGGCCGAAAATGGCGCTGGCGAGGTTGTGCCCCGTGGCCGAGCGTGACGGCCGCCGCGGGCACACAGGGAGGACGTGGACGACGGCGAACTAGTACACGCCGCGCAGTCCAGCGAGCACGACCAGGAAGAGGGCGAAGACGGTGCTGGCGATGTCGTGGCCCGTGGCCGAGCGTGACAGGCGCTGCGGGCGCGCGGGGAGGACTTCGACGACGGCGACCTGGTACGTGCCGCGCAGGCCAACGAGCACAGCCAGGAGTAGGCTGAATACGGCGATGGCGAGGTCGTGCCCGTGGTCGAGTGTGGCGGCAGCCCGGCACGCGGGAGGACGGCGACCTGGTACGCGCGACCTCGAGCTCGGCAGCATCTTCCTCCTTGGGCTGCTGTGCCCCGGCGGTCGACGGCAGCGGAGCAGGAGAGAACGACGGCGCGAGGTGGAGGCGGCCACCCAGGCTGTGGTCGCTGGATGAAAAAGATAGATGAGAGAGACGGAAAGAGACCGTGAGGTTTGGGTTGAGGAGTGTCAGGAGAGAGACGTGGCCAGTGAGTGGGTCACGCGGAAGAAATTTTGTGTCCGGGGCCACCCAAGGCCTCCCTATGCGAAGGCTTCATGTGGCGCTGCCGGACAGAAAAGTGGACGCTTCCAGACGAAATTTCCTTTTGGACGTCGTGAGTGGGAGCAAAAATTGGTCCGGCACGCCCTAAAGGTATTTGGGCGGCCATTTGGACACTCCGAGTGAAGATGCCCTTAGTTGGAGAGTGTGTTTGCAAGTAGACTTGCATGTTTCAAGCTCCGGCAGCCGTCAAACAGTCGGAAGAAGGAGACGTCAGTATATTTTTATGTTGTACTGGCCGTGTTGCTCGAGTATTAGATATAAAATGATTTCGGGTGTCTTTTCTCACAAAGTGTCGTTTGCCAAAAAAAAAATTTGACTGCTGCCGCTTAGCCGCCGGTGCGAGGAGACCTTTTCAGTGCTTCTTAAAATCTTTGGCATTTATTTTTCCCAATCGGCGGCGGAGGAAGAGCAAAGCAGCCAGAGCAAGTGGAGACGGACGGGAGCGGGGAGTAGGTGATCCTCTCTCGCGAGTAGAGAGCCGCTAGGGTTCGGCCCCCGCCGCCGTCGCCGGCCGGCGGCCACCACCCAGACCACGCGCCCCGAGCTCCCCGCCGGCGACCCGGACTGCTGAGGAAGATGGCTGGCGCGGGGAGGAAGGTGGCGGTCGCTGCCGTGCAGTTCGCCTGCACCGACACCGTCTCCGACAACGTCGCCACGGCCGAGAGGTATGCAAGTATATTTCCAGTATTCCGCCCCCAATTTGTACTGGTAGCCTACCCATATGAAGCTGTTTTGGATGCTCTGTGTCCATGTAGCTTTGAACCTAACCGTTAAGCTGTACTAGTGGAATTTGGCGTGCCGTCACGGCACGCCCTTGATGTTTCTTTTTTTGCAGTATATATATATTTCTATTTAACCAAATGTTAGCTAAATTGGTATATTGGAACATGTTTTTATTTTGTCATGAATAGGTAGCATTTTTTATGAGTATTCTTGTCATATTTTGTGAGTTTTTTGTGAGTTTGTTTGAATGATGTTAGAAATGTTGGCGAAATTGAAATGTTGAAATATATTTGTAATTCGCTATAAGTAGGTTGCGGTTATTTTTTGGGAGCATTCTTGTCATATTTTGTGGAATATCAGGAAAAGTCGCTAAAATGCTGGCAAAATTACAATTTGCAAACATGTTTTTTTATTTTGTTATGAATAGATAGTAATTAGTTCGAACATTTTTTTATATATTTTGTAGAATATTCAAATATTTGGATAGTTGAATTTAGCGTGGTGACACGACGCGCCTTTGCTGAGGATATGCTGTAATAATTTGTTTGTTTTTCTATTTGCGGTATATATATTGTAAGGGAATGTGGTTGTTCTAATATTGTAAGGGAAGCAATCCATAATTAGAGTAGACGTGTTTGTATTTTCTGAAAATATTCATGTAAACAATTTTTTTTAAATGTAACTACATAATTAGAGGGATTTAAGTTGTATTACTTGCAAATATGTTAAGTAAATTTGAATGGTTCAATATGGTTTTATTTTGCCATTATTTTCATACGAACCAGCATAATTAGAGATAATATATTCTGGTTATGTTTAAATATTATGTGTCTATTTCGCCGTAAATATGTGATTTAGCTTGTTGGTTAGAGGAAATATGTTGTGTTAACATCTATTAAATTGAATCAATCTTTAGAGGAAACAAAATTTTGATTTCTTTAAATGTGAATGGAATGAAGCATTATTTAAATTTGACCACATAATTAGAGAGAGTTAAGTTCAAGTTTAACATTTATTAAATTGAACTGTATAATTGAAGGAAGTTCAGTAATATTAGTTGTAAATATTAATTTAGTTGAGTTGGTATGATATGGCTGTGTTTGTGTTAAATATTAAATTGAACTCAATAATTGGAGGGAATAAATTGTTTGAGCGCTTATTATTTTCAATTTTAAATCAAGACATAATTAGAGGAAATGGCTAACTATGCTTCTTTTTTTTCCCGTAAGTATGTAATTAGTGGGAATGCACATTTTTTGGATTTGATTCTACAATTAGGGAAAATCTATCTATATTGCATCCAAATATTAACCAAATTGGAATGTTCAAATATGTTTGTATTTTACCATAAATAGTTAGTATTTTTGTTTTTTTTAATAGTCTTTTAAAAAATATAAAAATATTTAGCAAGTTGGAATGTTTAAACATATTTGTATTGCGTTATGAATGTTTAAATGTAATTAGAGAAAATGCATTCGAATTATCTTGAAATATTTTCCAAATTCGAATGTTTAAATGCGGCTGTATTTTGCCATAGATATCTAATGTAGTTACATAATTAGAGGAAATGCATTATGTGTTTGGAAGGATTCGAATTTTTTTGGAATTTTCAAATTTGTATGATGTGGTTATGTGGTGGAATTGAATGTTGAAAATATCTACATTTTGAAGTTGTGCGGATCTGAAAACTGTTGAAACTGTATTTCGGAAGGTACGAAAGTTTTTGGGTGAAAAAAAAATCAGGGGAAATGTGGTGAATTTCAATTTTTGGAAATGTCCATATTTTCAAGTTGTAGTGGTTGCGGAATCAGGAGACTTGGAAGTCATATGACACTATGAAAATATTTATATTTGTAATTTGAGTTGGAATGGTGAAATATGATTGCTTTTTTCATAAAATTGTGCATATGTAGGGCAATTTGAATTGTTCGAATTTATTTGTCTTTTGTGGAAAATAGGTGATCCTTTTTTTCCCTCTACTATTTTCATATATTTTTTTATGTTTTGGCGATGGGTATCTATAGTATTTTTTTCTGTTGGTTATACTCTTTTATTACAGAAATTGAAAGAAGATTGCAGCTAAAATTGATTAGTTTTTTGAAATTGTTGAAGTTGGGGTGTTTTTAAGATTAAAATGAATTGCGTTAGTAAAATGAGCAGGTTCTAAAGATATTCAAGTACGTTTGTATGTTGGTACGAATTTTTAAATGTAAATGAAGACAATGTGTTTAAATTATACCCGAATGGTACCTTTTTTTTTTTGGTTCCCGAAAATGGTAGGGTATTTTTGAATAGCTAGTTAATTTAAATGTTTGGTTATGTTTATATGATAGCATTACTATTTGGTTTTTTTTTTCTCTGCTTTGTAATTAGGAGGTGTGCATTATAAGAGCATTTAGTTAAACGAATATATAATTTGCGTATTTGGATATGTATTTTATATTTTAATGGCGCGTATGTGGGTTGAAAATAAAATTTCGAAATAGTGGTATTTAAAAATTGCAGAGAGATGAAAGTTTTTGAAATGCAAAGATAATCTGTGTCTATAAATTGCTTGGATTTTTGAAAATTCAGTATTGAAGATTTTATTTATGTAAGTTGTATAAATAAGTTGATTTTTAGGTTGCTAAAGTTGAATTGAAGTTTGTTTTCTTTTTTTTTTGTATCAAATTTTCTGAAATGTTAATTTTAACCTTGGTATCAAAATAAAATTTCGAAATAGTGGTATTTAAAAATTGCAGAGAGATGAAAGGTTTTGAAATGCAAAGATAATCTGTGCTTAGAAATTGCTCGGATTTTTGAAAATTCAATATTGAAGATTTTATTTATGTAAGTTGTATAAATATGTTGGTTTAGCTGGCTAAAGTTGAACATTGATTTTTTTTTTTTGTACCAAAGTTTCTGAATTGTTGATTTTAGCTTGCTAAAAGTTCGAAGAATTTCATTTGGTCTGATTTAAATTCGTGTCTTGAAATTGCAGATGTTCTTGGGAATAATAAAAAAAAAGTTTTTTGGAAAAGGAATATTGAAGATTTTATTTATGTAAGTTGTATAAATATGGTGATTTTAGGTTGTTAAATTGAATGTTGAAGTTATTTTTTTACCAAAGTTTCTGAAATGTTGATTATAACTTGTTAAAAGTTCGAAGAATTTCATTTGGTCAGTAGTTAGTTGAAGTACCTAAAATCGAAATAGTTGGAAAATGTTTCTATTTTTTTATCAGCAGTTAGTTGAAGTCCATACGTGGGTAATGCACACTTATTCAATTGAATTTCATATAATTAGAGGGAGTGCATATTACTTTCAAATATTTCTGCATAATTAGAGGGAATTTAGTGATATTATTTGTGAATATCAACTGTAATTTGAATCGCTATGATATGTTTGTGTTTTGTGTTAAATATTTATATCAGCAGTTAGTTGAAGTCCATACGTGGGTAATGCAAACTTATTCAATTGAATTTCATATAATTAGAGGGAGTGCATATTACTTTCAAATATTTCTGCATAATTAGAGGGAATTTAGTGATATTATTTGTGAATATCAACTGTAATTCGAATCGCTATGATATGTTTGTGTTTTGTGTTAAATATTTAATCTAACTTAATAATCGAAAGAAATACGTTGTATGATAATTTATTAAATTCACTTTAAAATTAAGACGTAGTAAAAGGAAATAAATTTGCATTTTCTCAGAATATTCATCTAGTCGAACATTTTTTTTAATGTTACATTCTTTCTAAATGTGAACTTAGCCGTTGTTTTCTGTTCATGTTAGTGCCGACACGTTTGTCACATTTTTATATACTCGATGTATTTGTAAAGCTAGAAAAAAAATAGAAAACAGAAAGGTAAAACAGAAAAGGAAATTGTAAAAAAAAAAAAGGGCCGACGCAGCCCAGGAACGGCCCACGAAGCGGCCCGTCCGGCTAGCCCAGCAATGCCGACACGTCACGGTGACGTGCACGGCGGCTGAAGCTGCCGCGGCGGCAATGAGGTCGCCGGCGGCGCTACGGCGCGTCCTGGGCCGCGCGGCTGAGCGCGTCCGAGTCGCGCGGATGCGGGCAAGCTGGAGGTGGCGGCGCCGCCCCGTTTTGGTCGCCGGGGCGGCCGCGGCGGCGTGGAACCGCGGCGGAAGCGGCGGAGGAACTTCGGGACGGCACCGGCGATTCCGCCGCCGATGAGGCGTCCCGGGAAGCAGCGCTTGGCCAGGACGGAGCGGCGGCGACGGCGGACCGCGTCGTGGCCTTCGATTGGAGCGCGGGGACGTGCCGCGGCGGCGCCAGGCGTCGGCGTCCGCGGCAAGCTCGGCGCCGGTCGCGAGAGAGCAGGAGGATTTGCGGGGATGTGGTTTTTTTACAGAAAAGAACCCGGCGTTTAGCGAAATTGCAAACAGGTCCCTGGAGCGGAATTTTCTGAGAAGAACATATAATTTCCGCCCCCCCCCCCCCCCGCGTGCTTCTTCGCAAAAATCGACGGCCCGCTGTGAGGCTGACAGGGGGGACCACCGCGTACCGTAGCACACTGTAGAAATCTACAGTACCACTGTAGCTAGCTACAGTAACGTGGGGCGTTCTCAGCGCGAGAAAATGCCCAGCTATTATACAATCGATGATGTAGCTAGCTACAGTAACGTGGGGCGTTCTCAGCGCGAGAAAATGCCCAGCTATTATACAATCGATGATGTATGTGTATATGTATTATTTTGGTACAGTTTGTAGGATTTGCGAATGGTGTTTAGAATTTCTTTTTATTCGCTAGCTGTGCCGACTACTCAATTCTTTGCGTCGACTTCGGTTTTATCATTGACTGGCTATGCTGTATGCTGTATTATTAACTGTTCTCTAGGATACTGAAATCCGACGCCTAATCAGCGCAGTTCCTTTCCCCGTTGTGTTATAATTTCAGTTTGTCATGGTTCCAGATTATTAGGTATTAAAGGTACATAATCACCATGCTTTTGGATCTCTATTACTTTCATCTACACCACTGAATCTCAGTTTTTTTTTCAAGGCAAACTACTGACAACACATTAATTTTTAGTTGGACCCATAATTGTGACCTTTATGCCAATTTGTGGTTGTCATATTGCACAAGCTGTTGCCACTCTTTCTATCTCCACTTTATTCTTCTGATCTCAAGACTATAACTTATGGCTGTCGTCCCGTTTACATTGATTTAGCAGGGGCCTTCATCTACTGATTCTACACTTTTCCGTGACTCGATGGAATGAGAATACACCTTGTTGTGTCATATAGTTGATGTTCACACAATACAATTGCAACCCAGAAGATGGATAAAAAAACCAATGCGATGGCAATCAGTTGCTCCATATGTATTAATAGCCTGGCCTAGTCACAAATATGAAATACTGCATATATTTTTGATATTTGTATCTTTGCTGAACAGAGCAAGAGCACCATTCATTTGCACTAAGGCACGTGTCTTTGTTCCTTTGTACATTAATCACCACAAATTACACCCAGTTGGTTTGGACTTGACTCCTCACTCACCGATCTCACAAGTTATTGTTCTTTCTTCATTTTAATACATTTATTTTAAACCGTTTTCGTCAACATATTTTGAATAGACAAACCAAATGAGCCAACAGAATTTAGGACTTAACTTTTCCATAATGACCATGGTATTCCAGCGAGAAAAATAATCAGTTATCTCCATTTTTTACCATGGGTGTCCATATCAGTCCACACTTTTTGTTGCTATAGTGCTATACATCCGGTTGAAAAATCATGACCAGGCTACGGTTCTTCTGCAGATCAGATTTTCCTAAACTTATTCTGCTATTTTGTTGTCTCAAGGTGCAATTTTACCTTCATATTTTGTCTGTTATACAGTTTTTTTTTTTGCGAAACACTATGCAAAGCTTGGTTTTGATCTCTGACTTTGGGGAAATTCTGTTCTAGCGCTGTGTCATGTGTTAATGGTTTTGAACTTTTGATCATTGACTTCGGGATATTATGATGTAGCTCTGTATTAATGGTTTTGATCTGTATTCACCCTTAATATATGGATTTTTCTTGCCACTGTTGCCCTTTGCTAGCAGCATCTTGGAATGAAAAATAACAGTGCAGAGCCACAGTCCATGGTTCATAGTTCACCTTCTCTAAGGACTATTAGACTGTCAAGGATGCTATATGAACGACATTTTGTTTACGTTTTGTTTACGATGACGCTAAGCAGTGGATAATTGTGTTTTAGTATCCTCTAATGTGTGTGGGACCACTTTAACAAGCTTCCACACACTTTTACTTCCATCATAATAAAATCACAGTGAAAATCTCGTATGTGTGTCACTTCTCTTGGCAAAATTAAAGTTTCTCCATATGTTAGCAACGACGATGAGGAATGCTACTCTATTTGTTATGAAACCTTAGCTCTCACTAGTTGTATCTGTCACTTGGAGAAGAAAAGAACTTGAGACAGAATTGTTGTTTGTGTTTCAGGTTGATTAGAGAAGCTCATAAGAAAGGTGCAAACATTGTCCTCATCCAGGTATATTTGTATGATAAATAAATGTGACGAAAAAATTGTACTTGCAATATTTCTTTCAAGACATATCCATGGTATATATGTATGATAAATAAATGAGTTCGGGTTGTATTCTGCCTTTCACAACACAAGGAGGACAAAAAGACATACCTAATTCTCATTCTTTCATATATGTATTAATTTCCTAGGAGCTCTTTGAAGGGCACTATTTCTGTCAAGCTCAAAGGATGGATTTCTTTCAGCGTGCTAAGCCTTATAAAGAGAACCCAACTATAATGAGGTAGGCTTGCTTGCTCGATCCTGAAGCATTTGGAAAACAAATAGTGCCATCTCCATTTGATGTCTGTAATATTCATACATTTCACTTTGTACTTTATGGTCCATAGAATGCAAACGCTTGCAAAGGAGTTGGATATTGTGATACCAGTAAGTTTCTTTGAAGAAGCAAACAATGCTCATTACAACTCAGTGGCCGTTATTGATGCTGATGGTACTGATCTTGGCCTGTACCGCAAATCACATATTCCAGATGGACCAGGTATGGCTTTACGGTTGAGTTTACCTGTACCAGCATAAACTGTAAGTGGCTTTATCTGATCTAGAAAAACTATTTCTTTGTGCCAGGTTATCAAGAGAAATTTTATTTCAATCCAGGTGACACAGGTTTCAATGTAAATATGATACCAAATCTGTATTACAATTTACATATCACTTTGGTTTTAAACTAGATGTACATAGTGTAGCTGTGGAGGTCATTGTTATCGGTACAAACCTTCTTAGTGAAGCTTCCTTTTATCGATGCAGGCTTTCAAAACCAAGTATGCAACAATTGGCGTTGGTATGTTATTCATATTTAGAGCAGTTTCTTTAAATTCTGTGGCATAGCCTCAATACCTTTTGTGGCTTGACTTATTACTATCTTTTCATCCATACCTTGGTAGGAATTTGCTGGGATCAGTGGTTCCCGGAGACTGCAAGGGCCATGGTGCTTGAGGGGACGGAAATATTGTTCTATCCCACTGCCATTGGATCTGAACCCCAGGATACTAATCTGGATTCCCGTGAACACTGGAAGCGTGTCATGCAAGGCCATGCCGGTGCTAACTTGGTACTGTTACTTGTTTCCTTATACCCTATAAATAATGCACTCCTAACTTTGTTCATGAATCAGAGAGATATTTCTTCTACCTGTAAATAAATGATACTAGTACCACTTGGATCAACTGTTGCCATAATTTCGTGTTTCGTGTTAATATGAGCAGGTTCCTCTTGTCGCTTCTAACCGGATAGGAAGGGAAACTGTTGAGACTGAACATGGCAGCAGCACTATAAAATTCTACGGGAATTCATTCATCGCAGGTAAACCAGCTTCTGTGTGTACTCTTTTACAGAGCAATAGAAGCATGATCTTAAGATATGTATTGCTGCGTGCAGGGCCAACTGGGGAAATGGTCAAGCTTGCGAACGACAAGGACGAGGAGGTGCTGGTGGCAGAGTTTGACTTGGATGAGATCAAATCTACCAGGCACGGTTGGGGGATATTCAGGGACAGGCGCCCTGATCTATACAAAGTGTTGTTGACACTGGATGGCAAGAAATCATCGTAGGCTCCACTTTGAGGTTATCCGTCCACCATCTGTTCCTAAAACACACAGGGTCCATGAATACGGCCGCTTCACCAAAACTCCAAATGGTAGATCTTTTCCCTGCCAAAAATAAGCTTCGCCTCCGGATAAGGCACCTCGATCTGTATTTGCAACTTGGTGATTTTCCACCACCAATATAGCATTCCATGATAAATAGTTGTCCTGTAATGATCTGATGGACACGTATTGTGTTTCAAGCGAGACGCTCGTTTTTTTAGCTGGTGCTATTTGCCTGTCAGATTTCAGACCATCACGCTGCCGCCTGTTCGGAACCGGTGTTGCCTTACAGCAGCTACGCGTGTATGCAGGCATATTTGATCATGTCACAGAGCAAGTCCTCAACCTGTACCATGCTTGTAGAACCTGATATTATGTCTCAACCTGAAGCTAGAATTCAGGACTCATACAACATGATCTCACACATTTGAAGAAGAGGGGTTGCTTCCGTTTGCACTTCTTATTTTACTCGGAGAAGTTATGGACTCATACAACATGAAATTTCGACGAAGAACATGGCCAGTTACTACCTAATCAATCGAATGCAAATAAGTTTCAATCAGTTTTCTTCGGTGTGTACAGAGCGTCGCCCTCCCTTTCCTCTCCCCGATACAGATCTGAGAGGCGATTTTGAGAGTCCACCGTCGGTCCACCTCTTCCGCCGGTGAGGCGTGGGTTCCCTCCCCTCCGTCGGCTGCTCCGGCGGCGGGAGGGTGGGGGAAGCCCGTCTCACGGCGTGTATTCATGGTAGGGCTTGGCAGGTGTCCGGCCGGCGGCGTTTCGGAGGCGGAGGTGCTGTTGGTTCGTCTGTTGTCCGCGCAGATCCCCTCCGGCGGTGGCGTTCCCTGGGGCTTCACCGACCTGCGCGCGATTTTCCCTGCACCACGACCAGATCCAGGTATGCGGTGGATCTGGATGCAGTTCAATAAGAGGATGATACAGAGGTTCTTCGCGGCGGCGCCGGCGTTCCCGGCAGTAGTCTCTTCGGAGGCGGTGCTCGGTGACTTCCCGTCTGCGGTGTGGTGGGCTCCGGCGATCCAATGTTTGGGGAGCTTCAGCAGCGGCGCGCCATCGTCAGCTCCGGCTCGTCGTCGTCGTCGGGATCCAGAGGGCTTCCTTGTAATTTTTCCTTTGTTTCTGGACCTTTCTGTAAGTTCGGAGAATTAATATATCATCCCTTTCGCAAAAAAAAAAAGAATGCAAATAAGTTTCATGGGAAAAAATAAGGACTCACTGAATTTGTTTTCAACGAATCAATTCGCACGTTCCAATTTGCCAAAATGCCATATGTGTACCCTTCCGAGTTCCGAAGCGGGCCGAAGCCAGAAATCCTCCACTCCTCTTCTCAGCTAGGTTTCCACTGCTACAGCCCATGGCAAGCTCTACATGGATACTGACAATGCCTACATTCATGGGTTGGACTTTCTCGCTCCACGTCCACAGTTCTTCACCATAAAGCTCCCGGACGAAGTTGGCAACAATGGAAACTACAAGCTCTCATCTGGAGATGATGATGATGGGCTCTTTATCGTCCATGGAGAGGGGTTTCAGCTTAGTGTCTGGTGCCATGAGACGAAGGATGACAATGGTGAACACAGCTGGGAGCTTGTGGACAGATTTCATGTGCGCACGGCTCAAGATCGTGGCGAGAAGATTGTGGTGGTTGGGGTGGGGGACAATGCTGAACTTGTCTTCTTGGGGCTGCAGGCAAGTAGGGCTATCATTTGTGTGAATCTGAGGACCAGGGAGGAGATCACGGTACATGAGATACCGAAGAGGAGATTAATGGGCTACATAACTGTCTTCCCCTTCATGACGGTCTGGCCTCCCGTCTTTCCAGCTCTGAATGACGAAGATAAGATGATCACAGTGAATGATCTCACCTGATTTGGTATCAACCCTCTCTTCACTAGCTATGACTTGTGTGTATGATGAGATAACCTGGAATGGAATCGAAAGTAGAAGATATTGGGTAGTTATGATATGACTGGTTGTGCCTTTCTTAATTGGTGTGTACCTTGTAATGCCTCTGTTGGGTTAGAACCTTATTTACTTGCAAAATAAAAAAGGTACTCTGCTGTAGCAAATGCCTAATTTGGTTGCTTAGCTATTTGCTGCATATCACTATATCAGTGCTGAACATGAGTATCATGTCCTGGTGCATGGAAATTGTTTAATCATCCCACTGGAGGTCATGAAGTCAATTTACACACTATAGGTTGAGGAGTACATGCCTAACCATGCTCTGCTCACAGAAGTTGAAGTAGATGCATTTTAGTTGGATGCATTATTGTGTAGATAAAGATAAAGATGTATCCACAACCTAGAGTTGTTACCGCAATAGTTCTTCATTATTACAAACAGGTGTGTCCACAACCTGGGATTCTTAGCGCAGTAGTTTACACAATTCTGAAGTTAAATAGATATAAAACAGAAGTTCTTTGAGCTGATAAACCTTGTGGATTACAAGTTGTATTCAGCTACCTGGACCACTTCATTGTTTGCAGTTCCGCTCTTGAGAAACAATCTGTCACTCGTCATTATCTAGATGTATCCAGTTTTGGGTAAGCTAGAAAAGCAGGAAATTTTCTGCTTACCCATACCTTCTCTCTCCCTTACCTAAACTCACTTTGCTTACCCAATATATGGATAAGCTCTTGGAGATGCTCTACCGGTAGGAGAACAAAGAACAATGGATGCACCAGTGGCTCCCGTCCAGAAGCAACAGTTTCATGCTAATTTGTTCTCAACCCTGACGGAAACCAAGAGTAAAGCACGTTCGTGGTATGGGAGTTCTAGTGCTTGTAGCTGTCGAGCTGTGTGGGCCTGCAGGCCATGCTCTGCATTTGTAATTTCACTGTGACGACTGGATGAATGGGAACATGACATCAGAATTTGACCCGAAAACTTTGGAACGATTCAGTAGCATCGTTATACAGTTGAGTTAGTGAGGTGCCTGGATCATGCAACGCTGTATCCAAGTGATGTGCAACTAGAAATCGTCTCTCCTTTGTGATACAGATGCATGTTTTTGTATTTGCTGCCTTGGCGATGGTGCTATTTTCGAATTACTGATAAACATCCTAATCAAGACCATATAGTTTCTGCCACAATGCAGCTGGAGTCCATTCTGTCTGCCTATAGTTTCTGCCACAATACAGATGCATGGCTGTATGCTTATCTTTCCGGCACTGGAAGAAGAACGACGACCACAGAAGCAACGGTTCCATGATTATCTTTTTTTTGGGGGGGGGATCATTGTCTGAAATTCTGAATACTGTGTGCACAGATTTCGTTCAGTGTATGTGTTCTACTGCTTGCATGGTCCGCGTTTCCACTGTCTGCACCTGGGACACCAGAGATGTGGCCAGTGCCTATGCGGATCGGATACACAAACCGAGTATGAGCCTCTCAGACTCCTCGACCTGTTCCGTCGGAGTGCCGTAGCTGGCCCACTCCGAGAAGCCGTTGGTGCCGAAGTTTGGCGGCTTGCCCTCCCTCGCCAGCTTCCCGTTCTCGGCGTCGACAAACTCCGCGGTCGCCTTGAACGCCCTGTATCGCTTGGCCAGGGCGTCCAGTACCTGCGGCCGTGCTCCCGCGCCCACTCCTTGAACCGCGCCTTCATCGCCGCCTCCTTCTCGGCATCCGTCTTCTCCACCTCCTCGTTGCAGGCGGCGTTCATCCACAATGTGCCGGCGGTGGCTGACACGACGCCGGTGAACGCAATGAGTGCGGTCTTCTGCTGCCTGACGAAGCCCCTCACAGAATGGAGTGGCCTCGCCGACCTCCTCGTGGACCCTGTCGCCGCACTCGCGCAAGACGAGCCTGCCCACAGCACCACCGTTCCTGGACCATGGCGACGAACAGCGAATGACGACGGCTAGGGACATAGCTAGCATAGGGTTGGGAAATCAGATGCCTCGTACTTTTTGAGTACGTACGTTTTTTTTTTCGAGGGACATCGTGTACGTGACCGTTAACAAAAAAACGGAAGACCAAACACGTCAAGGCTACAGCAAGGGAGCCCATGGACCCATGGGATGCCATGCAGTTCACGGGAGGCCTGTCTCACTGGGCCGATCTTGGGTTAATGGGTTGGACGCGTGGTAGCGAAAAAACTACACATGACACCAATGTTTGTTTGATGACAAAGTTGCACGGAACACAAAATCAAAATAATTTTTGTGGCTAACCCCAACTTTTAGGACAATATGTTGCAGCTAGCCCAAATAGATGTCTTACATCACTTAACAGTGTATCTGACAAGTGTTGCCAGATTTTAATATTGCATACCACGGCTATAAGATTTTTTACAAATGGCATATCATAATTATATTACAATTAACAATTTGTGATGCTCAATTTTTTTGTTTGTGCATATCTATGTTTTCTATGGTGCGGACAAACATCTCTCATGCTACATGGAGGTCTTTAATTTGAAAACGAATCGATTTTTTTAAATATACATATTTCTTGAAACTTTAAAATATAACTAATAAGGTGACCCAGTCATTTGTATGGATAGGTTTATCATATATACGGTACTCGTATTTTTGTATATATTTATAAAAGATGTTATATTTTTTATGTAATCACCATTCGAAAATACAGAAAAATGGAGTATATTTTTTAATTGCCGTATAGTTATGGTATACCTTTTTAAAAGTGTTTTACAGTTGTGGTATATGGTATAAAAAGCTGGCCCTATTTGTCAGATGCGTTGTTAAAGGGCCCTAACACAACTATTTGGGACTACCTGCAAAATATTAGATGGGCTCATCCGCAAAATTTGTTTTGATTATGTATTTTATGCAACTTTGTAAGCAAACATTGTTGTTATTTGCAATTTTCTCGCTGGTATCTGTGCCAAAAGTTTCATCATCAGGGGGCAACGACATGGCAAACTCTATGTATCGTTCGTTAGCGGCGCAAAACGGTCGCGCCGCCTGAATGGATTCGACGATTGGTCGGCCCATTTCAGCGGATTTTCCTTTTATTCTGTTTTTCTTCATCTTTGTGTTTTATTTTTTTACTTTTTCTTTTCTTTTTTCGTTTTATTTTTTATGATTATGAAAATGTTCCGTTTTGAACAATGTTCGGGTTTGAAAATTCTTCATAAACAATTTCAGAATTTAAAAATATTTGGCTTTGAAAAATGTTCAGATTGCGAATTGTTTGTCAGATTTGAAAATTGTTTAAATTTGAAAATTGTTTAAAATTTAAAAAATGTCCGGATTTAAAAATTATCCAGATTTTTGCAAGTTCATATTTTAATTGTTTAAATTTGGAAAACATTCTTTTTTTTCTTTTGTTTTCTATTAAAAAATGTAACAGCAAACCGAAGATAGAAAATACATGTTAAATGAGCCACATCGTTGCAGCCCATTTAGTGGTGCTGCAGCGGCAGGAGCATCAAGTGGCTTCTTCCGTAGCAGGGAACAGGAAAGAGTTATGGACGGGATGGAAACAGAGACCTCTCATTCACAGTCGCGTCGATCACCAGTGTATATACGCATGTGGACGTATGTACACAGTACCGCGATGCTTCTTTATCGAGGACCGTGCAGTATCCAATCGAGGATCTGGTTCTGGCTCCTCCTCCTCGTGTAGGTGTTCGTTCTTGTGTTTGATCTATGTACTTTGTATGTGGATGTTCTTGGTGAATATATGAGGATGTTGGATGTGTCAAAAAAAAAAAAATCCAATCCAATCCAATCCAATCCACCACCATCGTCACAGTCCCATCTCGCAAATTAGGAAAAGCAGAGGATTGGCAATACGATCGGGATGATGGCCCGTCCCAAATCACACGATCTAGTGGGATTGGGAAGTAGTGACACCGGCCGGCGGCATAGAAACTTGAGATCCCGGTGGGCTGGGGTCCCTGGATCATCGATGGGGCTCGGTTGCTTTCTAACCCATCGCGTTTTTGGATGTTGGAGCTCACTGTCGCTCTCGCTCCTGGGAATTCTGACGACCTGCCCTGTCCTCGCCTCGGGATGGCGAACAAAATGCGACTAGGCGGCAGCAATAGGTACCTAGCCACAGCCACAGGGACCTACTACTACAGCTATGGTTCCAGAAGCAATGCAGCTCTACTGATGCAGCGTTCACTATTTTCGTTGGTGATCGCAGCGTCTTCAGAGAGACTCCCTGCGTCTGGTAATGTTTGAATCTATGGTCCACGAAAACTGAAGCATTTTGGTTCTGCCTGTGGTTCAGCATTTCATTGCTTATCTTGTGTTCCGTTTCTTTTTTTCCTGGGATCGATGTGTGGCGAAACTTCCCAATGATTTAGAGCTTTCACACTTTTACAGCATGCATGTGCAGGTGATTGGTAATCGATTGGTATAAACGGGGCAAAAGATAGAAAGGAAAAGGAGACCTCTTGTCCATGTTGCTCGAGGCCCACAAGAACGTAAAGATTTTGAGTCTTTTGAGGGAGGGGAGAAAACTTGCTGGGTAGTACACAGAACGTGACTTCTGTTGAACTCACCATCAAACGTATGATCTACTCGGAGAAAATTGCAAAAAACCACCACAATTCGTGGTTCGGTTGCAAAAGACCACCGGTTTCCAGCAAATTCGCAAATCACCACCACTTTTCGTTGACAGCGTTGCAAAAAACCACCAGTTTCCACGAAACCTCGTCTTAGCCGAGTTAACGCTCGTTCTGACCAGTATGGCCCACTGTCAGGCATGACGTGGCGCGCTACATTTGCAATTAAGACCCTGGACTAAAAATAAAAAAAGCAATTATGCCCCCAATCGTTGGGCAAGCTAGCTCGCAGGGCTGCGTACACGATCGATCGAGCAGCCGCTCGCCGCGCCAGCGTGCAGCACCACTCCCTGCGTTGACAGTCTCGGCGGTCGTGGGCGCGCAGCGAGCAGGCCGGCGACCCGGCTGGCGACGGCCGCGGGCGGTTGACGGCCCAAGGCGCAGCCGAGCACGCCGGCGCGATTCTGGGCGGGCGAGCTCGGGACGGTGGGCGGGTGGGCGCCGCGGAGGTCAGCGGCTCGAGCTCGACCGGCGCTTGGTCACCATCAGCCGCGGCCGTGGCAAAAATCCGGCGGCGGGCGGCCTAACTCCGGCGGCCGCGCCGTGGCCGGCCGGCACACTCGCCCGCGCCCACGCCGGCCGGCGCGCGCCCGCCCCGCGCCGTGGCCGGCACCCGCTCCGGTGAGCCGTGGCCGTGGCCGGCGCTCGCCCGCCCGCGCCGTGGCTGGCACACGCTCCGGCCACAGCTCACCAGGCTCATGGCCGCCGTGCGCGCCCGTGGCCGTGGCCGGCGCCCGCGCCCGAGCCCGTGCCAGTGCCCGTGGGCGGCCGTGGCCGCCGCCCGCGCCCGTGCCCGTGGCCGGCGCCCGCGCCCGAGCCGTGGCCGCGCCCGTCGTGCAGGCCGCCGTGCTCGCGTCCGCGCCCGCATAGGCTGCGGCGCCCGTGCAGGCCGCCGTGCTAGCGCCAGCGTAGGCTGCGGCGCCCGTGCAGGCCGGCAAGGGACGGGGCAGGAGGTCGGGCGGCCGGCGGCGGCCACGGGCGCGGCTCCGGCGGCGAGGTCGGGGTGCGGCTCCGGGAGGCCAACCTAGGGCGGGGCCGAGCTGTGCGCCGTCCAGTGAGCCGTCCGTGCACACCGCCGTGGAGCACGAGGCAGCAGATGATGTCGGGACGCCGCCATGCCCTGCTCGAGCACATCGGGGCAGAGTTGACTTCCTCCAAGTGGGTCCCACGCTTTTTTTTACAAAAACACCCTAGTTTTACAAATAAAAAGCCACGTCACGCCTGCAAGTGGGCCCCACTGTCAGAATCGTGGTCAAATTGATTAAACCGTGGTCAGTCGAAAATTTGGTGGTTTTTGCAACGGTGTCATTCAAAAGTGGTGGTTATTTGCGAATTTGCTGGAAACCGGTGATCTTTTGCAACCGAACCACGAATTGTGGTGGTTTTCTGCAATTTTCTCATCTACTCGAGATATTTCAGTTGTCAAATTCCCAGTTGCTCAATTGAGAAAGATACAAGGGAGAAATTTAAAGGCACATGCTGTTATGATTTTCCCTAGAGCAGGTTTTTCAAACATGGGTATTTCAAAAGGCATTTCTTAACTTTTTATAAAAAATGCAGTTGTAAACTTCAAACTTAAGAAGAAAATCACCAACAAAGATATTGATTAAAAACTTGCGCTCGTAGATGTCCCTTCATTAAAATGAGAATCATGATGGAGCATTCTCACTTTTCGCACCGTTACAAACTTTAAAACTGTTATGTTGTAAGGGTATTTTTTTACTTATATTTTCCATGCGTGATTTTTTTTTTGTATCTTAAGACATATTTGCAAAGTTTTTTATCAGGTGGATACACTCCAGGGTTTCCGCTAGCGCATCACCATGACGGGTTTTCTGTCTTATCGGGCCTTCCTCATTACTTTACTTGTGAGTGGAAAAGGTGGAGCTTAGTGCAAGGCAGGGGCACTGCCCCCACCCACCAACAAGGTAGCATTTGGGCCTTTGGCATCATCGAGTCCATCATTGGGTCACCATCGAGCTCAATCTCCAGCGTGATCGAGAGGTAGCCATCATCGAGTCGCTGGGCTACGGATATATCGCACACACGAAGCTATAGATCCGTCGTGATCGAGAGGTAGGCGTCCGAACAAGGCCGTCATCGGGTCGCGACGAGCAAGATGGTTTCCCCGGGAGTAGTGCACATTAATAAGAGGTTAGCGAGTTCCTATTATGCAAATTGTGAGATCTGATGTATTCGAACTGTATGACAGAGACCAATTATAAGACATAAAATGTGCAAGTGTATCTGATCACCTACCTGCTATTTTTCTTCTAGAGCAGAGCCTTGTTCATCTTCTTCAGGAGAGACTTGTAAGAAGAAGAATTGGATTAGTTGTTGTACAATTTTTTTTGCACACCACAAACGGGTAAATGGGGAAGGTTCATGGTGTCCTTGGAGATGCCCTCAGATTTTAGAAGTGACTATATTTCAGTGTGACATGGAAATATAGGAGTAATAGTTTTTTTGGCAAAGATAATATCGAAAGACCGATTACACCCATGGCCGTTCCCTATCAAACCAGTTTCACGCACGGGAATTTTATTTATCAATGGTTCTTTGTTTCGGTACAGAAATAGTTATTTTGTACCGAGAAATAAGGAAAACTGTTTTACAGATAATGTAGAGGATTCAAATATGAGAATGGTACTATTTTATTGATGAATACAACATGCGTAACAGAAGCCCTAGTGGATCTTCTACTCTCTAGTTCACTGACCGGAGTCCATACTATTGATCTACAGCTACAAAGTTGCTCCAACCCGATATCAGGAATGACTCTCTAAACTCTACTTGCTAGAACAACAAAATGTATTTCCATCCCAGTTTATGTTTTCATCAAGCGTAAACGCCCTTAGCTAATCCGTCTCCACAACTGAGATATACTACAAAATACAAACACTGATCGACCGATCAGACTCTGAGGAGGTACACGCTGAGCTCGGGGCCGCCATTGATGCCGCTGCTTGAGCTGCTGCTGTCGGGGTTCATCATGTAGAAGGCCTCCGAGTCGCGGGACCCCACAACCCGCTCGAACCGGGCGCGCATGTACATCACGTCGCCCTCGCCGCCGCCGCAGCTCGCTGCCGGGATCACGCCGGCGCCCATCGACACCGGCTCCAGCGCGCGCAGCACCCGCCAGTCCGCGGCCCCGCACTCGCGGCGCACCGCGTACCCGCAGCTCTTCCCGTTCACGTACGCGCGCCACACCGTCTCCTCCAGCAGCCTCCTTCCTCCGCCGCCGCCGCCGGGCGCGGCGGCGGCGCTGGCGGTCTTGGCGCGCTCGCACTCGAGGGCAATGCGGACGAGGCCCGAGGCCATCTCGCGCACCAGAGCGGCGGTGGGCGCGGCGAGCTCGAGGAGAAGCGCCGGGCACGCGCGCGGGTCCGTCTGAAACGCCAGGTTCACGTGGCCGCGCCGGTGGCCGTAGAGTGTGCCGGTGAGCCGCGCGCCGAGCCCGACCTGCCTTCGCCGCCCCGACACGGCCGCCGAGAGCGCGGACCGCAGCCGCGCCACCGCGGTTCGGACCTTCTTCCTCCTCTGATTCTGCTGCTTGTCCTGCGCCGGCACGGCCTGGGCCGGCGGCGGCGGCTTCTTGGGAGGGGACACGAAGTCCTCGGAGTGGAAGGACGGGCACGCCGACGAGAACGCCATGGCGCGCTCGTCCTCGTCGTCCTCCGTCTCGGCCTCCGAGCCCCTCACGTACCCTCCGTCCCCGCTCGCCGCGCCGGCGCCACGGCTGCTGCTCTTGCCGAGAACCGGCCACTTGAAGTGCCTCCTCGAGAAAGACATCGGGTCCTGCGGGTTCCTCGCCGTGATGTCTCTCATCGTATCCACTCTTCTTTCACCTCGAGCTCGGCAATGGAGAAAGCTCGGAGCTCTGCTTCAGTAGCTAGCTACGCAGAGAGTGGTGTGTCGATCCAGTGGTGTCTTTGCTTTGCTCTGTCTCTCTGCTGGTGGTTTTGTACTGGGTGGAGAGCAGAGCCCACCAAAACTGAGCAAACAAAAAGAAGAGAGAGGTTCTTGGCCTGCCGGAGCAGCTCTGATCTTGAGCTTGTTTTCTTCTGAGGCAACGGTAGACAGGAATGCGGGCAGTGGCAGGCAGGAGAAATTACATGGCCGGTAGGATAACTGATGGCTGAGGAGAGAGTGACGAGAAAAAAAAGGGAGTAGAGAGTGAGAGTGACAAGAGAGGGGTTGTGGCAGGAGAGATTTATTGGCCTTGAGACTGTTTTTGTACCATGTGATGTGAGTTGATGATGCACTAATCAGGGCGAAATAAAGTGCAAGTTTCGACATATTTCAGTTTTGAAATTCCTAGTTGCTCCCTAGAGAAAAAAGGAAGAAGCAAGTGAGAAATCTAAAGGTACGCTTCTGATGTCCTTTTAGGTGAGAAATATAGACGGACTGAGAGCTCCGGAGCTGATATTGTTTTGATCAAACAAATTAAAGGATCCCGATCGATGCCTATGTAGGTGGAACTAGCTCTTAGTCATGCCTACACATTTCTTTTCTCATGGTGTGTTGCTGTATGCATATGCATGTTTTTGTGCAAAGTATGCGTCCAAACACTTCACTGTGAGCACGAGTGCATCGCACAAAAAAAGGTACAATTTGTTTATTCGGAAGAAATAGAACTTTGATTATATTTTATGATGGTAAGACAATTCTTCTTGGTTCAGATCCATGCCATGTTTAATCTGTTTTTTTCATTTGTCATTCATTATTCATGTTAAACATTTTATTAATATTTAAGATGTTCTTCATAAATTTGAACCATGTATATCTTGTAATATGACAAGAAAGTGTAACAAGGTTAATCTCGTGATGCCTTTCGTAGCACTGGAAATGAAATGTAGCTTCATGAAAGGTGGAAAGGAAATAAACTACGTCTATGTGATACATGCTTGAATTTCAAAACATGGATCCCACTACTATTTATTTTGTCTCACATGTGTTTCTCCTTGCACAATTTGGCTTTGCTGTAAGTTAGGCTATTAGCGTTGAAGCAACCTGCCATGAACAAGGCTGAATCCTGGACGAAAAGGTACCAAGCAAATGAGCATTTATGTTGCAATTTTGTTCTGATGTTGGACATAATAAAAAAGAGAGGCTTAAGCATGGAAGCCAACAAATATAATAGATATAAATTACTTGCCCATAGAAATTCAATTGTACTGTGATTTATTTATAAGGCGGGGCGAACTCATGTTTCAAGGAAGTTCCATTGGCCATAACAACTTATTGCACCATTTCCTCTCATCGGGTTGCACAGAGACCTAATAAGATCCTTCATGCAATACATCATAGCTTTGTGAAACCGTCGTTGTTGTCTTCCAACCCGTAGCAATGCACGGGCATATTGGCAATGTATGCAATTTCCCTAGAGCAGGTTTTTCAAACATGGGTAGATCAAAAGGCGTTTCTTACAAAAAAAATTGTAAATGTCCTTTCATTAATATGAGAGTTATGATGTGGCATTCTAATTTTCACACCGGTCACAAATGTTATTGTTATTATGTATGGGTAATTTTTAACTTATGTTTTCCGTGCATGAAAATTTTGTAATCTAAGACATATCTACAAAGTTTTTATCAAGTGGATACACCCTAGGGTTTTCATTGGCGCATCACCATTGCGAGTTTCTGTCTTGACGGGTCTCCCTCATTAGGGCCCTATTCGGGACAGAGGAATCGAACGAAAACTAAGGAATTCTCTCCTACATCGGTGCTCGGTTCACAGGAATCGTTGCGCAGCAAACCTCCGGAAAGGTTTTCTCACCCGTGAATTCACAGGAAAACAAACATCCAGTAGCAGCTCGTTTATTTCGCGTATGCCCGAGGCAAAGGGAGAGAGATTGGAGGAAAGCTGCTGATCAGCCATGCATAATGGGGCCCGCATAGAAATTCTTCGTCTATGTAAGTTGGGACCTACTGGAATATAAAACGCATAGAAATTCTTCGTCTATGTCCATTTTTTTTCACATTCAGTTCACTGTGCTTTTGATTTGGAACCGGGTGAGAGATAGGAACACGACGCTGCAGCTTCAGTCTTGAGATCGGAGTGGAGCAAAGGAAAAGATGAGACGCCGATCAGTCGGGGGCAGGGCCTGTTGCCTAGGGATCGGCGCGGATGCAAGAGCTTTGTGAGTGAGTGGTAGGCCCCACAGCCAAAGCGAGCGAGAGCGGCAGCGTTGGCAGGTTGGCTCCGGGTGACGACGCGACACCGCCGTGCACAGCAGCAGCAGCAGCCAGGGGAGCACGGCAGTCCGGCCCTCCTCCTGGCTCTTGTGCCCCTAGCTACATGTCTAAGTCTCTGCTTCTGCTGATGGACGTCGGCTTGGGTTGCCTCTATCAAATTATTATCTTTTTAGATAAAAGAGAGTTTTTATTACTTAAAATGTTTAATCATTACACCCACTGGCGGAGGCAGGATTTCCTAATTTCAGAGATTAGGGGGGGCCGGTTAGAGAAAATGTTTCTAAAATCTGCACTGTTCATCAAGTTTTAGCAGTAAATCAAGGTTGTTAGGGGGGGCCAGGGCCCCTGCTGGTCCCCCCCTGTCTCCGTCCTTGATTACACCCAGTCTCTGCATAATTAAGATGCACACAGCCGAAACTAGTCTGAAGTCTATTTCTCTGTTTGATCAAATTGTTATCTGGTCTAGGTGTTTATTTTTTTCACGGTTTTGCCAGTCTATTTCTCTGTTTGATGATGCTTTGGCCTCATTGTCATACATCATCAGTTTTCATTTAAGAAAATCGTGTACATCCACAGGTGCAAAGGTAGCGAGGTCTAATTTTCCATTTCGAAAGTCGTGTACATCCACAGGTGCAAAGGTAACGAGGGGTAACTTGAGTGAGTATCATTTGGATCGCTAGTCGTGTGGCCCGCATTTAGCGACCCCATGACAGGGTCACATACGTCATGGTTCCCTGTACTCATTGCCTTCTCCTGGGTTTTCATCTTCACATACAAGAGCAACGTAGGAAAACAAAAACTTCCCCACTTTAGCTATCACTAGCCATCTTAGCGCGGCAATGCCTCGCCCGTTTGATGAATTTCATTTTAAAAAAAACTGTTGGAATATGAATATTATTTGAATTCAAAAAAGTTTACGATTAAAAGGATGTTGAGAGTCTGAAAATTGTACGTATTGGAATATATGCAAATTTGTGTTCTGTTAATGTTAACAAAATGATCAGACTTGGAAGGGATTTAAATTTCTGGAGTATGTAAATGTGAAATTTTAGGTGAAATGACTAAATAGATTCTAAAAGTTGTACAATTTGGAAGTCATTCAAATTTGAATTATTTTAGTGTTTACTCAATGATCAGCTTTCAAAGTCGTATGAAAGTTCGAAATATTCAAATTTGTAATTTGAGTTGGAATACTCAAATATGATTGTTTTTTTCATAAAAGTATTCAAATGTAGGCCAATTTGAATTAATAAACTTTATGTGTTTTTTGTCAAAAATAGTTAACAATTTTTTCCCTACCATGTGATATATTTTTTATATTTAAATTGGTCGATTCGAGAGGTGATTCCATTCCACGGTCGATAATTTTGCACGCAAATATAGAAGGCTAATTTTTTTATCGTAAAGTCTTAAAAAGGTTTTTTAAATGGAAAAACGGAAGAAAAGGTTTAAAAATTGGGGAAACGCGTTAAAAAATGGTATGACGCGTCCATAGCGTCAATTTAGTTATCGTAGTACTCATAAGAATCATATCTAGATGCACTCACAAATTTCCGCATTTTAAATAAGCAAGAATTTCCTGTTTAGATGCAGTAACAGAATTTTTACATTTTAAATAAGCAAGAATTTTTCTAGAATGCCAAAATTTTCTCCTACTTGCAAATTTAGTGTAGGAAATTCTATAATTTTAGAAAACTATTGGGGTGTTTATTAATAATAGTAAGAGCCTCCATGGGTTTTTTTTGGCTGTTCTAAGAGTTCAATAAAACTGTTTGAGGGAAAAATAATACGGTTGTACATACTTAGTATGTCGGGTCGGTAGCATCGAATTACAGTAGAGAAATACAACTGCAAAATTACTGGTGTAGATGCGGTATAACCATTGTTTGGATGGTCAGCAAGGCATGGCATACAGTTGGCACCGAGTAGATTGCAGGTGAGGCACCGTTTAATATTGTTTTGCACGTTAAGAATGGCGGGGTATCGACATTGTATTTACCGTATGACGTATTTACCGTAGGGAAATATAGTTACTGAAATGAGGTGGGAATGGTAAGGCTTTCTACCAAATTAAAATGATGTTTTATCGTCCACGTTTTATATGCCGAGAGTTTTATGATAACAAATATGTTGATGGGGTTTGTCGATATAATTGCATATAGTACAAAGTTATTTTGTTGGATAACTTATACGTCATCTAGAGTTGTATGCAATGCTGGATTGTAAAATGATATAATCTCTCTGAGCAGCTGTACTTCGCGAAATTTGGTATCATTATGTTGATAATTTTTCTAAATCATGGATAGAAGCCAGCATTGTGTAATTGCTCCAATGTAAAATTTGAAAGGTATTTGAAGTCTTGTGATAACTTCTGAACCAATGGTTAGCTGATCCAATGCTTGTTCTTCATCTGTAGTTTCTGGTACTTACTTTTCGTAGAACAATCAAGTTTGGAAAATGCGTACAGTATGCAGGGACAGACAAAACAATGCATATAGTAGGATTAGAAACTTCAGACACAAATAAATAAGGCGATGAATAATCTTTTGATCTTTGTGGATTAGGAAATGCTCTTCCTTATATAGGACTTTGATTTAAGATTAAGTCATTGGTTTTCTATGATGTCGATAGGTTAGAATGCTTAGCAATTTGTCACGTCGGACCCTTTACGGAAATTCATCGTGTGAAGTTTTTTTTTTGTATAGGTGGGAAATACGGAAAACAAATTGGCTAACAAATGTCATTTCCGCAAGCCACATAATAAATATAAAAATGTTATAGTAGTTGTTCTAATTAAATATTTTGAAAATTGTTTATTCATGCATGGAAATGCAGTAGTTGTAAAGATTTTATTTTTCTGCAAATTTTGATATATTGTTTGCTTTTTTTCTGAATTACGGATTAAAAGATATGAATTTTACAATTTTAAACATTTCCTGTAATTAGAAAAAAATCTGATAGTGGGACCCACTTGTCAGGAACCTACTGTTTACGGGGAAAAAAATACGTGGAAATCAAATTCCGACGGATGGGACCCACTGCTGACGTCGTAGTGACGTCAGCAGTGACCCGGACTGGCGTTGCCGCTGCCGCGACGGCGTGGAGCACGGCGGCGTGGCACCACCGCGAGATGGGACGCGCGCGTGCGCGCGCTGGGGGCGCATGGACGCGGGATGTCCGGGAGCGGCGGCGCCGCCTCTTCTGGGTCGCCGGAGCGTCGCCGGCGGCCTGCAGACGCGGCGGCGGGCTGCGACCACGGCGGCGTGGATTGCGGCGAGGTCGCGGCGTCCCGGCACGCGGCTGCCGGCGAGGAGGGAGAGGGCGCGGCGGCGGAGGTCGTCGTGTGCTTCGATCTGAGCGGGGAGGTGCGTAGCGGCGGGGCAGCGCGTCAGCGGCGCCGGCGAGGTCGGGCTCGCGCGGGGAGATGGGAAGAGGGAGGGGGAGCTGTGTCTGTGTTTTTTGCACGGAGGTCCCTGACTTTTGCGGAATTTGCGTTTCGGTCCCTTGCGGGCGGCTTTCTGTAAAATGTCGACGACGGGGCGACGTGGCGGCCTTTCATTGGTAGAAACTCGCGGCACTGTAGCTACGGTAGCTATGAACAGTGACGCGCGCTGGGGGCTGGCTTGGACGGCTCCTGCCCGTTGGATGGCGCAAATCGGACGGCCCAGAAATGAGGGTGACGTGGCCAGCGGATTGGGCTAAATCGGACGGCCCAGAAATGAGGGTGACGTGGCCAGCGGATTGCTGTCGATCTAGCCATCCTTTATATATAGTATCTATTCTATACCAAAGAAACTTGTATTCTGAGAGTACTTTTTTTCTTCCATGCAAGAGGATGATATGTATGCTAAGATGTGTTAGCGGAGATCAGTAATTGTTTCTAACTTATGGTACCTTCCTACAACTAACATTTCAAAATGGCATACTTTCATGTATGTAGTTTGTTTTTCTATTAAGCTCTCAGCTCTTGCAAGTTTTTTTTTTGTGTGGCTCCTGGGCATAATTTCGTGGTTTGGCGATGGGCTGGGGGTTCATACTTTATTGGGCTAGATCTTACTCGTCGATCCCACATCGTGCTTCCAGTCTCCCCTAACGCTGCCATGGTCCCCGGCGACGGCCTGAGATCCGCCGCCTCCTCATTTGCGGCGAGCTCAGCATCGGATCGAGGTTAGCTAGGTTCCAGCCGGGCGTGCGGCGTCCGGGGGCACCAAGGGACTGTCGGAGCGTCGGCTAGGTCGTACAGAATGTATCGCCTGCCAGCCACGGCGAGGCCTGGCTGCTGGAGTGGGGTGCAGTGCAGGGGAAGGAGAGGTTGAGTGTCGTGCGGCGACGGGCATTCAACTCGACGCGAGCGGGACACACCGGCGACGGGGAATTTCTAGGCGGAGTGCGGCTGCGGTTGACGGAACCACTCTCAACTGGTAAGCTTCCATAGTCTCATTCACGTGATTAGTGTAACTGATGCCGTTGGATTCTTAGAACTCTGCATGGTGAATGCAGAAAAGAAATTCTGATGACCAGTGCTCCTTGATAGTACGTAGAAGAGAGATAGGGACATTGCAAATATTTTATTTTCACTGTTTGTACACAATGAAAAACAATGGATGATACAACCTGTTGACACTGATTTTGTCTTTAGATGTAATGTGAATTTCAAAATATGATAAAATGATTTAATGATGAGATAAATTTTAGAAAATAGGATTTGCCTCATGATAAAAAAAAAGGATAAATTGTTCGACATATAAATCATGGACAATAATTAATATCTTCATGATGTTAAATATACTTTCTTTAAAAAGGAAAAAAGAAACCATCGATAGATCACCAAATATTCGCCGTCATTGGCGACCTCAAATCTGCAAAAATATAATCAATACATGAAAAATTCAACCGGCAAATAAATATCGGCCGGTCGATTTAGAGTTGAAACAAACACTTGCCATCGTTTACCAAATATTTGACCGCGAGACAAAACATCGCATCGTTCCGACAATATTGTAAAATACGGTCACATTATATATGCAAAACACTGTATCCAAAGAAATCATACCATAAATTAATATTGGCTAACCATTTATTTCAAGCCACACACGATCGACGGAAAATATATTGCATGGTCTCATATACCAGCTACGTGCATGCATATATCATGCATGGATTAAGCGGCGAGATTAGCAACTAATGATGAAGCAATTATTCAGCCCATGGCCCATGCGCCTGTAGTTCTATATTGAACTCGCCGAGATGCCAGCCCATGCAATAACCTGCATGCATTAGGATAATTAAAACTCCTAAAGCCCGTTTTAGCATAATTAGCATGGATATATATTAGCGCCAAAGCCCAGTCGGGCGGCCAACTGATAACCTGGTCGGCTTCGATCATCAGAGGCCCGTATACGTACAAGTCCACACGAGATAACGTAAGCTCCAATCTGTTTGCTATACACGACGCCCACTTCCGTGCCCACGATCTCCAGGACGTGCGCGCACTCCGTCTCGGAGGAGCCTCTCGCTGGCCGCCTATATAAACAGCAGTACTCAGCGCTGCCAGAGCGAATCACCAGACACGAATCAATCACAAATCACAATCACCAGTCCATCGCTGCCCATCGCTCAGTTCATCGCACGCTCGCGCCGCATACCCGTCGCCTGCTCGTCGTCACGCCGCCGGCCACTCGTCGTCAGCGTCGCTCGCTGTCAGCTTCTCAACACTCACGCTACCATAGGCGTTGGCTGTTTAGTAGCTGCCGGCCGGCCGTTCGACATCCACGAGTGCCATACGCCGTCGTCGGATCATCGGTCGCTACTCCCGTTCAGCTCCACCGGCAAGGTGAGAAAGAGAGGCAAAAGCAAACCCGTAGCTCTCTTCATAATCTGTTCTTAGATATTGCTTTCTTGCTTACCGTATAGCTAGGATAGCTCAGCATGTCTAATAAAACTTGTTCCTTCATTCGGTCTCATGGTGACTCCGGGCTCCATGATGATACGAATAAGGAAATAAATTGCATATAATAAACTTGACCTTCATTCGGTCTCATGGTGACTCCGGGCTCCATGATGATACGAATAAGGAAATAAATTGCATATAATAAACTTGACCTTCATTCGGTCTCATGGTGACTCCGGGCTCCATGATGATACGAATAAGGAAATAAATTGCACATAATAAAATTCTTCTTGGTTTGGTCACATGGCGATTCCGATCTCCATGTCGATACAAATCAAGAATAGAAATAGAAACAAACCTCATACTGTTTGGGTCTTATAAAGTCCTACTTGATAGAAACTAGGACATATTTGCACCATATTGTGTACATGCCATGTTCAACTAAAACTTGTTCCTTCATTTGGTCTCATGATGACTCCGGGCACCATGATGATACGGATGAGGAAATAAATATAGCATAATAAAATTCGTCTTGGTTCGGTCACATGGCGATTCCGATCGCCATGTCGATACAAACCAAGAATAGAAATAGAATTAGAACCCCATATTGGTCTGATTTCATAAAGTCCTACATGATAGAAATTAGGACATATGCGATCGAGATACTGTGCATGCTAGCCATGGTATGCAGATAAGATTAAATAAAATGATAGTTGCATGTCATCTGCCTAGTTAATCTTGGCAGAACTGAACTTAGACTATTTGACCACATATGCTTAAAATATGCACTAGAACCAAATAGTACATGCATTCTAGGTCAGCTATGGACTAAGTACTGATGCTAGAAATATACGCATGTGTACAGCAACGATGCATGCATTTAAATTAGGCTTGGTACTGAAATTGATCAGCCTTAATTAAACACAGTGCATGCTATCCCACTCATATTGATCAACCAGAATAGGTCATGCATTACCTTCATATGAATGCATATATTAAATCATGTGATAAGTGATCTCATTATATTTGCACTAGATATAGCATAGTGCACTTGCAATATTCTCTTCACTCCGTTCACTAGTAGAAAAGTGGCCTTAGAGGCGGACCTTTAGTTGCGGCTCGTTTCCGAACCGCGACTAGAGGTCTCGCGGCTCCGACAGATCCAACGACTAGGACAGGCGGCCTTTTTGTGCTGGAGCTTTAGTCGCGGTTGGAGCCACCAACCGCGACTAAAGGTCCTCCACCTGCGGCCGGAGCCGCGCGGGGCACGCGCGAGGACCTTTAGTCGCGGTTGGTGGCTCCAACCGCGACTAAAGGTCCCGCACAAAAAGGCCGCCTGTCCTAGCGAGGACCTTTAGTCGCGGCTGGAGCCACCAACCGCGATCAAAGGTCAGTCGCCTTCATCTTCCACCCCGAACCAGCCTTTGCCGTTTCGAGCTCGAGTTGAATATCCATTTTCTCTCCACCGAGCTCGATTTCATCCACGATTTTTTGCACCATTTGTTAAGATTGACGGTGGTGCATCTATCCAAGGATTAGCAACTGCAAACTCTCTCTTTCGGCGCCCGTTTCGTTGGTTGTCTAGCTCATTTAGCTCAATTCATATTTGTAGTGCTAGGTAGGTGTATGATGAAATGCCTAAGTTAGCTCATTTTAATTTGCTTATTTAGCTCAATTTTGTATTGTCAATTTGATCTTAAACTAAATTATGTTTTTGTATTTCAGTGTCACAACATTCACCTCCTCACCGTCGTCGATAGACCGTCTCGTCACCGACACCACCTAGGTGAGCTTTCTTTTTTATTTAAAAAAAATCTATGTTGTATGATTTTGTTCCATAATTATTATTTGTTTTTTTGTATAAGTTGTATAATTGTTTTATATATATATAGTGCCATGGTTTTCACAAATACCCCCACCGGCTCTCGTCCGCTCTATTATTCGGATTTGGTATGACTTTTAATAACTATATATTTGTTTCGTTTCGCGTTTATGACAATCATGCGGACCAACTTTGACATAAATATATATTTGTCTAGGAGGTAGTTGAACCGGAAATTCCAGTGGACCCTATTGTTGAATATTTTGTGAAAGAAAACGATGATTTGAAAGCTAAATTAAAAATAAGTGAAGATCTCCGCAAAGAAGAGAAGAAGGAATTGGAGGTTAAGCTTGTCAACATCATCGATGAACTTAGTTGCGATTAGTCAAGAGGCTTGGTATCATTATGCTGTTGGTTCAATAGTTATCTTAGTTGCGATTCTGATCGCATTTGTTGTTGGACTTAAATTTTTTAAATAGTTCAATGTTAGTTTAAATTAATGGATATTTAATGCTACAATGTATTACATTTGTCGCCACTCTACTTTGCATGAATTATTATGGTCACTTATCTATTCATTACTGGCATGCATATTTTTTTGATATACTTATATAATGCAGATGAGACGTCAATGGATGTACGGTGACCGAGTTTGTGCCGAATTCATTACTGGCATGCATAATTTTCTCCATGTGGCTGAGACAAGCAAGCGAAAGGATGGTTTTATGTGTTGTCCATGCAGTCTCTGTATGAATAAGTATACATACTCTTCCACAGACAGGCTTCACGAACACCTGTTGCGAAATGGTTTCATGCTTGGTTATTATTGTTGGACCAAGCATGGAGAAAGAGGGGTTATAATGGAAGAGAATGAAGAAGAAGAGGATAATGACAACTATCCTCTATTCAATGAACACGCTGATACTACAATGGGGGAAGACGAAGTTGAAGAGGATGCCATCTTTGATGAGCCCGACGATGATCTTCGTCAGGCCATTCATGATGCACAAATGGACTGTGGAAGTGAAAACGAGAGGTTGAAGTTGGAGCGCATGTTAGCCGATCACAGCAAATTGTTGTACCCAACATGTACAGATGGCCAGAAAAAGCTCGGTACGATACTGGAAATGCTACAATGGAAGGCAGAGAGTGGTACTACCGACAAGCACTTTGAAAGTTTGCTGAAAATAGTTAAGAAGATGCTTCCAAATGAAAACGAATTGCCCTCTAGTACGTATGAAGCAAAGAAGGTTGTCTGCCCTCTAGGATTAGAGGTGCAGAAGATACATGCATGTATTAATGACTGTATCCTCTACCGCGGCGAGCACGAAAATTTAAATGCTTGTCCTGTATGCGGTGCATTGCGGTTTAAGATTGGGCGAGATGACCCAGGTGAAGTTGAGGGCGAGCAAGGTTGTCCAAGGAAGAGGATTCCTGCCAAGGTGATGTGGTATGCTCCTATAATACCACGTCTGAAACGTTTGTTCCAAAACAAAGAGCATGCGAAGTTGTTGCGCTGGCACAAAGAAGAACGTAAAAAAGACATGATGATGAGACACCCCGCTGATGGGTCCCAGTGGAGAAAAATCGACAGAGTGTTCCCGAAATTTTCGGATGACGCTAGGAACTTAAGATTTGGTCTAAGTACAGATGGATTTAATCCATTTGGAGAGCAGAGCTCCAGTCATAGCACTTGGCCTGTGACTCTATGTATATATAACCTTCCTCCCTGGTTGTGCATGAAGCGGAAGTTCATTATGATGCCAGTGCTCATCCAAGGCCCGAAGCAACCTGGCAACGACATTGACGTGTATCTGAGGCCATTGGTGGAAGAACTTTTACAGCTGTGGAGTGATGAAGGTGTGCGTGTGTGGGATGAGCACGAGCAAACGGAATGACTAGATGGCGGTGTAGCCGTAGACACACGGTACGGAATGACTACAGTGGATTTCAAGAATCTTCATTACGAGAACGAACCATTCATTCTCGCCAGTGAAGTGGCTCAGGTTTTCTATGTGAAGGACATGTCTACCCTACCAACAAAAAGAAAAGATAAGCAAGCGAATACATCAAACGATGAGCCAAAGCGCCACATAGTTCTTTCAGGTAAAAGAAACATCGTGGGAGTGGAGGACCACACAGACATGTCAGAAGATTACAATAAGTTTCATGAAATTCCGCCCTTCAAAGTGAACATTGACCCAACCATCAAGTTACTTCAAGAAGATTGTCCATGGTTACGGCGCGTTCAAAAGAAAGGGCCACACAAGAAGAACAAGTGAACAATACATAGGGATGTTGTTGGTGATGTGTAATACTGTATTAAACCTTTTATGTAACTGTGTCCATGTGGGAACCTCTCAAACCTCAGCTTCGACCGTCCAAACACAGTTCCCCCTGCATACAGCCCGACGGTGGCTCGTGAGTTTGAGCGCCACTTCGATCCAAGCAGCGGTAAGACGTCTCTGATGATCTACAACCGTCCGGCAAGACGTCTCTGATGATCTGCAACCGTTTGGAACGGTCGCAGGTCATCAGAGACGTCTTGCCGCTGGTTGCCCAAAGATGCCTCTCCGAGTGACGCTGGAATGTTTTGTGTTTGAGCGCCACTTCGATCCAAGCAGCGGCAAGACGTCTCTGATGATCTACAACCGTCCGGCAACACATCTCTGATGATCTGCAACCGTTTGGAACGGTCGCAGGTCATCAGAGACGTCTTGCCGCTGGTTGCCCAAAGATGCCTCTCCGAGTGACGCTGGAATGTTTTGTGTGAGTGAGTAACCTGTCTGAGGAGGGCGGCTATATATAGGGTACGTGTGCTTCTTTAGTCCCGGTTGGTAACACCAACCGGGTCATGTGGCTCACGAAGTGGTCGTGATACTGCTGATCCAACAGCTCACAATCCCTCAAAAGAAACACACCCCTGATCCAACGGCTCACAAGCGCTCGAAAGAAACACACGATCCGTGTGCTTCTTTAGTCCCGGTTGGTAACACCAACCGGGTCATGTGGCTCACGAAGTGGTCGTGATACTGCTGATCCAACAGCTCACAATCCCTCAAAAGAAACACACCCCTGATCCAACGGCTCACAAGCGCTCGAAAGAAACACACGATCCGTGTGCTTCTTTAGTCCCGGTTGGTAACACCAACCGGGACTAAAGACGGGCTTTGCGGTCACGACACGTGTCCTCCCCCAGCGCTTCCCTGGGCACGTGTCCTCCCCCAGCGCTGCCCTGGAGGTCTTTATATATTGTCGCCGACGGGGTAAACCCTAATCCACCATTCCTAGCCACGAACGCATCGTCTCCACGAGATGGATCCGCCACGCCCGCCGCAGCGCCTTCTGGACGAGGTCGAGCGTGCTCGGCAGAGCGCGCTTGGGCGCAACCGCGGGAGTCTATCCCGCCGTATGCCCACGAGCCCGGCGTGGAGAGGAATGCCCAGCTACCGGCCTCCTGCTCCACCAGGTGCCGCCGCACCTCCACCTGGCGGCGCTGCACCTCCACCAGGCGCCGCCGCTCCTCCCGCGGAGGAGGAGGAGGACGACGACTTCGACTGGAGCGACGACGGGGAAGAAGGTTGTGGGTTGCAGATACAGGAGGCCATGGAAGCCTCCTTCCAGTCTATCCGCGACTACCCTGTCCAGCGAGCCAAGACTTCCTACCAGCTCAAGGCGAAGGAGGCTTCCGATCTGGATTGGGCGCTGAAAGACTCATCCTCCATGGATCTTGCCCTCCGCCGCAAACGTGCGCGCGAGAACCGGGCGGCCGCCCACGGGGCTGGCTCCTCCCGCCGTTCCCCCTAATCCTACGGCCTTCGAGCCAGCAAGTCCGTTTATGTAGAATAATGTTGGTGATGTTGGATCAGGGGTGTGTTTCTTTCAAGCGCTTGTGAGACGTTGTATCAAAAATAATTTTAGGGTACACAAGTAGTGGTTACAACATAGAACCATCCATAGTTTTTGGAAATTCCACGACTCATTAAGTTGGGACCAAGCGTTGAGTTCCCTTTCAATTAAAATGATAAAAGAAAACAAATACAACAAAAGAAAAAAGAAACAGCAAAAAATGTAAAAAAGCCCAATAGTCGCGGTTGCAGCAAACAACCGCGACTAAAGGCCCCCCCGGCTTGGCGCCAGAATTTGGGCGGCCCAGGTCGACCTTTGGTCGCGGTTGTTGGCTGCAACCGCGACTAAAGGGTCTTTGGTCGCGGTTACCGCCAACAACCGCGACCAAAGGTCGATTCCGCGCGGTTTAGTGGGGGAGTTTGCGAAATTTTTGGCAAACTCCCCCCAAATCGAAGCAAACGCCTCCGGGCTCCCACGACGCACAACGCCGGCGAAGCCCTGCTCCGGCCAGCCGCCGCGCCGTGGTGCCCATCTCCGGCCAGCCGCCGCGCCCGCACGCCGGTGCCCATCTCCGCCGCGCCGTGGTGCCCCTCCAGCAGCCGCGCCCCCACGCGCGCCCTCCCCTGCCTCCGCCGCGGTGCCCCCTCCAGCCGCCGCGCCGCCCCAACGCCGGTGCCCATCTCCGCCGCCGTGGTGCCCCTCCAGCCTTCGCGCGTCCCTCCCCCTGCCTCGCGCGCGCCGCCGCCGGTAGAGGTCTTCCCCACGCCGCGCGCCTCCCCTGTAGTTAGTTTTGTTAGTTTAATTTAGTTAGATAAATTAACTAAATTAATTAGGTTAATTTAGTTAGGTTAATTTAGTTAGATCAATATAGTTAGATCAATATAGTTAGTTTAATTTAGTTAGGTTAATTTAGTTAGATCAATTTAGTTAGTTTAACTTAGTTAGGTTAATTTAGTTAGGTTAATTTAGTTAGATTAATTTAGTTAGTTTAATTTAGTTAGATTAATATAGTTAGTTTAATTTAGTTAGGTTAATTTAGTTAGATCAATATAGTTAGTTTAACTTAGTTAGGTTAATTTAGTTAGGTTAATTTAGTTAGATCAATATAGTTAGTTTAATTTAGTTAGGTTAATTTAGGTTAATTATTTGTCAAGTTAGTTAGGTCAATTTACTTAGGTTAATTTAGTTAGATCAATATAGTTAGAAATCATTTTATTAGTATATCATAAGTTAGTTAGGTCAATTTACTTAGGTTAATTTATTAGTATATCAATATAGGTAGAAATCATTTTATTAGTAGATCAATATAGCTAGGTAAATTTATAGATATAAGTAAGGATTTAAATTTGTAATTGTTTATCATATATACTTTGTAACTTTTTGTATCAAATTGTTTTTGTCATACTTTGTATCAAGCACATGTGGATACTTTGTATCATAATTTGTTAAATTTGTATCAAGCACTTTGATACTTTGTATCAAATTATTGTTTATCATAATTTGTTAAATTTATTGCGTGTAGGAACATTCAGCTATGGATGACCCTTTAATTGTGCGAGACGAGGAAGGAGAAAACTTATTCATGCAGGATATTTTTGAGCATCGCGATGCAAATGCTGCCGGTGGAGAAGGCGCCGTCGACGATCGAAACGAAGATTTTGAGCAATTTGCATCACAATTTTTAAACCCGTCTGGTGAGGGTATTTTAGAGGAAGAAGAAATAACAGCCTCCACCTCGAACACCCTCCACCTCGAGGTTTATATATGAATTCTATATTTGCTTGAACACAAAATGCATTAACTGATTTGTATTGCACTTATTAACGCATTATATTTCTTACTTTAGGCGTCCACCTTGCATAAAAAGGCTAAGAATCAAGCTCCTCGAGGCCCAGCGAAAAGAATGACTAGCGAAGATGCAAAGTTACCAATCTATAAAATTGATGTAGATGGCGATCCGGTGGAACCGATAGAGAACCGCAGAAAATATATTAGTCAAGCTGGAGTTATTGTTAGGGACGAGGTCCCGATCTCCATAGCAGAATGGCTTAAGCCAGCAGGCGTTGCCGAGGATGACCCTTGCTATGTCCACCAGCATTATAAAGATTTCTGCTTTGACACACTCTTGCAGCATTTTAACCTCCCGGATGGTATTGAGCCCGCCTTGAAGTTGAAACTCAAGCACTGGACTCTCTCCAAGATGGCCGACGCCTTTCGGAAATATAAGCAAACATTATGGGCAAAATATGAAAAGGTTGATCCAGATTTCAGTCAAAAAAAACTGGTGAAGCTAAGAGATCACTGGGAAGCCTTTAAGGCGTATAAGACCTCGGCTGCGGCTGTGGCCCGATCGGAAAAAAATAAGCTAAATGCTGCGAGTAAGACACACCACCATAACTTGGGGCCAGGTGGCTACAGGTCAGCCATTCCTAAGTGGCTAGCCATGGAAGATAAACTCGTGGCTGCAGGTTTCACTCCACAGACATACAGCTGGCCCGAAAGGTCCAAATTCTGGTTGTTCGCGCATGGCGCAACGTTGAACGAGGAAGGGAAGATTGTCCCGAGGGTTGAAAAATACAAGGCAACAGTAGTAGCCATGGTCCCAAAAATTGAAGATGCAATAAAGGAAGTTCTAGCGGGTACGTGGGAACCCTATAGAGAGGAAGACGAGCTGGCACGGGCCCTAGGGAAACCTGAACACTGGGGACGTTTACGAGGCTTACCCGGCGGTGCCACCTTGAAAAAACAGTATCCGCAGCACGCTGACACTTATAGAAGCCGTGCAAGAAAGAAGAAGCAGGGTGAAGAGCGGATAGCGAATTTGGAACGCCAGATGAAGCAACTCATTAATGAACGCCAGGTGCAGCAGCCCCAAGATCCTGAAGTCGTGGATGCTCGATCTCAGCTTAGAAGCAGCGTGGGTTCCACGCAACTAGAACTCGATGCTCGCTACCCCGTGGATGATATCACGGAACCGACACCATGTGAGCTACATACGCCTGTGAGCAACATATCCATGAAGGTGGCGGTCGGCTATGCTTTACCGATTGTCGACACAGCAAGCTACCATAATGGTGTCATTCATCCTGGCTATGCTGTTGTCGGGGTGGATGAAATTGTGCCGGGATCGGAATCATTGGCTCTTGAGATTCCTGGAGGTAACGGTGAGGAGGCATTGTGCGATGTCAAGGGTGGTTTCGTCCAGTGGAACAAGAAATACATCAAGTTCTCAAAGCCACCGACTCAGCAAAGCCCACCCTGCCGGGGTATCGATGAGACACATCCATCTCCGGCACCGCGTGACAGGGACCCCACACCGGAAAATAATCTAGAGGACCATCTCAGTCAGCAAAGTCCATCTCCATCTCCATCTCCGGTACGGAACCCCCCACCGGAAGTGTCCGTACCGCTTAAACGGAGAAGGCGCGCGTCTTCCCCGGTCAAGAGGCGACCTGCTAAAAGGGCCACAACGCCTGATCTGAGGCAACCTTGGCAGAAGACTCTTGACCAAAACGAAGCAGCCATCGAGGAGCATAATAAATCATTGTTCGCACCGAAAGTGCCGCCGCCAACATTTACCGAGGGCTATACTGCAGCGGCTTGTCATAAAGTCATTGACAACTTATATGTCCCTCCAGAGAAGCCGCCATCTGACTATGTCCGTTCTATTCAGAAGTCATATGACGAGGTGACGGCGGCGGAGGCGCCGAAGAAAGGTGAACAAGACGCAGAGTCAGTCCCGCCGCCGGCGGCAAACGAAAAACAAGCAGCACCATCGGTCCCGCCGGCGAAGGAAGCTACAAAAGCAGCACCATCGGTCCCACCGCCGCCGAAGATAGGTAAACAAGTTCCCCAGCTCGGAGAACAACCCGTACGTTCTGTCCCCCCGCTAATTGTCCCGCCGCCGACGAACAAAGATAGTCGAGTTCCCCAGCGCGGAAAACAACCAGTACAATCTGACCCTAAAGAGCCGATGGTGTTTGACATAGAGGTAATCCGTCGTCTTGCCGCCGAAGCGCAAATGCCTATAGATGAATATGCTTCGAGATTGAATTTTGAGACTGCACCACCAGCTCCTCCAGTAAGAAACTTCGTTCCGGGGAAAGCTTTGGTGCAAATCAGGGGCCTTCCAACAAAAATGCGTACTCTGCATCAATGGTACATGAAAAATGCAAAGAAGACATCTGCTATCGTTCTGAAATGTAGGGAAGACGATGAGCACTTCTTAGAAGACTACAATCACACTGTTACGTTTAGCGAACTTTTTCAGCTATACAATCTGCGGGCACTCGACAAATCTATCATGAGTTCCTATTGCCTGTAAGTGATTTATTTAAGTCTTTACCTAGTCTCGTTCATTGTTTGTAATTATTCTCACTTTAATCTTTTGTGTGCTATATTATGCAGATTGAAGATGCTCGAGCTCAAAAAGCTGAACCAGCATGACATTGGGTTCATTGACCCGGATAAATATAACGAAGAAACCATAATAAATCCCTTGTATAACAAGAACACACCGGATGATTTGCTAAGGGTGTTCAAGCGATACCGCGACAAAAGAACTATATATTGGCCTTACCACTTCCGGTAAGTTTTAGTGTCTTCTACACATTCTAATTTGCTCACCCGATGTTAAGTTTAACTGATGAGTTATGCATGACTGTGCCCAGCTACCACTGGATTCTTCTTGTCATTAGACATCACGAAGGACTTATTCATTCACTTGACTCATTGAGGTATCATCCTGACACTTACAGGAGTTGTTTCGACTTACTAGCAAGGTACATTCATTTCTTACCGCCTCTGTCATTCATATCTTGATGTCAAGTCATTAACGAATAACTCATTTGTGAATGTTCTTTGTCGGGCAGAGTTTGGGAAAGGTTTCGAGCGGAAGATCCTGAAGGTGGGTGGCGCCAAAAGCTGGATTGGAAGTTAAACCAAGTAAGTACTGCTACCTCTTCGTCCACACAACATTTCTCATGCATACTTCATTATTATTGACTGAAATCTATTCTTGTATAGTCTTGCATGGAGCAACCAAAGGGAACTGAGTACTGTGGATTCTTCGTTTGCGAGTATATATATGTATTAGTCACCGAGAAATGGAATATGAGAAAGGATGCAGAGTTGGCAAAAAAGCGCGAGAGGCTACCACTCGACCACCGCTTCAGAGCAATTGGAGAGGAATTGGCGGGATTTTACCTTTCAGAGGCCTTACAGGAGAAAGGAGAGTACTACGATGCTGAAAGCATGAAATCGTTAAAGTAACTTGTTGTTTTGCTTCAACTCTTGTACTACGATAACTCTTGGCGCATCAACGAACTCTTGTCTACGATCTTCAAGTATTACTTAATTTAATTGTATGTGTTATAAATATGTGCATCGACTTCATACGACACGGGAACGGTTACGACATCGAAAACGTAACGGTAACCGTCACCGTAACCGTCATCGCAACGGGAAGGGTTACCGTTACCACGGGACACGGGAACCTAGCTATAACCAAACCCCGGCATATATAAACCCTAAACCCTGCAATTAAATCGAAAAAGAAAAAAAAAACCAAAACCCTTTGGTCCCGGTTGGTGCTACCAACCGGGACCAAAGGTCCCAACACCCCACGTCCCCCTAAAGCCCACGTGGAGGGACCTCTAGTCGCGGTTCGGAATCCGCCGCGACTAAAGGGTGGGGGCTTTAGTCCCGCCAGCCTAGTCGCGGTTGCCCAACCGCGACTAAAGGTCCTCTGGAACCGCGACTAGAGGTCATTTTTCTAGTAGTGGTTGCATATGAGGAGTTCCAAACAGTAGATGTTATCTATCCTTGGATAAGCATGACAATTAAAATACTCATGCATGATATTTACTCCATGCATTGTTTAGTCTCATATAACTAAACTGAAATGATAATCTGCATCATGCACTCTAGTTAGACTACTAGCTGATACGCATGGAAGATTGATCAGAACAATGTTGCACGTCATATTTGCCTAGCTAGCATCCATGATCAGTATAGGATCTAGACTTGCATGCGTATGGCCAAGTATGTTAAACTTGTGTCGGCTAAATCAAACAAAGCATGTTATCTGTATGTATTGGCTTAGTTTCAAAACTTAGCTTAGCCAGCATAAGTGTGCCGCATGTTGGCCCACTGGCATATATCATCAATCAAAGTAGATTATACATTCCCTTATATGGATGTATGTATCGGCTAAATAAATTGCACATACGCCGTTGCATATGACTAGTACGCCATGTTGTCAGTACTATATATGATAGTTACTCTATATATATACTCTTGCTCGGTTACACTACAAGCATATGTCCTATGCTAGGTTGGTGATGATACAAGCAAAGAGAAAATACCATACTTCATTTGATGTTCTTACTGATACAAGTGAAGTCAAATTATATTTCAAATCCAAGATTATATAAATGTATCACTAGTTCTACATAGCATATTTCGGAACTAGTACATATAATTTGCATGTAGGCAATAAACCCACATGTTATAAGATAATCTCCTATATAGATTAAAAGGAAACCATGTGTTCCTTTCATGATAAAAAGGATCAGATCCTATCGTCACTTGCACTAGACATAACATAGTGCATTTCATCATCATATTCTCATATAGCTTGCCCATATGGCGGCTTAACGATCTGCTATGTGCATGCATATAGAAATCATGTGCATGACAAGCTCAGCCCACAAAATGAGCTATACCATATATTGCACACATGCTTGCGGAACCGGCTTATTAACCATTAAAAATACTCATATTACCAGTAACATAAAACAATACTCATTATCAAATTTCGAGTGGTTAATGAACTAGTTAAAAATAGCCAAGTCATGCATGTGCTATAAATATCAAATGATGAACATTATGCTACCCATACGTTAGCATAGACATACTTAGTGGCTCCCTGGATACGCCGACGTCGACGACAGCGAGGAGGAATTTTATTTCTACATTTTGTAGTTTTCTTTTCTACACTTTGTAGTGCTCATATATTGTAGTGCTATGTAATAATTATGTTGGAATTCTTAATCAGGGGTTTTCTCTCCGGAGATGTAATTAACAGATCTTTTATATATATGTAAGAGTTCTGGAAATAAAGTACCTGCAATGTTTGATATCTTTATTCATTTATGCACTTACGCATTTAAATTATAATATCTATCTCTATGACGTGGACGCGTACGTATTATTATTTGCGATCGCCCCATTTTCCCGTCATCAGATTCTGGCACGCCCGGTGGGACTTATTTCTCCCCTCATCTTTGAATTCCAACATAGGATTGCAATATATGACTTCATAAATATACATGTCAAAAAATATATATATACGTGTACGCAAGGAAACTAATATATGGTTTTCTTCATTTATATCAAGGTATGGAGGGACAAGTGCAGCAGTTCGTCACTGTCCGTTTCGGTGACCTTTGGGTTGATGTGCCGCTCACTCCACTCGTGACTTATGTGAGCGAGAGCTGGAAAACTACAGCTGCGTCACCCACTCAAGCAAAGAAAGAAGAAGAAGAAGAAGTCACTTCGGCAGCCAATGATGGATTTATTCCCGTGCTGTCTAAGTCAGCAAAGAGGAGGATGAGAGCTGCAGCAGCGAAAAGATCAAAAGCTGCCGCACAAGACCAGTACGTGAGGGCGCACAAGGCTGCTCCATCTAGTTCAGTTCCTCCTGGTTTTGCAAAGGCAGCGGATGTTCAGCCTCCAAGCCAGCAAGCTCCACTGAAATTCCAAGGCACGACTCTTGAGGAGTGGCCTGTTCTTGCAAAGAGAGCAGCTCCACTAAAGATAGCTACGCCAGCACGGTCTGTTTCAGCTCCAGTTACGCCAACTAGGCGGGAACCAGTTTTCTCGTCTTCGTCGACCAGAGTCGCGACACTACGGGAAACCCACGAGACGCCGACGGCCGGAAGCCGTCGGCGTAGGCACGTCTGCCGTCGGCGTAGGCATACGCCGACGGCGGCCGTCGGCGTATCGCCGTCGGCGTAGCAGCCCGTCGGCGTAGCCCCCCTGCCGTCGGCGTATGCGACCCCGTCGGCGTAGGCTGTGGTGGGACCCATCTCCGTCGTCTCCGTCAGCCCTCCAGACGCCGACGGCAATACCGTCGGCGTAGAGCGGCCTCCTGTCACAAAAAAATCCCGGCCGCCCCTCGGTGGGGACGAGCTCGGGACAGGCAGGGGGCGGGCTGGGCTTGCGGTGTCCGACGGGGCGAGGACAGAGGCGCTGCAACCGTGGTGGGCTTGAGGCAGAGCTCCATGTCCTCCTCCATCTAGGTGACGGCGACGCTGAAAGGATCGGTATGACACCTAGAGGGGGGGGGGGGGGGTGAATAGGTGCTACTCCAATTTTAGTCTTTTTCAATTTAGGCTTGACACAAAAGGTAAATTCTCTAGATATGCAACTACGGTGAATTTACCTATATGACAAGCTAGCAACTAAGCACGATATAATAAGGCGGTAAACAAGGATAGAGGTAACCGAAGTCAAAGCACGCGGAGACACGGATGTAATCCCGAGTTCCTCCTTTTTAGGGAGTACGTCTCGTTGGAGAGGTGTGAACCAACACAATGGTTCAATGGCCACAAAGGCCTCACCCTCTTCTCCGGTGAACCGCACCACAAAGGTTTGGTTCACTTCAACTATCGGAAACCTTCGAGGCGGAGTCCGGAGCCTTTACAACAACGATTTGGGGCACAACCCACAAAGGATTGGGGGCTCCCAAACAGCTACAATCTGTCACAAAGACAATCAAGTGAGTACAATGGGGGGCTAGGTTTTCCTAGTGGAAACCCTAGCAAATGGTCCCTCAAGTGAATGAGGGGGAAATGACAAACGGCTTGGTGACGATGTAGATCGGGACCTTCTCCTTCAATCCTCCAAAGATCAACACGTTTGGGTGGAGGGATTGGGAGATCTAGTAAAGCTTGTGCTTGTGTTAATGGAGGTCTTCAAAGTTGTCCAAGCACCACATCCAAAGGAAGGAGACGAAGTATATAAATACCCCTGCTGAAAAAGTGGCCGTTGGAAAACGAGCAGGGGTCGTCGACCAGCCGGCCTGGGGGCCGGCCGACACCACAGAGCACGGCCGGCCTGGGGGCCGGCCTGGGCCGGCAGGAAGGCCGGCAGGACCAGGCAGAGCACGGCCGGCCTGGGGGCCGGCCTGGAACGGCTGGAAGGCCGGCGATAGACCAGACACGGCCGGCCTGGGGGCCGGCCTGGGCCGGCGGAGAGGCTGGCGGGGACCCGACGCCTCCGGCCTGAGGGCCGGCCTAGGCCGGCTGGAGGGCCGGCCGACGCGCTGCACAATTTTCCCTTCGTCTCTTCTTTGCGACAACACACTTTTCTTCCCTTTTGCATACACAGATACACACTAGTATACATATGGTTTAGACACTCAAAAACCTGTAGACACATAGCGGTATGTTAAAAACTTCCGAGTGTTGTTATCAAACACCAAAACAAGATTAACGGACAAAGTCCTTTCAATCTCCCCCTTTTTGATGTTTGATGACAACAAAAGGATTTGCAAAAGGATATCTCATTTAAGCATGACAAGATTTTTGAGAGAAGCTCCCCCTCAAACTTATACACCAACAAGGTATACAAGTAAAAGAGATCTCACATGAAAACAAAAGTCAAGCTAGAAATAGCCACTATGTGAGTAAAAGATTTGATATATTCTTACCATAGTTCTTATTTGAGTAGAGCAACTTGTCTTACCATGGACTTCATATATAATCAATATCGGAATAATATCACCATGGGCTTCATGTAGAATCAATATTGGAATAACATCACATTGCAAGGGACTCCAAGAATAGACAATAAACCGGGGAAGTCCTTATAATAGCATAATAAAGATCCATAACCTTACAAACATCCATGACATAAGTTTCACGAAACATAGCAAATAGAGTTCTCTAAAAAACAAGTTCGATGCAAATGAGAACGGAAGCATGAAAACGAAAACGGATAGATGCAATGCAAATCCCCGGAAACTCTCTCTCCCCCTTTGGCATCAAGACACCAAAAAGGGGAAGAAAGGGACATGAAGACCAAGATCACTCATCATCTTCAGTTTCTTCCTCTTCCTCCTCATCATCAGAACCATCACTGTCATCAGCAGAAACATCAGTAGTAGGAGGGGGTGGAGCTGAGCTGGACTGACCGGAATCACCTTGCCAAAAAGGATAAAGAGAGGAGGCGTCATCGCCAAACCAGTGAGTGTACTTGTTCCTAGCCATGTATGTGTTCTCAGAAACTTCAGAAGAGCAAGCGGAATGAGCAATCCCAGCATGATCCATGAGAGCATGTTGATTTTTGATGATGGTCTTCTGGCGGTGATAAGACTGATACGCTTCTTTCCATTCCGCCTTGGCAAAACAGTTCATCATTTTGAGAGCATCAAGAATACCACCCTGCTTCTTAGGAGGCACAACATCCTCTTCTTCCTCCTCATGGGCAGCATGAGAAGGCGGCCAAACCGGACCATCTACTGGCATAGGAGGAATCGAAATAAGATCAGGAAAATGCAACTTGAACTGTTCGACCACACTAGCCGGCAACTTGTTGTTGAAGAGAGTCTGAAGAAGCGGACCATAAATGGGAACTTGGTTCCTGAGAACCACCTGCTGCATCTCTTGCCAAAAATAATCAAGAATATCAATCTGCTTGTTCTTCTTTGCCGGATCAACAAAGTGATAAAGGCAATTAACCATCCTGTCACGAACCATGCCCTTTTCTCCAAACTTGCAAGCAAGGCAATTCCTCAAAATGCCGTGAACAACTTTCCAATACGGATACATGTACACCGTCTTGGGAATTTTCCCACGAAGCCCTATCCCGGGAGGATAGCAATGACGGATCCCAGACTCAGCCGGAATAGGCTTCGAGAGGTGAAGACGAACATAGCACGGTGCAGGCTGCAGTACAGAAAGACCAAAGAGTGCCCCAAACTCCGCAGGAGTAGCTGAACACTGAACATTTGCACTCATCCAAGTCAAACTTCTTTGAGGATCAGTGGAGAAATGCACTGTAGCATAGAATTGCTGAAGTAAATCAGGCGAATATGGGGTACTAACAGTCATGATCTTCGAGATTTGATGAAAATCCATAAGAGCCATCACATCAGGCCAATGTTCTCTAACATTGTCAAGGTTGAAATAATCCGTGGGGACATGAGCATTCTTCCTCATACGAACACGTTGATGAAAAACTTGTTGATGCATCTTACAATAGAATCGGCTATCATCTAGGCATGTGGGCTGACCAAAGGCATATGGATTGAAAAGCAAACGATCTTTCTTGAACTCTTTAGCTTTCACTTTGACCCAAGATGCACGTACCGGTTCAAGAGGATTGACAGGTGGCTTCTTGCCCACCTTCTTCTTGGGCTGCTTGCCCTGCTGGCCCGGAGGAGTCACTTGCTTCCTTGCATTGCACTTCTTGAGCCTCTTGGAATGGTGCCCGGAGGAGGACACGGCATTGAGATCAACAAGATCTTCCAACCCCTCAAAGACATTGCTGTTACCTGCCCTGCTGGACTGAGGAGGAACCTCCATATCATCTGGCCAATTATCCATCCTTCAACCTTGGAGAAGGTTCAAGCACACCAACACTGGCGTGGATCTCTCACACACAAACACCAAGGTGAAATCTGAGTGGACAGGAAGGAAGAGGGAGTGGAGCCCTTTCAGATCTGTGGAGAAAGCGGGGTGGGGAGCGGCTCATGGGGTGGGGGGAGGTGGAGGAGCTTGAAGGGAAGAGGAGGACGGCCATGGATGGAGCTCGGGACAGAGAGGAAGAATGTGAAGCTCGGGCAGGTAGGGGCAGACAAAGAAGAGGCAGGCCCGGCCTGCCAGCCGGCCTGGGCTGGGCGGGAGGCCGGCCAGGCACCCGAGGCCACCGGCCCTCCAGCCGGCCTGGGCTGGGCGGGAGGCCGGCCAGGCACCCGAGGCCACCGGCCCTCCAGCCGGCCTGGGCTGGGCGGGAGGCCGGCCAGGCACCCGAGGCCACCGGCCCTCCAGCCGGCCTGGGCTGGGCGGGAGGCCGGCCAGGCATCCGAGGCCACCGGCCCTCCAGCCGGCCTGGGCTGGGCGGGAGGCCGGCCAGGCAATGCATCTTCTTAACCTTTCCTTCTTTTAATTTTTGACTTCGACTTCCCAAACTTGAAACTTCAAACAAGGACCTCTGAACATCTGAGCAACCAAAAGAGTGATCCGGGGGAGATGCAATATAACAAAGAAATCGACACACTTCCAATGGACAAAACAAAAGAAAACATGCAAGAAGCAACATTGGAAATGATTAGAGGACACAACACCGAAATGTATGCAATGAAAGCTCGAATAAGATCCAACTCTTCAACAAGAAGAGGGCGGTGGCCTAGACCACCATGTGTGAGTGTAAGTGGTGTGACACCGCGAAGATATATCTTGGGTTCACCGCCACTACTCGTCATTTAAGCTCACAATTCATAAAATGAACATATAGAGACAAAATGAGTTCTTACTATCGGCATAATGGGGGGAGGGATAGTCCAATGGATTAGGACCGCACTCCCCCTATGTCCATGCCTACACCTAAACCAAACAAATAGCTAAGATATAGGTGTGTATGCAAGATATTCAAGCGACGCTCCCCGAATCGATGATATTTAGCTCATGCCTCAAATAAGTGAACCTTGCTTCATCAAGTGGCTTCGTGAACATATCGGCAAGTTGGATCTTCGTGGGAATATAACCAAGCTCAATATCACCCCGGATGATGTGATCACGGATGAAGTGATAGCGAATCTCAATATGCTTCGTTCTTGAGTGCTCCACCGGGTTGTGGCCAATCTTGATAGCACTTTCATTGTCACATAAAAGAGGCACTTTGTCACAATGGACACCGTATTCCTTTAAAGTTTGCCTCATCCACAACAATTGAGTGCAACAACTAGCGGCCGCCACATACTCGGCTTCGGTGGTGGAGAGAGATATGCAATTTTGCTTCTTAGAAGACCAACTCACCAAGGACCTACCAAGGAATTGGCAAGCCCCGGAAGTTGATTTCCTATCATCCTTGCAACCGGCCCAATCCGAATCCGTGTAACCGGCAAGAGAGAATGTTGAGCCTTTAGGATACCACAAACCAAACCTTGGGGTATGAACCAAATATCGAAAGATTCGAAGAACCGCCGTTTGGTGGCTTTCTTTGGGAGCCGCTTGGTACCTTGCACACACTCCTACACTCAACACAATATCGGGTCTAGATGCACAAAGATAAAGCAAAGAACCAATCATAGAACGATAGAGCTTTTGATCAACATCCTTATCTTTACCCTTTGGATTAAGTTCAAGATGACACTTGGTGTCCATAGGAAACTTCTTCTCTTTAGCATTTTGCATCTTGAACCTCTTGAGCATGTCTTGGATATATTTGGCTTGAGAGATGAAGGTCCCTCCACTCAATTGCTTGATCTCAAAACCAAGGAAGTACTTCAACTCTCCCATCATGGACATCTCGAACCTATCGGTCATAAGCTTTGAAAATTCATCATTAAAAGCTTTGTTAGAAGAGCCAAATATGATATCATCAACATAAAGTTGGCATATGAAAAGCTCCCCTTTAACCCTCTTGGTAAAAAGAGTGGGATCGATTTGCCCCACTTCAAAGCCACGGTCTATAATAGCTCTCTTAGGTGCTCATACCAAGCACGAGGTGCTTGTTTGAGACCATAGAGCGCCTTATCAAGTTTGTAGACATGGTTAGGGAAGTGTGGATCCTCAAATCCCGGAGGTTGCTTAACATATACCAACTCCTTTAAAGGACCATTAAGAAAGGCACTTTTCACATCCATTTGTTGCAACTTGAAATTATGATGTGATGCATATGCAAGAAGGATACGGATGGACTCAAGGCGAGCCACGGGAGCATAGGTCTCTCCAAAATCAATGCCTTCAACTTGAGAGAACCCTTGAGCTACCAATCTTGCCTTGTTCCTCACAACCATTCCATGCTCATCTTGCTTGTTCTTGAATATCCACTTGGTGCCTATAACATTGAGGCAATCTTTTGGCTTCTCCACTAGATTCCACACTTTGTTGCGCTTGAAGTTATTGAGCTCTTCATGCATGGCTTCCAACCAATCCGGATCTTCAAGAGCTTCAAAGACTTTCTTTGGTTCCACCATAGAGATGTGGCTTGATGTTCATTGAAATTTGCCAATTGTTTTCTTGTGGTGACCTTGTTCTTGACATTAACAATGATATTTTCTAGATGAAGACTCTTTCTTCTCCAATCCTTTTTGACTCTTGCTATACGACGGGTTTCGATATCCTCATTGATGCGAGGAATTTCGCTTGATCATCTTGATCATTTGAGTCCCCGTCTTGACCGGAGTGTTGACCTTGATCATCTTGAAGCTCATCTTCAACAAAGGAAGGAGAGGGTTGATCTTGGTCTTGACCTTGGCTAGTGTTGACAATAGGAGAACTTGGTTCTTGAATAGCCACTTGGTCAACTTGAGGAGGGCCTTGAACTTGTTCTTGGTAGGTGCATCATTTGCTTCCATAGAAGGTGCAACTTCAACTTGTGATGATGGAGTCTCCACATGAGTGGAGCTAGGACTTGCTTGAGGAGGCTCATGATGGATTTCAATGGGGCGATGGAAACCAACCCCCATTCTTCTTATTGCTTCTTGAGGTTCCTCATTATCTACATCACAAACATGAAATTGCGCCACTTGGGAGCCGTCATTCTCATCGAACCTCACATCACAAGATTCTATGACTTTCCCAACGGTCTTGTCATAGACTCTATAGGTGTGAGATTCGGCACCGTAACCAACAAAAACACCCTCTAAAGCTTTAGATTCAAATTTAGACAAACGAACACTTTTGTTCTTATAGAAACACTTACAACCAAAAACTCGGTAGTAGGAGACATTGGGCTTGTTGCCGGTGAGCATCTCATAAGATGTAAACTTCTTGCCAACACGAAAGAATAACCGGTTAGATGAGTGACACGCCGTGGAGATAGCCTCGGCCCATAAGAATAGCGGAGACTTAAACTCCGCCAACATAGACCTTGCCATATCCATGAGAGTCCGGTTCTTCCTTTCGGCTACACCATTTTGTTGAGGGGTATATGCAGCGGAATATTGATGACGAATCCCCTCTTCACTAAGAAACTCATTTAAGGTGTAGTTCTTGAACTCGGAGCCATTATCACTCCTAATGACCAAAATAGGGACATTGTATTGGCGTTGAACAATATTGGAAAAGTCGATGATGGTTTGTTGGGTTTCATCCTTCGTCTTGAAGAAATAAACCCAAGTAAATCTTGAATAGTCATCAACAATCACCAAACAATATTTCTTCCCACCAAGACTAGGTTGAGGCACGGCACCAAAGAGATCAACATGAAGAAGTTCCAAAATCCTCGTTGATGAAATAATGGTCTTGCCCGGATGGGGAGAATCATGCATCTTTCCTTCAACACAAGCCCTACAAAGACGATCTCTAGAAAAAGAAACATCTCTTTTAGTCCAAGAATGTGGCCACCCTTGTGAAGACTTTGCAAAGTTCTCATGTTGACATGGGACAAGCGGCGATGCCACAACCACCCCACGTCGGCCTTTCCGAATAGGCATATTGCTTGAGTGTTGGTAGACCCCGAAAAGTCTACCACAAACAACTCATTTTCAACATACCCAACGAACATGACCTTTAGAGTCTTGCTCCTCAAGAGTACCACCATATCAATAGTAAAATGGACATCAAAGTTCATCTTATTAAGAGCACGAACGGACATAAGATTGTAACCTAGAGACTCAACAAGCATGACATTTACAAGGGTGATATCCCTTGCAACTACCACCTTGCCGAGACTCTTTACCTCAGCTTTGAATTATCACCATAAGAGACGGTTATTGTATAATCTAGATTTGGTCTCAACTCCGTCATAATCTCCTTGCTTCCGGTCATATGACTAGTGCATCCACTATCAACCACCCATTTCGATCCACCGGAAGCATAGTCCTACAAGAAATCATTGCTTGGATTTAGGTACCCATTTCTCAATGGGTCCTCTTTGGTTAGCAACAAGGGTCTTAGGAACCCAAATAGAGTAATCAATGTAACCATCATATGGACCAACATATTGAGCATAAACATCCCCATAATAATCAACATAAAGAATATAGTTGGGGTTGTTATGCCCCGCAAAGTCACTACGAGTGGTCTTGCCCCTTGTGGCACTACCACCCGCAATGGAAGTCTGGCTTGTGCGGGCTTGGTCTTGATCTTCTTGTTGTTGCCCACTTTCTTCTTGGGCTCGGCTACATAACCAAGACCCTCCTTCCCTTTGTGTGGTTTTTGCTCAAATAAGTAAGCAATACCCTTATCTTTACCTTTGGGAATAGAGGTCTTGGCACTAACATTTTCTTCAATAACATTTTCATGAACACGAGGAAGAATAGATATGCTAGTTGAGCTAGATTTAGAAAGTTGAGTTTGAAGTTGCTCATGAGACTTGACTAAAAGGGAGTGAGTTGTTTCCAAGGCCTTGTGAGCCTTGTCAAGCTTCTCCATATCCTCAAGAAGTCTAGCATTAGCAACCCCAAGTTCAACTTTCTCCTTTTTAAGCACTTTATATTTAGCAAAGACATGATCTCTATCCTTAATGATTTTATTAATGATATCATCATTTTTAGCATCAAGAGACTCAAGTCTTTCCTCAAGAGAACATCTTTCTTCACTCTCTTCATCAAGAGAGGCATTCAAGGATGCTACGGAAGCATTCAAAGAGGCAATGGTGAGAGAATCCTCTCTCTCAATCTTACTCTTTTCTTGAAGAAGTTCTTCGGCCGCACATAGTTGTCTCATGAGAGACTCAACATGTTCCTTAGCTTCACCTTGCAAGTTAGTCATGAAAGTATCGAAAGCAACAAGTTCTTTCTTAATCACAAGACTAGATTGATCACTCATTTCATGCATAGTCTTGGGAGAAGGAGATGATACCTCGGTGACATTAGCCATGAGGCAACGAGCGTTGTTGGTGGAGAAGTTCTCATTGGGGGATTCAAAGAGAGAAGATGATGAAGTTGATACAATAGCCAATGCGGCTACCTCTTTAGTAGGTGCATCTTCATCTTCGGAATCACTTGTGGCATATTCTTCTTGTGCCACCAACACAATTCTTGGTGCCTTCTTGAAGAAAGGCTTCCTTGGTCTTGCGGGCTTCTTTTGGATCAACTTTGAATGGTCCTTGGGGATGAGCTTCCCACCATTTTGCTCTCGGTTCTCATAAGGACACTCTCTTATGTAGTGGTTCTTGTCATGACAATTGTAGCACGTCTTCCACTTTGAGGCTAGCTCTTTCTTCCCACTTGAGTTGTTCTCTTTATCAACCTTGGCTTTAGCTTTTGCCGGGTCTTGCCAAAACTCTCTTGTGGCAAGAGCTATATGACCATTTAGAGCCGGTTCAAGATCATTTGGAGCAATGTTGCTTGGGCACGCTTCAACCTCATCAAGACATACCACCTTGGCCTTCAAAGCAAGTGAGGGGCCTTGTTTCATCCCCATGGCCCTAGCACGGCTATCTTCGGCATTCTTGGTGGCAACCTTGGAGGCTTGCACTTCTTGCATAACTTCATTGGATGTCATTTCGTTGTAGTTGTGTCTTCCTTGAATGGCCTTCACCTCGATGGGCTCGAAGGCAAGAGAGCATTCACATACTTCCTCTTGACATAAGCATCATCCACATAGGTTGCCCCCACATCAAAGAAGGCCTTTGCAAGAGTCTTGAGTCTTCCATACATGTCTTCATGAGTCTCATTGTCAAACATGTAGAAGCCTTCGGCATCATTGCTCAAAGACTCATATCGGTTTCTCTTCATGCTTTCATTCCCAAGAAATGCAACCTCAAGACAATTCCAAGCTTCTTTGGCGGTGGTGGCATTGAGAACATAATGCTTGTCACTTTCACCACTGAAAGTTCAATCATATGGAGTGCGGAGGCATTGAGTTGCTTTTCGGCAAATTCTCTTCTTGTCACATTGCTTGGATCCGCAACCTTGTACCCATCTTCAATGATCCTCCAAAGCTCGATAGAGGCACTGTTAATATGAGATTTCATTGAGCGTTGCCAACTAGCAAAGGCTAATGCATTAAGCTTAGGTGGAGGACCAATGGGGTTTATGCGGGTGGTGATAGGTGGGTCGATAGGGTACCATCCCGGAACGTTATGGTACTCTTCCTTCCCATCTTCATGCTTGGTAGGAGGAGGAGAGATGGTTTAGATCCGGAGGTGGTTTCCACCCCTTCTCATTTTTCTTTTTACCCTCCTCGGAATCACCTTCATCGGAGTTAGAGATACCCTCTAGTGGGATGGTTTCCGAAACCTTGGCATTTGTGAGTTTCATGAGCATGTCACGCAACTCATCAAATTTGACATTCATGTCATTCATGGACGATGTCAATGTTGTTTCCAACGATTTGATATCGGCCATGGATGCCATGGTCTCTTTGGCCTTGGCAAGATCGGCCTCATCCTCACTTTGTGTCATACTTCTCTTAGGCGGTTAACCCAAAACAAGAGAGCCTTGCTCTGATACCAATTGAAAGGATCGGTATGACACCTAGAGGGGGGGGTGAATAGGTGCTACTCCAATTTTAGTCTTTTTCAATTTAGGCTTGACACAAAAGGTAAATTCTCTAGATATGCAACTACGGTGAATTTACCTATATGACAAGCTAGCAACTAAGCACGATATAATAAGGCGGTAAACAAGGATAGAGGTAACCGAAGTCAAAGCACGCGGAGACACGGATGTAATCCCGAGTTCCTCCTTTTTAGGGGAGTACGTCTCGTTGGAGAGGTGTGAACCAACACAATGGTTCAACGGCCACAAAGGCCTCACCCTCTTCTCCGGTGAACCGCACCACAAAGGTTTGGTTCACTTCAACTATCGGAAACCTTCGAGGCGGAGTCCGGAGCCTTTACAACAACGATTTGGGGCACAACCCACAAAGGATTGGGGGCTCCCAAACAGCTACAATCTGTCACAAAGACAATCAAGTGAGTACAATAGGGGGCTAGGTTTTCCTAGTGGAAACCCTAGCAAATGGTCCCTCAAGTGAATGAGGGGGAAATGACAAACGGCTTGGTGAAGATGTAGATCGGGGCCTTCTCCTTCAATCCTCCAAAGATCAACACGTTTGGGTGGAGGGATTGGGAGATCTAGTAAAGCTTGTGCTTGTGTTAATGGAGGTCTTCAAAGTTGTCCAAGAACCACATCCAAAGGAAGGAGACGAAGTATATAAATACCACTGCTGAAAAAGTGGCCGTTGGAAAACGAGCAGGGGTCGTCGACCAGCCGGCCTGGGGGCCGGCCTGGGGGCCGGCCTGGGCCGGCAGGAAGGCCGGCAGGACCAGGCAGAGCACGGCCGGCCTGGGGGCCGGCCTGGGCCGGCTGGAAGGCCGGCGATAGACCAGACACGGCCGGCCTGGGGGCCGGCCTGGGCCGGCGGAGAGGCTGGCGGGGGACCCGACGCCTCCGGCCTGAGGGCCGGCCTAGGCCGGCTGGAGGGCCGGCCGACGCGCTGCACAATTTTCCCTTCGTCTCTTCTTTGCGACAACACACTTTTCTTCCCTTTTGCATACACAGATACACACTAGTATACATATGGTTTAGACACTCAAAAACCTGTAGACACATAGCGGTATGTTAAAAACTTCCGAGTGTTGTTATCAAACACCAAAACAAGATTAACGGACAAAGTCCTTTCAGACGCTGCTCTTGACTCGCGATAGTCGGCGCGACGAGGACGGCGGCGTGCTCGTGGCCCGCCCGGTGTCCGTCGCGGGAGGACGGCGTGTGATGGCGGCGGATGGGCTCCGGACGTCGCCCTTGCCCACGGCCCTGCTGGTGCTCGCGGCCGCGCTCGCCGTTGATTCACCTGCCCTTGTGCGCGCTCGTCGTGCTGCAGCCACGGCGGGAGCCGCCGCGTGCCCGTTGCCCTCGTGCGCGCTCGCCGTCAGTAGCCGCCGTGGGAGTCGTCCAGTGCGTCCGCCAGCTCGACGGAGAGCCCGTCCAGCCGCTTGCAGGTCGCGCACGACCTCCAGCGGCTCGCGACGGACGTGGCGGCGCGACGGAGTTGCGTGCCGTGGCGGGTCGGGAGGAGCTTGGCCTGGCGGCGTCGGGAGGAAGATGAGGAAGATGAGGGTCGATGGATCTGGCGGACGCGCTCATCACGCTGGCGATAGAAATATCTAGCAATCCCAGGTCATCACGTGCGGTAGCCAACGCTCGACCAATCAGGAAGCAGTAGACAGATCACACGGATTGTGTGCTTTCATAGAGATATTAGGAGGCGTTGGATCGTCCAGGATCAATCATCCAATGGCTGCAACCGGCCAGAGTCGTGACCGCCAGCGCCAGGTGCCAAGGTTAGGTATGTACTTCTGATTTCTGATTTTTTTTTCATTCAGATTTGGGATATGCGGGTGATTTAGATGCCAGCTACTACATTGGATTGCTCAATTGATGATTTTTTTTCAGATTTAGGTTGCAATGGGAAAACAATAGAACATGCAGTATTTAAATTCTTGTGTAAATCAAAAAATTAAATGCATTCTCAAGCTTGAAAATCGTCTCTTGATAATACGTGAAATTGTAGCAAAATTAGAGTAAGAGTCCATTTGGTGGCAAAAAAAAATTTTTGGCCCCCTCTTTGCATTTGGTCACGCTCCGCCACTGGTGGCAAAGGTACAATCGCGCACGACCTCCAGCGGCTCCGCCACATAAGTTCCAAGTCGTGGAATTTAAAATTAATAATGTCTCGATAGTAGTCACACTACGTACATTGTTTTTATGATTGGGTACACATAAATGACAAATTTATTCGACTGCCATCGAACCAACACTCTCACAAAACGTCTGTGAAGTCCCTTACACTTAGAAAGTAAACTACGTTTAAAAAAAAAAGTGCCATTGTGTTTTTTGGAAATGTGAGAATAGCTCCTCTTCCATAAATTGAAAGGTTTCACGTTTGTGATGTTTTATCTACCATAATATGTTTGACAGTTCTAGAATGCTATGATTTGTATTTTTGTATTTCCAATATCTATGAAACCACAATATAGTTCATAAACATATTTAATAAGCTAAAGACGATGCCCTCGCAAATGGCTAGTTATATTAATAATCACACCGGTAACACTTTTAGAATAAATCAACACATCACAAAAGAGGACTCTATGCCAAAGGATTAATTTTTTTGAGTAATGTTTCCCTTTCTTTGATTTTTTTTTGAAAAAAACGGTCAAAATGGCCACCATCGCTTTTTGTCGAAAGGGGTCGAGGTGAGCCACCGTAGTCGTGACGCGGACGGAGCAGGGGCTGGGGATTATCTATCAAATATGTACCACTCTTTAGCACTTTTTGCAACATATTTTTGGTACTTGCTTTATAAAAATGTCATTTTTAGCACTTAACATTACTAAATTTTTCTTCTAACATTACTAAATTCAAGACACGGATGATGGTACTGTATTAATATGAATTATATTAATAATCACACCGGTAACACTTTTAGAATAAATCAACACATCATAAAAAAGAAAATAAGTCAATTAGTTTGAGTGGAAGAAAAGTAACAAGTATTGACATCGTCGCTGTACTACTCGATCGATATTCCAGCCGTGGTGTATACTAGCCTCAGCCAAGTTGTTTAATTAACTGGGCCCCACTTAATCACTTTAGAGTTAACCAAAGGAAATTAGCCCAAGCCAACGATATGGACCAAGTTAGCAGGAGCAAAGGCCCACTTAATCACGTATGGACGCACGCAGCACAGCTTCGTGTTCCTCTCTACATCGAACTCCCGTTCGTTCGCAGCTCCCATGGCGCTGCCGCCAAATCAGTCGCCCCAAATCAGTGGCCGTCGGCTCAGCCGGACTCACGCCGACGGCAAGGCTACGCCGACGGTGGCCGTCGGCCCAGCCAGACCTACGCCGACGGCAAGGCTACGCCGACGGCCAGGAGGACGGGCTGACTTCTTCGAGCTCTACGCCGACGGCCCCGACAAAAGGCCGTCGGCGTAGCCTCCGGCCGTCGGCGTCTCGTGGGTTTCCCGTAGTGCGATGCCGCTCACTCCTTCCAAACTGAAGGGTGGAGCTCATAATGCTTCTGCGGCAGATAAAGGCAAAGCTATCATGGTAGAGGAGACGGAATCTCCTCGGCCAAGAGGACAACTTCGGGTAGATGCACCTGAGTTCTTCCCCACATATGCAGAACCAAACGGCAAACACTCGCTTGTATATAAGGGAGCATGCCTCACTTCTCATGACCGCAAAACCGGTCACATAGATCCAACTTCAGCATTATCAAACCCTTTGTCAGAAGAGAAGCCCATCACAAGAGAATCCTCTGAAGGTTCGTTTGACCCGGTGCTACATCAGCGGCGCCAGAAAAGTGCTCGTCGTGCCTGGGTTGAGCTCCCTGCTGCAGTTGATCATGGTGCGGCAAGCCAACACCGTGCACATGTAAGCAAGTTTGTCAAGGGTAGATGGAAGAACACTCGTCCAAAAATGCGGGTGCAACATCATGATGACTCATATGTTGTCAAATGTATATGTCAAACACTAAGGTCGTACCTGCCCGGGGCATCCGCATCCCAAAATGATGAGGGTGGTGCTATCATGCGGCAAGCGGAGGCTTTGGCTAGACGTCCTGAGTATGAAGAGTTCATTCAGCAACATCCTGAACGCCAAGAGTATGTAAACCAAGCTGCTCGTGTCCGGTCAAGAAGGGCAACACTCAAAGAAAGAGAGCTAGCAGTACGAACAAGATCCGGTTCAAGCAGAGTACAAGGGACGGAACCCTCTTCATCAGTTCATGACAGCAAAGCTAAAGTGAACAAGTGGCTATCAGATCCATCAAACAAGGTGGCTACAAGCTTGGTTCCATGGCCCTCTCGTCGGAAGACAAAGAGTAGCTCATATGAAGTGTTCCAAGCAATGCCAGTTGGTGTGAGTAGAGCAGCAAACAGCGCCAGTGAAACGTCTTCTACATCAACACATTACAAGAGAAAGAAGGCACGCAAGACTGTCGTGGAAGGTCCTCGGCGTAGGACACGGAGTTATAAAGGTTCGGACAATGAAGAACAGGGGTCAAGTTATGGTGGGTCTTATAATCCCCTATCAGATAGTACCCCTTGTCCTTCTGAGAGTGAGGCGGAGCCTCTTGTGAATCAGCCATATAACCATGCCACAGATCATACGGAGCAAGTCCTTGTTATGAATGAGACTCGATCAGTCGAGGAGCAATTATCCGACCTTAGAGCTATACTTCAACAAAAAGAAGATGAGCTACTTGCCCTCCGAAGTCAGAACAAGGACAATGAAGGGAATGGTGGTGAGAGTAACAGCAGCCAAAATGGAGGAGCTGCACTTAACGCTGCGGCGATTCAAAGAATGATTGCCGAAGGGGTAAAGGCGCAGTTGATGCAAAATCATTACTCCATGCGGCCAGGTTATGAGAAGCCGTATCTGCCCGAGGTTGATCTCGTGCCTTACCCAAGCAACTATAGGCAGCCAGCGTTCGGCAAGTTCACTGGAAGCGGATCTCCGCATGAGCACATAGCCCACTTCCTTGCAGCCTGTCAAGACACAGCTCATAATGGGGCACTTCTGTTGAGACAGTTCGTGCAAACATTGTCCGGACCTGCCTTCACTTGGTATAGTAAATTAGCGCCAAATTCCATCAAAACATGGGAGCAGATGCAGAATGCTTTCCTTGAGCGGTTTTATAGTACTCAAAGGGTAGTGGGTATTACAGAGCTGACTCAAACTGAACAAGGTATGAATGAGAAGGCAGCAGACTTCATAAATAGATGGAGAAATCTTAGTCTTCATTGTGCGCAGCTGATTAGTGAGCCAGAAGCGGTGCGTATGTGCACAAATAATTTGCGGTCTGATGTGGCTGTACAGTTACAAGGAGTACGTCCTATCACATTTGAAGATCTAGCCTCCAAAGCAACAGACATAGAGAATTACATGCAGCTTATGGCTCGTCGAACAAAAACGACGTTCAATAGACCAGCAGAAAAAAGCATTCAGCGGGATCAGAAGCCACCAAACAAGCCAAGGTCAGCACAAGCAATGGAAACAACAGCGGTGAGTTCTCACTTTCAGTCAGGGAGGGCTGCACCAAGGAACCAAGAACAAAGAAGTTCACAAGTCGCTAGGAGGCCAACTCTCAGCGAACGCCAGAATAGGGAGTATTCTTTTCCCGTAGGAGAGATTGATGACCTTTTCAGAGGTCTAAAGGAGTTGAATCTCATAGAACTTCCCACGCCAAAGAGGCCAGATGAAGCCTCAAAATTCAATGAGCCAAATTTTTGTCATTACCATCGCATTTTGGGCCATACACTCAAAGGATGCTTTGTTGTGAAGAATATCATACAGAAAATGATTGATGAGGGGACTGTTGATGCGGATCTCCTCAAAAGCATGACAAAGGGAAAGAAGATGGTGACAGCAAATGTCGCTACCCTGCAAGATGATTCGGTGAGTTGCGCATCTTCAAATATGAGAGCAACTTATGATGATATGATATTGATACCAGAATATGGTTTTTCTCCTATGATCATTCCAGGCCTTGCCAAAACGCAAGATCAGCATAAAGGAGAGGCTTACATACCCTGCAGCAACGGTGCATGGCCAAGCTTATGTGGTTCGCGAGGAGCGCAAGATTGGGGGCAGCAGCGGCCAAAACGCCGTGTACTACCCTCAGTGATGGAAGAAGCCCCTCCTCTGCGCTTCGCACCAAAGATATATCAGCACACCACGAAGCGCAGGAAGGCCCCATGTGAAGAATTCAACGTTCTCACTATTGGTGTGTTCGAGGATGATGATGAGTCTCTATGTTTCCCTGAAGATGAACCATTAGAAGTCGATCAGGTTCAGCTTAGATCAGGTCGCCAACTAGTAGACCCTTATCCCCCACCTAGAAAGGAACCAAAAAGCAAGGATGCAGTTCCAAATGAGTCGACTGACCCTGCATGTAGGGCGCCAGTCAAGTATGATGTAATCGCACACTTGAAGAAAATACCAGCTATGCTTTCTGTGTATGATGCTTTGTGTCTTTCATCTGACATGCGTAAAGCTCTTGTCACGGCACTCACATTTCCAGAAGATTATAGAGTTGAAGTGTCCCAAACAGAGTTGGAAGAATCTGAAGTTCTAAATATGTCATTCACAGATGAGGATATGCTGTTAGGACCTAAGAAGCACAACAGGCCGCTTCTCATGTTTGGCGAAATTGATGTGTTGCCTGTAAACCGCATAATGATAGATGGTGGATCAGCTATAAACCTTCTGCCATTACGTACATTAAAAAGGATTGGATATTCCCAAAGAGATTTGAGCAAGTCTAATGTGGTTATACATGGCTTTAATCAATCAGGACAAGAGGCCATGGGAACCATCTCGTTGGTTTTGAAATTGGATACACTATCCACGTACGTGAAGTTTCACGTAATTGACGCAGCTACTTCATACAATGCATTGATTGGACGCCCATGGTTACATGAGAACCAAGTCGTGCCATCCACTTTACATCAGTGTATCAAGTACGTAGATCAGACAGGGAATACAGTCAGGATATTTGCCGATAAAAAGCCATTCACTATAGCTGAATCTTTCTATGCCGATGCAAAGTTCTATTTCGAGCCTGTTGACAAGGTGCACAAACCAAAATCTTTGATTGCGCCTGAGTCAAATTTTGTAAAAAAAGAGATCGCAGAATCCTCGTCAAAGAAAAAGACGTACCAGTATATACCAAGTAGCCAAAGAAAGAAAGGCGACCCAATATTTCGTGTCATAGATAAATCATGTGACATGAAAGGTACTACTTTCCCTACACCTTTGCCTCCTTTGGTACAATATAGAATAAAACAATCTCGAAAAGGGCCACGTGGTACAAGTGACAATGAAAATAAAAATAAAAATGTAACACAAATATCTGTGTTTAACAAAGATGATGAATCCATACCTATTTCTTTGTACGATAACAAAGTCTTGTATATGATGCAGCAGATGGGATATGACGTCGCCGCTGGTCCGTCTCTATGCGATGGACGAGGGCAGCTAGCACCATTTGAAAAGGCTTTATCGCAAGAACAACTTGAAGCTCTCCATGAAGACCAAGTTCTGAAAGAAAAGAAGCATGGTTTAGGATATGAAGTTTGTATGGCTTCGGCTGAATATATGGACATGACGGACGCATCTCCACAAATGGAAGATGACAACCAATGTACCGTTGATGACTTGGAAGAAATAAATATTGGTACGACCGATGATCCTCGTCCGGTTTTAATTAGTAAACATTTGTCCGAAGAAAACAAACACAAATACCATGAATTCTTGTGTGCGAACAGAGATGTATTCGCTTGGACGTACGAGGAAATGCCTGGACTAGACCCCAAAGTAGCTGTCCATCACCTCGCCGTACAAGACGACGCTACCCCAGTGAAACAAGCACAAAGAAAATACCGACCTGAAATACTTCCAAAAATAGAAGCCGAGGTAGACAAACTCATAGCCGCAGGGTTCATTAGAGAAGTTAAATATCCCACATGGGTCTCGTGTATTGTTCCTGTCAAAAAGAGAAATGGTCAAACACGTATATGTGTAGATTTTCGGGATTTAAACAAAGCGTGTCCCAAAGATGACTTCCCCATACCTATTTCTGAAATACTAGTCGATGCCACCATGGGACATGAAATATTTTCTTTCATGGATGGTTATTCCGGTTATAATCAAATAAAAATGGCGCCGGAAGATGAAGAATTAACAGCTTTCCGCACACCTAAGGGTATATACTGTTATAAGGTTATGCCTTTCGGGTTGAAAAATGCTGGGGCAACATACCAACGTGCCATGACAATCATCTTAGATGGGTTGTTGTATGATGTCGTCGAATGTTATATTGATGACATAGTTGTAAAATCAAAGCGCGAACAAGATCATTTAAAACATCTAGAAATGGTTTTTGAGCGTCTTAGACAACACCATCTAAAAATGAACCCAATGAAGTGTGCATTCAGAGTTTCCTCCGGAAAATTTCTGGGTTTTGTGGTTACAAAGCGCGGTATTCAAATTGATCCGTCCAAAGTACAAGCGATCGTCAAAATGCCACCGCCTGTGAACCTTAAAAAGTTAAAAAGTTTCCAGGGGCATTTAGCATATATTAGACGATTTATTTCAAATTTATCCGGGACATGCAAACCTTTCTCACGGCTTATGAAAAAGGGAGTCCCTTTCGAATGGGATCAAGCATGCCAAAATGCATTCTTGGAAATTAAAAAATATTTGATGAATCCGCCTGTTCTAGGTGCACCGGTCAAAGATCGGCCATTAATTCTTTATACTGCAGCCATGCCTACTTCGTTGGGCGCCCTTTTGGCACAAAATAATGATGCAGGGAAAGAAACATCCTTATATTATCTCAGCCGTACCTTGGCAGGGGCTGAATGTAACTATCCTGATATGGAAAAAATATGTCTTGCACTAGTCTTTGCTGCACAAAAAATTGCGACATTACATGTTAGAACACACTGTGCATTTAGTCTCGAGAGCAGATCCTCTCAGATATATTTTAAGTAAAATGGTGCTCTCAGGGAGACTAGCAAAATGGGCGATGTTTTTGTCGCAATTTGACATTACATACGTACCTCAGAAAGCCATGAAAGGTCAAGCCTTGGCGAACTTCTTGGCGGCAGAAACGAAGCGGCAGCAGCATTCCCTCTCTCCGTCACTGTAGCAGAGGCGAAAAAGAGGCGATTTTTGGAGCAAGCCGTCGATCCACCGTGCGCGCCGTGAGCCGCGGGATTCCTCCCCTCCGCCGGCCGCTCCGGCGGCGGGAGGGTGGGGGATCCCCGGCTCCGGCTTGTATATACGGGAGGGTTGGATGGGTGTCTCGCCGGCGGAGCTCTGGAGGAGGTGGAGCTGCGGGCGGGCGGTTTTGGAGCCGGCGCGTTCTTCTCCGGCGATGGAGGTCTTCGGAGCTTCTCGTCTGCGCGCTGGACTGGCTGGATCCTGAGGCCCGGCGCGGTGCTCGGGATCCTCTGCTCTCCGTCAGATCCAAGGTGGCGGTGGATCTGGCGGCGGACGGATCGAGATCTGCGTCTGCTTCCGGCGGTGGCTTCGACGGCGGCTGCGGCAAGGTGGATTGGATGGGACAGGGGGGCGCTGCCCAGGTCGTTCATCGTCAACAACTCCGGCGCGTAGCGGCGGAGGGACACGGCAGCGTCTTCTATAGGGCAAAGTTCTCCCTGACTGCGGCGAGATGGTGGCTGGCCGCCTTCGACTCCGACGCCGGCGATGGCGTGGTCTTCGATCCTTTGGTCCGTTTTCCCCTACGTATTTGTACTTGTATTTCTACCGTGTACGCTGTATGTGGTTTGTGTTGAATATACGTGGTGAAAAATTCAAAAAAAAAAAAAAAAAAAAACTTCTTGGCGGCGCACCCGATCCCAGATGATTTTCCTATAGATGACGATTTGCCAGATGAGGACGTATTTGCCACAACTGTTACCAAATCAACATGGCAAATGTACTTTGACGGCGCTTCTCGACGATCCGGGGCAGCAGGGGCCGGAGTTGTCTTCGTTACGCCTAATGAAGGGGTGATCCCATACTCATTCACCCTAACATCTGCAATATCAAATAATTCAGCTGAATACGAAGCTCTTATCATTGGGCTGGAGATAGGTATAAACATGGGGCTAGATACGCTCTCTGTCTATGGAGACTCACAGCTAGTAATTAATCAGTTGTTGGGAATCTATACAGTAAAGAAACAAAGAACTAATACCATATTTTAAAAGGGCTAAAGAGCTTCTAGCCATGTTCGCTGATATAAATATTCAGCATATAGTCAGAAACCAAAATGAGAAGGCTGACGCCTTAGCTGGATTAGCTGCTAGCATGTCATTAAACTCACATGAAATGATGGACGTACATATAGAGGAGCGAAGAGTGCTACCAATATATGTTGAAGAAGAAGAAATAATAGTATCTTCTGCAATGACAGCCGACGTATGTGAAATTGAGGTAGGTGATTGGCGAGCACCATTCTTAGAATATTTGCTTCATGGATACTTACCTCTCGACGCAAGCGAAAAATCTAGAATCCGAAAAAGGTCAATTCATTACACATGCATCAACGACACACTTTATAGGCGTTCGCATGACGGCATATTATTGCGTTGCCTCGCTGGAAATGAAATTATGGAGGCTTTGAATGAGGTGCATGCTGGAATATGTGGCTCGCACCAATCTGGTCCTAAATTACACTACCAATTAAGGCGTTTAGGTTACTATTGGCCCACTATGTTTGAAGATGCCACCAAATTTGCAAAGAAGTGTCATGAATGTCAAGTGCACGCTGACTTTATACATCAGCCACATGAACCACTTCATGCAACAAATATGTCTTGGCCTTTCGAAATGTGGGGGATGGATATAGTGGGTCCAATTCACCCTCCATCGTCCAAAGGTCACAAATTCATTCTAGCCGCGACCGACTATTTCTCCAAGTGGGCTGAACTCACACCACTAAAAGAGGATAAAGCAGAAAACGTGGAGCATTTTATAAGAACACAACTCATATATCGCTTTGGCGTCCCTTCTCGGATCATGTCTGATAATGGAACTCCTTTTAAAAATAAACATGTGGACAAGTTATGTTCAAAGTTCAAGATAGATCATTATTATTCTACGGCATATAATCCGGCCGCTAACGGACAAGCTGAGGCTTTTAATAAAACTCTATGTAAATTGCTAAAGAAAGTGGTATCTGGCAATAAGCGAGAGTGGCATGAAAAACTTCTCGAAGCATTGTGGGCGTATAGAACCACGACGCGCACACCGACGGGGATGACGCCTTATTCCCTAGTATTTGGAGGAGAAGCGGTTTTACCTTTAGAAGTCCAAATTACTTCATTAAGGGTCGCAACTCATGAAAATCTATCAGAGGAAAAATCAACACAATTACGCCTCGATGAACTAGAAAGACTTGAAGGCAAAAGACTTCAAGCTTTACAAAATCTTGAGGCATATCAAGCTAGAATGTCACGAGCCTTTGACAAACGTGTCAAGCGTAGGTCATTTAAACAAGGAGACCTAGTGCTCGCAGTCATCCGCCCTATGAATATCACTCGACGGATGAAAGGAAAATTTGAACCTAAATGGGAAGGTCCCTTCGTCGTAAAAGAAGTTTATTCCAGCGGCGCATACAGAATCATATCTCCGGATGGCAAATATTCGCCATCGCCGGTAAACGGGAAATTCCTCAAGCGTTATTATGCTTAAAAAAAAAAGTACCCAAAATATATTACTCCAATAACCTACGAGTCTAAACTGTGTTGCCATATGAATATTACTCCAATGACTTACGAGTCTAAACTGTGTCGCCATATGAATATTACTCCAATAACCTACGAGTCTAAACTGTGTTGCCATATGAATATTACTCCAATAACCTACGAGTCTAAACTGTGTCATCAAAATATAAAACTCCATACCCGCATGAGTATAAACTGGGGCACCCAAAAAATAATACTCCAATAACTTACGAGTCTAAACTGTGTCGTAAAAAAAATATAACTCCATACCCTCGTGAGTATAAACTGGGGCGCCAAAAATAATAATACTCCAATAACTTATGAGTCTAAACTGTGCCAACAAAAATAATACTCCAATAACCTAAGAGTCTAAACTGTGCCAACAAAAATATTACTCCAATAGCCTACGAGTCTAAACTGTGCCAACAAAAATAAGTACTCCAATAAACTTAAGAGTCTAAACTATGTCACTGCAAAAATCACTCGTCATAAATAAATTTACCTTGATAAGCATAAAACATAGAGCGTTGAAAATGTGCGCACTATGTCTTTATAGCCCAAGGCATAAATATCACAATGAGTTTAGAAATGAATGGTTCAGACTAACTTATTACAAAAATAACGTGGATGCTCAAATAAATATTAAGAGGGCGAAATAGAAAATAGACTCATATCGATACAACATGCAAATAAATCGAGAATTGAAAATTCAATAGTCCAATCACACACGGACAATACAAGAGTGCTTATTAATCATCTGACAAGAAAGGCCAACTAGAATATGTTTAACTATCTAGCATGGCGTAGAAAGAAGATTCTGCATATTCTCAATAATAGAGTTAACTTCACTGCCCATTGCAGATGACTTCTGTTGGAGAGCCTCTAGTTCGCGAGTAGCCTCTGTATTAACTTCAGAGAGAGTGTCACGCAACTTCTTGGCTTCATCTTGTTTGCTGGATTGTTCTAATTTTAATTGCTCAACATCCTGCTCGATCTGGTGCAATGCAATATTAGCCTCTGCAAGTTGTGCACTAAGAGCTTCCACGTGCTTATTCTTCTCTGCACGCTGCTCTTCCATAGATGTTAGCTTCTCCTCTGTACCCTTTAGAATTTCTTCGAGCAACATACACTCTTTATCTGCAACAGCAAGAGCTTCTTCTTGTTTCTGAGACTGAAAGTTAATCTTTTTGCAAGCTTCTTGCATGTCACTTGAGATACATATGAGCCTTTTCAAACCCGTACGAACAGTAGCAACTCGAGCAATATCATCGCTTGCTGGGAGAAGCGAATAGACGGCCTCAAGAGTTGTATGATGCTGAGGGTCCATGATCGTAGAGTTGTTCAAGCCTTCAAGAGCATGTTTCAACGCTGTATCGATGGCCGTCATGATAACTTCAGTAACAAAAGGAACACCCATGGACGACATTGCAGTCTGCGTTGATGTTTCCTTGTTGCTAACAGGAGCGTCTTTAAAATCTGGAAAATATAACAGCAAATAAAGAAGATAAATATTCTCGTAAACAAAGTATATAAGTAAAAAAAAAAAGGCGTGATGTTTTATTAGAACTACCATGCGCGAAAGCAGGAGAAACAGTGGGATCGTCGCCTACAGGAGACATGTTTGTTGTGCTCAATCCCGGGCAAAAATTTGGAGCATCCAATGAATCTGTTCCATCATAGTCCTCTACATCCAAATCATCCAGATTACCTAAACCATGATCTATGTCTCCACATAGTACCCCATCTAAAACTGCGCCATTAATGGCATCCATATGGAGAGGTACGTTCAATTCTATGGGACCATAATCACTCTCAGCATCCATAGCATCAAGCTTTCTTTTGGTAGCAGGCCTCGATTCCTCCTCCAGAGAGCTATTTTCAGGCATATGAGTTTCTTCTGTCCCACTAGTCGAAGTCTTGTCAACAGAAGAGGAGCATTCGGCAGCAACTTTTAGCTTCCGCTTCTATGACAAGACAGTACATAGGTAAAAAAAAAGAGAGGGAAACAAGCGCAAGTAGACTATGATAGCAAATTATATATAGTCTACCTTGTTAGAAATCTTGACAGGTTCATCATTGGAGAGAAAATCAAATAGAATTGGAGTCCAATGGTCCATAACTCCTTTTCCTCTCGCTCTAATGGTTTCAATATGCTCTTCCTTGTCTCTCGCTGATACTTCCTTTATGACAATGAAATCCTTTTCCGAGATCTTGCGAGGAATCATAAACTTTTCCCCGCGGTCCAGAAAAGCACGCTTTCATGAATTATAATTTTGACCATTCGAGATACCCGGAGCGAGAGTATCATATATGTCATAAAAGGGCTTCATAAATCCGACCCACCAATGGTTCCATGGTACAGACGAAAGGTCCTTACGCTCCCCGCCGAGTACATACTGGAACTCTCGTTGGTCTGTTTGCAACAGATGCGACCAATATGCATATGCAACTCCAGTATCTTCCCTTGTATACAAGTTGATCAAAGGAGGGTAGGGCAACTGTTGCCTTAAAGTGAATTGACGGGCGACCCGATCGGGATGGTACGGCTCTGCTATACAGAGATCATTAAGCTCGGTAGCACATCTCCATGGAAGCATACCTCGATGAGAGGAAATGGCAAATGACTTTGAAGCTGAGCTACCCCAACTAAATTGGATGGATGATAAGGATTCCAAAAGCTATTAGCTCGATCTTCAAGGAAAGTTCGCGCCCCAGGAGGACTAAAGACTTTGGGGTCCCGAAGCATAGTATTAACCATGGTCGGACGCCTTATAAGCCCTTTAACACTAGGAAGACACTGCCCTCTGGCTCTCTCTATGAATGGTTTTTTCAGATAAAGACCCATCCACCCCGCAATAAAATGTACCGACCAAATTTTTTTTTCATAGGCAGGGCCGACATGATGGGTGCTAATCCTCCGAAGAGAATAGTATAATGAACAAAGCGCCGCCGGAGCCAAAGAAATCTTGCGACCAGAAACGATCCAAGATGCCATAAGAAGAACACCGGGGCGAATGTAAGGCCCCTCACCGACAACCACATAAGAACAAAGCCAATGGGCGATAAAAGCCGCAACATACATGTGTTGTTCTCGGCGGGAAGTGAAGGACAAAGTATGTTCTCTTTTGCTGTGGAAATGATCACACCACACTTGAAAAGATACACTTCCATGTTTGCGCTCGAGCTGATAGAATTGTTCCAGGAGGCTAGATAAGAAATTCGGAAACATAGACTTGGAAGGTTCTAGATCATCTACTGAAGGAATATACTCTTCATATGGATCCCCGATTAAAGGAAGGCCTGACATTAGAAGCATGTCAAGCAGGGTGATGGTGCGTTCGCCAGCAGCAAAAAGGAAAGTATTGGTATCTGGATCCCATCTTTCTAGCAGTGATCTTAGCAATGAATCAGATACTTCATATTTGCCTAAGGAGCAATAGATGGCCCCAGATATATAGTCTGTGTTTTCCTCTACTCCTTTTTAAACAAGATGAATGATGATTTAAAATGTTAACTCCCCACTCTATATAGCCTTGGATACAAGGAACATATTCCACGGTATGACCATCCCAACCGAGACCTTTTTCTACCATCCTAGTCCCTAGGGTGTAGGCTTTATGATTAGGATCAGGAAATGGGGGTACGACTGGGTGGAAAGAATAATCACTAGAAGTAGTCCTCGTGTTCCAACCACGAGGATGACCTGTTAAATCTGCATGCGTCTGCACCGATTCCTTGATTACTGGGTTAACCTTTTTACTGGTATCGGGCTCATATAAATCTCGCTCAGCTAGCTGACAAATGGATAATTCATATGACGGAGCAGACACTTGATCATGCGCCATCTATATAAAAAGAAAAATATGATAAATACAATGACATCTTGGCTTAAAGTCAACAAGGAAATCACCGTATATTACCTAGATTTTTGAACAGCTATCCTCAGCCGATCACTCACCAATCCCACTGTAAAAAAAAAAAGAGCGGAAATACTTGAGTGAAAATGAAACAAATCCAAGCATAATAGCACGTTCAGGTTTATTGTTCGCCCCAAAGTTGTACGGCAGACCAAGCCCGTATCTAAAACCATGAGGGAGTTCAAATATCGTCGCTCCTAAATTAAAGTGCGATTATATATACTATAATGACTGTAATCGCATATAAAAATAAATGACGATAAATACCATACATATATATTGGTACTCCAGGCTGTACGACGGACCAAGCTCGTATAGAGACTTGCCGGCACGCCAACCATGAAACCAAAAATTCTAAACTGAAACATATTACTTGATAAGAAAGTGCGTTTAGGCGAGAAGACTAGTCAAGAAATTATACCTTGACAAAAAGCAGATGCATGTAGTAAGCAAAGATTAATCTAGTATTTCAAATCTTGATCGAGCTTCCCTGCGCAAAATAAATAAAAAAAGGGCAAACGAAATCAAGGCAAAATACAAAAGCAGTATATGATACATATGGAGGCTCGTTAAACATGCGAAACTCACCAGGAAAGGGTAAGACGATCCGATTCTCTACTTTCCGAGTTTTCTAAACCGTACTGAAACACTGGTGGTATCTCCTGCGTCTAAGAAAAGGAAGATATCAGGTCAAATAATCACCACGCCAAGAATACAGGACGGAAAGAAGATAAACAATCAATTACCTGATGGCATACGTACTCAGGAACCAAGTGATGCGAACAGCAAAACTCTGTCGAAGGCTCAAGTTCTTGACTAGAGTACGTCTCCTCTGGGGAAAGTTGAGAAAACAAATAACAAACCGTGCCTAATACACGAAAGAAAAGGACGGGATAAGAATAGTCCGTTGGGCCAAACTTACTAACGGTAATATTAGCTCCTCAATAGATTTTCCAGGAGCTCTAGCGTTATCCGATCCAAAGTCTCAATGAACTTTCAAATTTAAATAGATGGGTGAAACCCTAATCCAAGGATACCTGGTCCTATCGGAACAGACTTAACATGTGCACACAGACATAAAAAAAATGTCGCACATAATAATATCTTCAAAGAAAATATGCAACGTCATTTTCGAGCTTTAGATCCGAAATAAGACAATCTTATTTGCATCTAAACCTCGAGGGGCATCTGTTGACACTGATTTTGTCTTTAGATGTAATGTGAATTTCAAAATATGATAAAATGATTTAATGATGAGATAAATTTTAGAAAATAGGATTTGCCTCATGATAAAAAAAAGGATAAATTGTTCGACATATAAATCATGGACAATAATTAATATCTTCATGATGTTAAATATACTTTCTTTAAAAAGGAAAAAAGAAACCATCGATAGATCACCAAATATTCGCCGTCATTGGCGACCTCAAATCTGCAAAAATATAATCAATACATGAAAAATTCAACCGGCAAATAAATATCGGCCGGTCGATTTAGAGTTGAAACAAACACTTGCCATCGTTTACCAAATATTTGACCGCGAGACAAAACATCGCATCGTTCCGACAATATTGTAAAATACGGTCACATTATATATGCAAAACACTGTATCCAAAGAAATCATACCATAAATTAATATTGGCTAACCATTTATTTCAAGCCACACACGATCGACGGAAAATATATTGCATGGTCTCATATACCAGCTACGTGCATGCATATATCATGCATGGATTAAGCGGCGAGATTAGCAACTAATGATGAAGCAATTATTCAGCCCATGGCCCATGCGCCTGTAGTTCTATATTGAACTCGCCGAGATGCCAGCCCATGCAATAACCTGCATGCATTAGGATAATTAAAACTCCTAAAGCCCGTTTTAGCATAATTAGCATGGATATATATTAGCGCCAAAGCCCAGTCGGGCGGCCAACTGATAACCTGGTCGGCTTCGATCATCAGAGGCCCGTATACGTACAAGTCCACACGAGATAACGTAAGCTCCAATCTGTTTGCTATACACGACGCCCACTTCCGTGCCCACGATCTCCAGGACGTGCGCGCACTCCGTCTCGGAGGAGCCTCTCGCTGGCCGCCTATATAAACAGCAGTACTCAGCGCTGCCAGAGCGAATCACCAGACACGAATCAATCACAAATCACAATCACCAGTCCATCGCTGCCCATCGCTCAGTTCATCGCACGCTCGCGCCGCATACCCGTCGCCTGCTCGTCGTCACGCCGCCGGCCACTCGTCGTCAGCGTCGCTCGCTGTCAGCTTCTCAACACTCACGCTACCATAGGCGTTGGCTGTTTAGTAGCTGCCGGCCGGCCGTTCGACATCCACGAGTGCCATACGCCGTCGTCGGATCATCGGTCGCTACTCCCGTTCAGCTCCACCGGCAAGGTGAGAAAGAGAGGCAAAAGCAAACCCGTAGCTCTCTTCATAATCTGTTCTTAGATATTGCTTTCTTGCTTACCGTATAGCTAGGATAGCTCAGCATGTCTAATAAAACTTGTTCCTTCATTCGGTCTCATGGTGACTCCGGGCTCCATGATGATACGAATAAGGAAATAAATTGCATATAATAAACTTGACCTTCATTCGGTCTCATGGTGACTCCGGGCTCCATGATGATACGAATAAGGAAATAAATTGCATATAATAAACTTGACCTTCATTCGGTCTCATGGTGACTCCGGGCTCCATGATGATACGAATAAGGAAATAAATTGCACATAATAAAATTCTTCTTGGTTTGGTCACATGGCGATTCCGATCTCCATGTCGATACAAATCAAGAATAGAAATAGAAACAAACCTCATACTGTTTGGGTCTTATAAAGTCCTACTTGATAGAAACTAGGACATATTTGCACCATATTGTGTACATGCCATGTTCAACTAAAACTTGTTCCTTCATTTGGTCTCATGATGACTCCGGGCACCATGATGATACGGATGAGGAAATAAATATAGCATAATAAAATTCGTCTTGGTTCGGTCACATGGCGATTCCGATCGCCATGTCATGTCGATACAAACCAAGAATAGAAATAGAATTAGAACCCCATATTGGTCTGATTTCATAAAGTCCTACATGATAGAAATTAGGACATATGCGATCGAGATACTGTGCATGCTAGCCATGGTATGCAGATAAGATTAAATAAAATGATAGTTGCATGTCATCTGCCTAGTTAATCTTGGCAGAACTGAACTTAGACTATTTGACCACATATGCTTAAAATATGCACTAGAACCAAATAGTACATGCATTCTAGGTCAGCTATGGACTAAGTACTGATGCTAGAAATATACGCATGTGTACAGCAACGATGCATGCATTTAAATTAGGCTTGGTACTGAAATTGATCAGCCTTAATTAAACACAGTGCATGCTATCCCACTCATATTGATCAACCAGAATAGGTCATGCATTACCTTCATATGAATGCATATATTAAATCATGTGATAAGTGATCTCATTATATTTGCACTAGATATAGCATAGTGCACTTGCAATATTCTCTTCACTCCGTTGCATATGAGGAGTTCCAAACAGTAGATGTTATCTATCCTTGGATAAGCATGACAATTAAAATACTCATGCATGATATTTACTCCATGCATTGTTTAGTCTCATATAACTAAACTGAAATGATAATCTGCATCATGCACTCTAGTTAGACTACTAGCTGATACGCATGGAAGATTGATCAGAACAATGTTGCACGTCATATTTGCCTAGCTAGCATCCATGATCAGTATAGGATCTAGACTTGCATGCGTATGGCCAAGTATGTTAAACTTGTGTCGGCTAAATCAAACAAAGCATGTTATCTGTATGTATTGGCTTAGTTTCAAAACTTAGCTTAGCCAGCATAAGTGTGCCGCATGTTGGCCCACTGGCATATATCATCAATCAAAGTAGATTATACATTCCCTTATATGGATGTATGTATCGGCTAAATAAATTGCACATACACCGTTGCATATGACTAGTACGCCATGTTGTCAGTACTATATATGATAGTTACTCTATATATATACTCTTGCTCGGTTACACTACAAGCATATGTCCTATGCTAGGTTGGTGATGATACAAGCAAAGAGAAAATACCATACTTCATTTGATGATCTTACTGATACAAGTGAAGTCAAATTATATTTCAAATCCAAGATTATATAAATGTATCACTAGTTCTACATAGCATATTTCGGAACTAGTACATATAATTTGCATGTAGGCAATAAACCCACATGTTATAAGATAATCTCCTATATAGATTAAAATGAAACCATGTGTTCCTTTCATGATAAAAAGGATCAGATCCTATCGTCACTTGCACTAGACATAACATAGTGCATTTCATCATCATATTCTCATATAGCTTGCCCATATGGCGGCTTAACGATCTGCTATGTGCATGCATATAGAAATCATGTGCATGACAAGCTCAGCCCACAAAATGAGCTATACCATATATTGCACACATGCTTGCGGAACCGGCTTATTAACCATTAAAAATACTCATATTACCAGTAACATAAAACAATACTCATTATCAAATTTCGAGTGGTTAATGAACTAGTTAAAAATAGCCAAGTCATGCATGTGCTATAAATATCAAATGATGAACATTATGCTACCCATACGTTAGCATAGACATACTTAGTGGCTCCCTGGATACGCCGACGTCGACGACAGCGAGGAGGAATTTTATTTCTACATTTTGTAGTTTTCTTTTCTACACTTTGTAGTGCTCATATATTGTAGTGCTATGTAATAATTATGTTGGAATTCTTAATCAGGGGTTTTCTCTCCGGAGATGTAATTAACAGATCTTTTATATATATGTAAGAGTTCTGGAAATAAAGTACCTGCAATGTTTGATATCTTTATTCATTTATGCACTTACGCATTTAAATTATAATATCTGTCTCTATGACGTGGACGCGTACGTATTATTATTTGCGATCGCCCCATTTTCCCGTCATCACAACCAAATGTAGTATTCAGTACTCTGAACAAAATTTAGGATACACGGTCGAAACGGAAAGCACCCCCATAACAAGTACCAGCAGTACTTCTTCGGGGAATTTGACGATTTGCCACACTTTATTTTGCAATTTGATCATTTGCCATACCATGTGTCACTGACATGTGGTGGTCACAGGGCAAATAATCAAACATCAGATGAAAAGTGTGGCAAATCATCAAAAATCCTACGAAGATGGGATGGGAGGAAAGCTGTGGCCATCAGCCCCGTCATTGCACTACAACGTTGATCTGATTGGACTCGGTGCGATTCTTGTTCTCCGTCTTCACCTGCTCCAGTACAAGTTGTACTGCCTGGCCATCTATGTAACTATCCAGCTTGACCTCTTTAAGATTCTTCAAGTTCTCAATGCCGACAATACTAATGCTCCTCTTCTCACCATACATCCGCAATTCAAACTTCTCGAGCTTTGCCATCGATCCTGCCTCAAATCCGATTGATTCAGGATATTGCCCTCTGATATGTAGATCCAGACTCCTAAGCATCGGGAATTTGTGGGTAGCGCGTGCGACCAGTTCTCGGTCTACGTAGGGATCAAGGTACATGATGATGCTTTGCAGGTTGGGCAAGTTGCACAAGGCATCTAGTAGCTGGTTGCTCTGCTGCTTCAGTTCTACATATAATTCCACAAGGTATGTGAGTGATGGGATCCAGTCGGGTAATCGTGTAATGTAGAAGCGCAAACAAAGGGTTCGGAGGAGTGGTGGCGGCGAGGAGATCAGCTGCATAGCGTCCGTTCCGCTATTCCCCATGTAATCCAGAGTGAGCACTCGGAGAGAGTTTGAATTTTTCAGGGAGGACGCAAGAGCACGCCAGAATAACTCATCTCCTGTCCACATTTGGATACTCAGCACTTGCAACTGTTGTAGCTCACGGATCTCTAGAGCAGGACCTGCCCCCATATCGCCTCCGATGATAACTGCCTTCCCCACCTCCCACAGCGCCTTCATTTTTCCTATCCCCAGTGGCAACAGTTGCAAGTGGTATTTTTTCTTATATTTGTCCTCTTGCCACACTAACATAGATCTATACACATCACATCTTTTTCCGGCCCCCACTGGAACCTTATAAAAGTAAATCATGAAAGAAATCATTTTGGTCATACAATTCTGAACCAAAGTGGTTCGCCCGGCCATATTCAAAAGTCTACCTTGCCATCCAGCACACTTACTCGCAAATTTATTCTCCACGAATCCCTAATCTTTATTTCGGATTCCAGTTTTATTAATTGGGAGTCCCAGATATCTTTGAGATTATTTGTACCGTTGTTATGATCAATAGATTGGTTGGTCTTTTTGCAAAAAAGATATCCTCATTAATCCTAGATTGTCGTGACCGTATTGCGGCTGGTTTTAAGGTCGAGAATGTTGAAGTGTATATGTGAATTGTCTGGCCCTTTCCATCAGATCGGTCTTTTGGAATAGTGGTCAGCGCATGAAGCTTGACATGGTATCAGAGCCAAGGTCTCGAGTTCGAGTCCTGGTTTGCGCAATTTGTTCTAAAATTGTTGCTGCCCCCTCTTTGTCCACGTATAGGCCTCTTGAGCCATACCTCTGAGACTCGCGCGCCGTCGCTCTCTTCCGGTTGCACGTGTTGGCCTCTCCCTCCCCGAGTCACACGTGAGAGGGGGTGTTGAAGTGTATATGTGAATTGTCTGGCCCTTTCCATCAGATCGGTCTTTTGGAATAGTGGTCAGCGCATGAAGCTTGACAGAGAACACATATGGCTCGGGCCTATGAATGAAAGTATAAGACCAACAGAAAACTTTTAGTCCATATAAAAAACTGAAAGAATCTAGATCGACTGAACCCATAAGGCATTTGCATTGTATGCGAATCTTCGCTTCACGAGATGATTAGAATGTGTATGCTCTTTCTTTTTGTCGGTTTAGTTGTCTCCGCAAGGTTTTTTGTTTCGTTGTGTGTGAGCTACTGTGGTCAGAAAAACCTGGTCCAGGCCCGGTCCTAAGCTAGGACGATAAATACCCAAGGACGCAGCTAGAGTGACTTTGTGCTTCAAAATCACGGCTGGACTTTGGAGCCATCTCACCTTTGCAAACTATCCAATGGACATAAATAGATGTATTAGCCAAACTCAAAATTTACGTGTATAGAAAATTTTGAAAAAATTCCAACCATCCTTTTATGTTGTATTACACATTCTCGGAATAAAATGTCGAATTAGAACATAGGTTTGTGAATAAACCTCGTTTTAAGTTCAAATTCTGTGCAACTTAAAACAAGGTTTATTCAGAAACCGTATGTCCGAACAAAACTTTCCAGAATGTACAATGCAACATATAAAATTACTGGATTTTTTTTAAATCTGGGAACTTTGGATTTGAGTTTGCTCGCATACATCTTTTTTTTTGTCCGTTGAATTGGTTTTAAAGGCGAGATTTCTCCAAAGTCCATCCGTGACTTTGAAGCACAAAGTCACTCAAACTGCGTCCCTCTTTTAGATGGGTATACAGTTTAGTCACATCACGCAAGTTTTCAATAGAGAGAAATGAATTAAAAAATCAGATGAGCAATAGTGAACTTGAAATTCTAAATGTCCATAGATACTACACTGGATGATTTAATGTCCATACATGTTACACGGCATGATTTTGATACCAAGTACTGAGCACCGATGTGCCCATTGCTAACAACTTATCCCCAGAAAAAAGAAGGGCAATAGAGAAAAAAAGCAAGCATCACAACAAACAAGAGCTTTAGAGGATACCCGAGGATCACTCTAGAATAATCTATTTTGCACACCCAAAGGTGAATGTCTTATACTCTAGAAAGGTCGGCAAAGTTATTTACTAACTAGATTCATACATCCAATACACTCTACCATGGTTTGCTTAGATTTTTGGAGAAGTCTACGCTACAAAATATTATTTGAATACAACTTCACTTTAAAAATAGAAAATGTTGTTGTAAAGATAAAGATTACACGTTGTAATAGATATGTAACTGAATATACATCACCATATTTATGTTCTCAATGTTCTAGTCATGCCTAAAATTAGTATCGAACAAAGAATATATGAAAGATGTATCGATAAATAGCACATGGTTAACAATGACTTAAGTTGTGATGAAGTAAAAAAGTTTATTGCAAATATATTACAACATATCTTTACTATTAAGATTGAATCCGTGGTTGGTGTCACACATCGCTCAAATTATACAAAGAATGTCACAGCAGAAACAATCTCTCATCAAACTTCTCGCACTGGTAACAAATCGCATGCATGCACTGGTGGAACAACCTCTCATCAAACTTCCCACACATTCGACCTTGACACCCAAGAGTTGTGTGGTGGAGAAAAAGAGCTCACACCAACAGATCAAACAAACTTTACAAGCTGTTCGGCGGAGAAATATTAGCGTACAACAACATGGGTAATAAATTGATTTTATCCATAAAGAATGGATGAAGACCATTGCTAGAGCTGCATTACGGCATTCTGAAGCTCTGGTGTGGTGCGGAATGGTACGTGCAGAACAGCGTCGTGTCAATTTATGGCAAGCTCGGCCGGCTAGGGATGCGAGGAAGGTGCTCGACGAAATGCTCTTCAGAATTGCTGTCCGTTGGAATACACTAGTCGGGGACTTGAGGTGCTGCCCTTGCCTCCTTCGCTGGCGATTTTGGGCGGCCCAAGCCTGGCTGAAGTCGCGGCAGCTGCTTTTTTCCTCCGTTTCCCAAGAGGATTGTGGTGCACAGCGCGTGACGACAGTGAGCGGGTTGAAGCACTGCTTGAACGTCATTGCTGAACTGTGTAGTTACAGACCAATTCACAACATTGTTGAACTGTGTAGTTCTGGAGCAGCAAAATAATAGGTAGTTATAGGTTATCTTGCTGATAAAAACTTTTTAAACGGACCGTAGCAGCGCACGGACATTCAACTAGTTTAATTAGATTTTCTGGGAGCGACCTGGAGGCGAATAGATTTTGGAGATGTTTTAGCAATAACCTTGCTATGGTGTATTTGGTCGAGCGGACCAGCTTTCCAGTTGTGCACGACGAAGAGCAGTACCAGCCGACCAAGTCACTTTTGCTTGTTGGTAATAAGCCTGGTCATACCTCCCAAAAAACCCCCATTCGGCTAGAAGCAAGATAGTGTGGAAACCACAACCGGATTGTTGGGTGTAAGTGAATATTGATGGTTCTGTCGACATGAATGGTAGAGTGGTAGGATCGGGATATGTCGTTAGGGATAGAATGGGTGTTCGCATTGAAGGAGGATGCATTCACCATGTTTCAGTCGAAAAGACCCCATCATTAGCGAATTGCTGACCTGCAGGGAAGGATTGGAAGCTGCATTTTGCCCAGGTGATCTTGCAAACTGAATGTTCTCTACTTGTATCAATTTGGCATGATGTAGGGCAGGTGAGGACCGTAGGTGTTCATATCCTGAATGAACTAAAGATGGTTAGTCGCAATTTTTGCAACACATGTATGTGCAATGCACTCAATATTAAGTTATCTTCTCCGTTTCCTTAAGATTTTTAAAACATATCAATGGAGCACGCGAGAGTGCAGCGATGTCAAGCACAGCCACCCAAGGCGGCGGGAAGGGGTACGTACGATGTGGGGAGGATTCAGGGGTGGACTGAGGACCGAGCAGGCGGATAGATTGTACTAGTAACAAAGCAGAAGAAGGCTGGCAACTAGCATTCAATAATTTCTTTGGATCAAACACGTCAATATGAGCGTAGTGTGGTTGCCCATCTCTACTACTGCATCTACCACCTATTGTCCACCCCTGTCCATCTTCCACTCCGGTTGTACACCATCCACTTACGAGCATGACCTTGGCTAAGAAAGAAACTTTACAACTATGCGACTCCAAATAACACAAAAAAGCTTATCGTCATGAATATGATGCATGACTTACACAGTACACGAAATGCACCAGGCCCTTCAACTGGTTTGAAAGTCGAGACCAAAAGGAATGAATCCAGCTTATGGAAGGGCATCCCAAAGGGTTCTCAACTTGAGAAAAAATACAAAAAGTTTCCATGATAAAAGTGTTTAAACACAAGTGAATCAGACGACATAAGATTTTCAGTTTTTGTTTTTTTATCATCACGGGCACACCCCCGGTTCCATTGATAATGCTCAACGAAACCTGCCGTTCAGCAAGTCCAAAAGGCACTAGAGAGTTCTTCAACCCTCACGAGCCCAAGGCTCCAAAAAGGAAAAACAAAGAGGTTTCTACTTTTTAAGCTACAACTAGATAAAGCAAAGGCAAACAGTTTGTCAAATATCCGAGATGACAGGGAAAAGCTAAACAAGCTTATGGAGGGGGGGGAGCAGGAGGAGCGAAGGGGGGAGATGCTTCAGCATCTTCTTTTTTCAGGCAATAGGCGAGGTGGCACAGTTCAGTTTTTATTATAAGCCAAAAAAAGCTTCAACAGTTACAATAAACATGAACACTACAAAGGATATTTTGAAAACAAAAGTACAGCGCTAACACCCATACCCGAAAGTAATCTCGACCAGATTATCTGGACCAAAATATGCATTGCTTAATGCCTCAACAATCTAACAGCAAGTGATAAAGAAAAAAAGGGAGGGAAAATGATAGATTAAACAAAAATTAACAGCACAACACTACCTTACCAGGAGATGTAACTCCAATTTAAAACTAGATATCGAAAAAAGCAACGAAAACTTGGCCGAATCTACATGATCATAATACAACATCAACATGGCTCAGTCGGCAATGATGCCGTCTGATTGATTAGTTAACTAGTACACGTAAGGCAGGATCCTCCAAGGCACAAGCCGGCAGTACTCTGCCCAGATGTCCTTGTACTTCGCCGAGCACCTTGCCTCGTCTCTTCTCTCCCTCCATATAAGCAGGATAAGTAGGTAGGTCGGATAAAAGTATGGGATCGCAGAACTGCAGCCAGCAAAAGGGTTATAAGGTTCAAAGGTTATTCAGGCTTGATTGGATAAAGGTAATTATATGTTTATGTCAGAAAGGATACCTGGCTCCACAAGGCAAGCTGAATGAAAGTGCCAGAAGTAGATCCCCAAGTTAATTGCAGTGCCTTGCAATGCCCCTATACATGACAAAGTGGGGACTTGTTATTTTTAACATTCAGGACATCAGTAACAACTCCCAAGGGAGAAGCGGACAGTCAATGTTTGAAAAATCAAACATGTCTAGAGAACTACTGTTCGGAAAGTAAACAAAGAAAAACATGCGCAGGTTTCACGAGATGCATGCAACATACCAGTAGCCAGATATAAGTAGCTTTCCTCCAACAACTTTGGGAGGTTTACCCCATATAAGAGCTTTAGGGTTCTTCTTGAACAAATGTTTTTGTTTGTTGGCTCCTCGGAACACTAGATAGCTGAGTGCAAAATGAAGTAAGGATTGCCAGAGATGTTAGAATGCAAGAAGCAGCTTATACACCATATGTGATCCAACATTGGGTTCATGAGGGCACAAAAAAGAGTACCCAATAAGGAAAGTGAAGCAGTTAGCAACGCATGCCAAAAGTGGCAGCTCCACTTTGTTTCTCAGAAGCCACCAACCCTGGTCAAGAACAAGTCATAAAATTTGGTGAGTAGCTCATTTGTCAGCCTTCATAACTTAACAGAGGAAACATAAATAGTATTACATGAACCTGCAAATGTGATAAAAGCATATAGCTCAGAACAAATTTAGGACTGATGCTCTGAGTAAAGTATATTCAGTAACAGCATGAGTAGACATTTGCAACTTGAATATATCAACTTTTTAACAGATGGAAATATATACCTGAATAGAGAAGGTAAAAGGAATGAAAACTAGATCACCAAATACCAGCATGAAACCCAACCTTTCTGCAATAATGTCCCATCTGGAAATAATTGTAAAGGGAATCAGAGGAAGGAAAGCAGTAATGAAGTCTGAAGCTTCGTCCTTGCCCCCATTAGCCCCACTCTTTGTATAGGCAGTAACACAGACAGACTAGAATGATATGCATTTATCTATTTAGTAGAAGAGAACATGCACTTACGTGGAGGTCATGAATTCTTCATGAATGAAGTAATCTATAATATACCACTGCATGAAGAAGCATAATTAATTTCACAAATAATATAGTAGCTGATGAGCAAATAAGATGTCTGCATCCAATACCGCACAGAAGAATTGGTAGAGAATGACTGAGCGGTTAGCTGAGCCAGCTAGGTAGCTCTTTGCAAACAAAGAGAGGTTGATAAACAACCATCCCATCATTCCAGCCCTCACGAAGAAGAACCTGCAACCAAGATGAACATATTTTTATTTAGGGACTCTAGTTTACTGCAATTCAAAGATGTTTTACTGTTCTTCTCCAAAAAAAGAAGTTATTTTACTGTTTTAGTGACAAAGTTGTGCAGGGACTGTTTTTGAAACCGAATACATAGAGTTAGCATACAACATTAACTTGTATTCACATTAATCGCCACCACAAAATAGGACTGATATGACCAGAGGAAACAATAAAGCAGAATAAAAAATAGCTATGCAGCATGTCGAACTTAATTTCCAATTATCCTTCAGTTTAAAAGAAATCTTCAGTTGCATTCATGTATCTACCTACAAACAGAACTAGCATGTCCTTTCTTGAGGGGGGAGATCTTAAAAATGACCATTATTTTAATATTATAAGTTCTAGACTAAGTACATCGAAATGCTTTACTTATCAGCACACCTCAACAACCTCTAATAGCAAATGCACAAAAGAACACCATTTCCTCATTTCTAGCCAGTCTACCGCCCTATAGAAAGTGGCAACTTGCTGTTAATTTATCAACGGGTCAACAAGACCATTAGCAAAAATGGGAGTAGCATAAACAAACCAATAACTCAATTCTCACAGTAATTATATGTCATTGCAAATTTCCCAGCAAGCGTCACAAATTAGGTAAGAAAACAAGGTAGATGTTGCCAACGTACTTGAGGTCAACTCCCATAAAATGGGGATTAAGCTGCACTCCCAACCACCTGTTACAAAATAATATATAACATCATTTCATAAGAAAACAAGAATGGAATAGACATAGTGTTATCTAACATCATTAAAGAAGAAACCAGGAGTGGAAAACAGTTTGACAAATATCTAAAATGTCATAAACTACCTAAAATGAAAGGGGCCTATATTTTGACAAATATCTCAAATGTCACAAGAAGTGACTGTGTCTCTTTTGGTACTAGATCAAACAAAGTTTCTCGAAAGTACCAATCTTGTATGAAGCTCCCACTAACATGTGGTTTCAACGAAGAACTTTGATGGCGGGACCTTAACCCGGTTAAATAGAGCAGGAAAGTGACCTGAAATGAAACATCAAGACATGAGTTAAATATAATATTATTGCCCAAGTCTGCTTCATTCATGGCTGAACTTGTGACAAGATTTCATCCATGTTTTCCATCTGAATTCATTCCCTTGCAGATAGTAAGACAGATCCAGGGTGACTGATCCCTTTGCTGAATTTTGGTTGTACTGTATTAAAGTGAAAAAGTATGTATGCAAAAAGTAGAAACTAGACATTCACATGACCAAACAGTTCAGTTCAGACATAGTATCCGGCACGCCTAAATTTACATCATAGTTCTACACAAAAATAACAATAACATAGAGGAGCTATGCATTTTGTTCTGTCCCTACACAGAAATTCTGACATAAAACCGCAATAAACTACGGAAACTACTGACAAACTATGAAAAATAGCGTCTGACCAGTTCAGGTTACTCTGTCAGAGAATTTTCTGCCCAATAAGACCACTGGGCAATTGCTCTGAATATAAGATTTAGGGCCAGAGTAGTCAAATGCTCCCAGTACACTGCGATCACACGTCACCATCTAAAATAATTATGGTCTGTAGATCTCGGTCGTATAGGCATGCAACTTTTCCCTTTGATATCCCGGTTTGCTTTCGAAAAGCCACAGCATCCAACATAAAACAACAGATGTGCACCCAGAAGCGTAGCGAGTATAAGTGACGGAAGCTGCAGATCAGGAGGATCTCGAGGTAGGATTAAGTGGCGCTTACGATGACACTGAAAATGAAGGTCGCCGACAGCAGCTCCAGTCCACGGTCAGCCACGACCTGCCACAACAAACATTGCGCTGGTCAACCATGAGGACCTAGGAAACTGAAGTCTCGGGAGGTACAGAGATAGAGAGGCTGAAGTCGAACTGACCGTGGGAGTCATCCACCCCATGTAGACGCCGAGCGCGGAGAGCCCCAGGAGCAGCAGCAGCGAGAGGAGACCTGCGGGCGACAGGCGCGTCAGTCAGTCGGTCGGCTGAGGAGTAGACGGCGGAGAGCAGCAACGTTTGCACCTTGAGAGGTCGGGGATCGGGGAAGGTACCGTTGCAGCGGTAGTGAAGGCGGGAGGAGTCGGGGAGGACGGCGCCGGCGACGAGCTTGCCGGGGAGGATGGCGCCCGCGGCGGCCAGGTACCCGAGGTAGGAGAGCAGCACCACCGCCGCGCTCCAGGTCGGCGCCAGCGCGGCGAGCGCGTCGGCGGCGGCGTCCATCTCCGTCGTCGCGACGAAGCAGAGCGGGGATCTTCAGTGAACTGGATGGGATCTACAGCGGGCCTCTCTGACTTGAATAATGAAGAAATATCATAGAGGCCCATCTCCATCAGTTTGAATTGAAACGCGGCGTTTTTTGTTTTGTTTTTGTGTGTGCGTGTGCATCCTCGAGCTGGAACAATTTTTTGCAGACATTTTTCCACCAATTTTCGAGAAAGACTTTGATAGAGAGGTCTTCATGTTTCAAGCAGAGAAAGATGTAAAGAGAGGTTTAGGAAGTGACAAATGATTAGCACTTATCGACATCATTTAGCGATTAGAACTTAGAGCATCTCTAACGGATACCGGATAAGTTGGTACCCGATAATCATTATTGACGAAATAACTCCCTTCTCCCTCTTACCATGGCAAGTCCTTGGGAAATAACTCCGATGGGCATAAAAAGGAAGGCGTTAAGAGACCCTCCTCGCCTAACCCTAGACACTCTAAGGATGTGTTCGGTTCTGGAACCGCGGGGGACGGAATGGAACCATTCCATTCCGAGGGCATGGAACGGTTCCGACCCCGTGTTCGGTTCGGAAAATTTCGAGGAACGGAACGGTTCCATTTTCTGTTCGGTTGGGAACAAAATGGAGGAACGGAATGGCATCTTTTTGGTTCAGCTCACCTCTTTCATGTACATGGTGAACATACCTCCCGTTTGTAGCATCAGAGCAATAAAAATTTCTGCAGCACTTCCTTTTGTATCTTTAGCAATAAGCAATAATCAAATATATATCACAAGAAGAACACATATATGGCAGCAAACATGAGACAAAATGCATACAACCAGTCCAAGTTCATACACGTTAATGTCATAGTAGAGATTCAAAAGCAGTCAATAGAGTTCATACGGTTCATATTACAAGCCATCGAATAATAAAGGTACTTGTTCATACGGTTCATATTACAGAAGCTACTTGAAGTTCATACAATCATTTCAGATTATAGAGCTTCCCAAAGGTCTTCTCCACGTACCTAGACACCCAAACCAACTGGTTGTCTTTTTTGAGCGACATGAACGCTTTTGCAGTCTTTGGATTCTCAACAAGATAAGCATAGTAGTGAACAATATCATCCTCATCGAATCCATTGACTGCACTCAAAACATCCCACAAATCATCAGGGACACCATCATCATCAGATTTTGCAAAAGCTTCAGCCATCATTTTAAAACCATCTTTGAGAGTGGTGACTAAAGGATCATCTGCAATCTCCACAATCTTAGCCTTCTTTTTTGGTGGTGCTTTGCCAGAAGACTCACCTACATTTGGTGAAGCTTGCTTCTCGGTTTCTTCTTCAACATCAATAGAGAAAGCATCATTCCCTGACTTGGCATATTTCCCCGTAGCCGTGGATCCCCCAAAAATGGTTTCCATTTCACGATAGTGCTCAATTGGGTTATTCAAGAAGGCAATATCAGATTTGTTGTTCTACAAAAAAAAGAACAAATGAGCAACATATAACACATGCAAATAGTGCAAGTGAGTAGCAAAAAGTACACAAATATTTCGGGAACAAACTTACAATGCAATGCCCTGCATAGTGTTCATCGCTGAGCCTAATGGTGCAAGTATCCTCATCCCATAGAGCTCCACTCAGGTTTTTCAATTGAACTAGCCTGCCCCAAACCTTCCTCCACTTCTTAAGATGGTTGGTAACTTGGTCTCCGGTTAAAGATAGTTTGAAATGTTCATTCAAAAACTTGGCACATTGGTTGTAATGACTGGTCTTGAAGCCACTTGAAGTTCTTTGGCCACTAGCCACAAGGTCAGCCAAAAAACCTAGATGCGAGGTGGACATGGCATTGGTCCATGCTACCACCCCTCCCTTGGTGCTCTTGCTTGTCTCGGTAATGCTTGCCTCGCTCATGGTTTCAACGCTCTCCATTCCTGTCCAGCCACAAAAAATGGAGTCAAATCATGATTGTGAGCATCACAAACAAATGGTATCATTGTAATAAGAGTACAATTATGTCCAGCCACAAAAAATGGAGTGAAATCATGATTGTGAGCATCACAAACAAATGGTATCATTGCAATAAGAGTACAATTCTGTCCAGCCACCAAAATGGTGTCAAATCATGATTTTCAGCATCACAAACAAATGGTATCATTACAATAAAAGAGTACAAAGGTAGCACAACTGAATACACGGTTTCATTACATAGATAGCACTGCAAATACATGGATAATGCAACACTCATTGACCATAGTAGCCTGCCTATCCGCCCACATTTGGTTAGCCATTTGTTGCCTACCATTTACCATGTCCCTATGGTCTCTTGCTTGTTGCCTTTGTGACCGGATTGGTTGTGTGGTCCAATTCACCTCCGGTACAATGAATTCATCAATTCCTTGTGATAGTGCATAATTATGAAGAACACAACAAGCTACAACAATGTCCACTTGTACCAAGAAAGAGAAGAATGGTGTGGCATCATTTAAAATTTTGAATCTCCTCTTGAGTGATGCAAAAGCACGCTCTACCGTCACCCGTAGAGACGAGTGCCTAAGGTTGAATAGCTCCTGCGCATTTTGGACAGGATTGCTGCCCCACTCGTTCAAATGATATCTCACATTGCGAAAAGGAGGCAAGAAACCAAGCTTGGCTCCATATCCGGCATCAACTAGATAGTATTTTCCTAAAAAGAAAACATATATTGGTGACAATGGTTTGGACAACATATGGACAATCATATCTAATCAATTTTGTTACCTTGTGGTACTTGTAGGCCTCTCTCACGTGATAATGCATCAGCTAAAACTAATGCATCATGTGCTGAACCTTCCCAGCCAGCCAACACATATGTGAAGCGAAGGTCAAAATCTACCGCTGCCATAACATTTTGAGTGGCATATGTTTTCCTACCACGGAAGGCATCTTCCAAATCTTTTGTGACGGATGCTCTCACATGTGTGCCATCAATAGCTCCAATACAATCCTATACAGTGGTAAATATTAAATGATGGTGGAGACGTGAAATACCTATGCGGCTAAGAAATAGTTTCAGCAAATACCTTAAAATATGGGTCAAACCGAGGGTTCCCTGCTATTTTTTCTGGGGTCTCCAAAGATGGTGGCCTGATATATTCATTGCGTAGCTCACCGATGGCTTTGAGGACACGCTTAAAATAAATGCTGATTGTGGAGAATGATCTACCAAAATTGGCTGCCACAACCCTATTGCGAACATCATGTCCAAGAGTGTGCAAAAACATCGCCACTTGTTGCTCCACATTTAAATGAACACTATCTTCTAGCAACTTGCGATCCCTCAATATGTTACAAAGATTAAAGAAAGGAGCTCTATCGAATCTCAACATGTTTCTACATTTGACATCACTCTCCCAAATTTTACTATTGAGATATTCAATTCGTTGCCGATCTCTTTCATGCATTGGCCCATAACTTATACGTGCTCTTCTCTTCTTTTTTATAGCCCGAATAGCTACAACAATTGCAGCAAAAACTACAAAAACAGCAGCTCCTCGAAGCATCTTTTTTCCTTTTATCTGTCATCTTGCCCATCTACAAATGCATTCATTCTTTCTTAAATTAACAATTCCATGGTTTATGAACAACATATCACAAGATTTCATCAAGTTAAAATGCTGCAAAATAGGACAGTACCACATAGCAAATTTCTGAATCCACACATAGCACCACACATAGCACCACACAGCAAATTTCGGATGCACAGCACCACACATAGCAGCACACATAGCAAATTTCGGATTATTACCTCACTGCCGCCGGTCCTTGCCCTTGCCGTCCTTGCGCCGCCTTCCCTGCTTGCCCCGCCTTCCCCGTCCTTGCCCCGCCTTCACTGCTTGCCCCGCCTGCCCTTGCCGTCCTTGCCTCGCCTGGAAACCGTCGCCGCCGACCCAGCAAACAGCGCCGCCGCGGAGAGGGAGCGGGGGAGCCGAGCCGCCTGAGGGAGAGGAGGAGCCGAGCCGCCGGGGGGAGACGTGCCACCGGCGAAGGAGAGGGAGAGAGGGAGCCGCGCCGCCGGCGGAAGGAGAGGAGAGGGAGAAGCCGCGCCGCCGGCGGATGGAGAAGGAGAGCTCGCGCGATGGGGAGTGAGGGAGAGGATAGGGTTGCGGTGAGGGAGAGGATAGGCTGTGCGTGCGGTGCTCGTTAACTCTCGATTCCGCGTCGTCCGGCCGATTCGGGCGGATGAGTGAGTTCCGCATCTCGCGCGAATATTCCATCCCGGGGGACTACTCGGTTCCGTTCCGAGGCTCCAACCGAACAGAGGAACGGGTCCTAGGGACGGAACCGACCCGTTCCGTTCCTCCTAATTCTGGAACCGAACACATCCTAAGATCCTTTTTCAAACATGCTCCGCTCCCATTTAAGGAAAAAGAATTTCACGTTCTTCCTGGAAGTAAGGGAGGATTAGGAAAGTCCTATTGATTGCTGCTTTCTCTAGACCGCCGGGAAAAGCATGAAAAAAAAGGCTCGAATGGTACGATCCCTCCGTCACCCCAGAATGAAAGGGGTGATCTCATAGTTCTTGGTCTGTGAAGATGCGTTGTAAGGTGCTCCATTTTCCCATTGAGGACGAACCTCAATCTGTGCTCGAGAGATAGCTCTCCATACACTGATAAGGGATGTATGGATTCTCGAGAAAAGATGAGCCTTGGTGGCCCCACCCCGGACCGCCCGGATCCCATGAGTGAATAGAAAGTTAGATCTACATGGGATCTCACCTGAATCGCCCCATCTATCCTCCTGAGGAGAAGTTTGTTTGGTTTCAAACTCCGATTCAAACAAGAGGAGTACGCCATGCTAATGTGCCTTGGATGATCGACATCAATTTGCAGAATATTCCAACTTTTATCTCAATATATAGTAGACTAAGATCTGTTTGCTTTGACATTTTTTTTACTGAAGCTAACATCTTCTGTTGGTTCGTCTGATTAGAGGAAGGAACTTCTATGGCCAGAATTGGATAAGTTACTTCGCCAGGAAGATGATTCTTCAACCGCACCAACTCCTTACACAGCTGCTATTCCAGAATATAGAGTTGTGTTTGTCAAACCAGAGGATGCCATGCACATTAACAAGTCCTTTACTCTCAGTAATGGCCATGCTGTCTATGACATTCAACATCCTTGCAGGTATGGATTTTCTTTTCTTACTTTCATATGCCCAGAAATTTGCTGTGTGCCTGTCGTATGAACTGATACAGACAATGATTTTCTTGCAGAGCAAATGTGGCTGTGCGGCGAGAGCTTCATACACCAGCTTCTGACAGATCCTGCATTCATTTAGAGTTTGATTTTACTGGAACTGGTCTAAAGTGAGTATATTCGATTAATTCAGTCTGGTAATTCTAAAAATAGTAGTAGACAATAGACATGCGTTATTGTTAAATTAGACTTCAGATTGCTGACAAGCCCTATTTATCTATCTAGATATGAGACAGGAGATCATGTGGTGTCTATGCTGAAAATTGCATCGAAACTGTTGAAGAGGCAGAAAAGCTGCTAGGTTATTCACCAGATACTTTATTTTCTATTGCTCTTGAAATTCTGAAGATTTCATGTATACAACTTTTTGGCTAGTTCGGTTTAGATTTTGAAATAGAAATTTTGGAAGCACAAGCATAGCAAAAGAGGCACTAACAAAAACTTTCTAAACATAAGATCTAGCTCACATCAATCACAACAACCCAACAACCAAATGCATATGAAATGATGCTTATGCTCATGATGAAATGCATTAGAGAGACTAAACACCAGTGGTGTTACAGTGGAATATAATGATTAATCATTGTCATGGATGATTGCATACTTATATTTTCATTACAAAATTCACATGTATTTTATTTATTTCACTTTAAATATGCATGTGATTTTTTTTTGGATTTACGGTTATCATCTCTATGTAAATGTTTTTATGCTCTGGCTCGCGAGCCAAACGAGCTAGCTCGAGCCACTAAGGAGCCGAGCCGAGCTAGCTTTCTAGCTCGTTTGTATAACGAGCTATAATGAGCCGAGTTATAACGAGTCGAGGCACTGACGAGACGAGCTGGCTCGATATCCAGCCCTTTAATTCCTCGAGCGTGATGCAACTATATTCTTCTACTAGAGTTGAAGGAATTGACTGGTGAAACAATCTCTAGGCGATGGGACAGAACAAACTACTACAGCAACAGCAATGAACGGATCATCGCAGACAAGATTAATTGTTGATTCAGATTGCATCTACTTTGTCAACAATGCGGCTGAAGATGACAAATACGAACCAGAAAATCAGTTACTGCGCCGCCGCCCAGCGCTGTCTGTCGTCAACTTCAAACGCCATCACAATGTCAATGTTGGCCTTCTCGTGCTGTCCTCCTCGCTTTGATGTCCTTTTAGTAGTACTAGAGCTCTATATGGGCTGGGCTTTTTTCAGTCATTGCAGTGGGGTTTTGGCAGGCCAGTGTTAAACAGGCCGTTATTATGTTTGGAAATTCATCGAATATGACCCGCTTGCTACTGATGGGTTTTGGAGGGGTTGCGCCGGAACTCGAATATTCCAGGCTCAAACCATCCGCCCCGGCCCAGCTGCCTGCCCTCCTGCCCCGGCCCAGCTGCCTGCCCTCCTGCCTGTAACAAATCGGAGGGCTTTTTAGTTATTTGCCACCACATGCCATCCTTATGGGTGGGTTGTTGCAGATTTGCCATTCCTGGCCCACATGTCAGTGACTCATATGGTCCCACATGTCATTGACACACACAAGGTTGGCACACTTAAGGGTGGCAAATAAATAAAAAAAACCCAAATCGGATCCGACGGTAGAGGCAATCTTACCGAAGAAACCCTAAATCCCATCTCACGGTAGAAAACAGATCGCACCCATCCATAGGCCTATATATAATAAAAAGCAGCTGGCTAGATCCGTCTCGCCGCCGCAACAACCCGCACCATCTCCGTCTCGCTGCCGCCGCAACAACCCGCCGCATCTCCGTCTCGCCGCCGCCGCCGCCGCCGCCGCCGCCGCCGCCGCATCTCCGTCTCGCTGCCGCCAAAAGGAAAAGATGGTCCACGTACGCATCTTCCGCCATGCCGACATCCAAGCCCTGCAGAAACGCTCCGATCAGAAGCTCGTGTTTGTAGATCTCGTCTCTCTGGAGTCCGTGCGCATAGCGAGCGACTCGTGTGCACTCCTCGTCAACCTGATTCAGAGGAGGGACTGGCAATGCCCCAATCTGCTTGAGCGGAGGTACTGGCACTGTGACCAGATGGATCTCCTCTCGCTGATGGCAGGCGTGGCGCTGGAGCTCCACAAGATCAAGGATGATCTGTATCCCCTCGTTTCTGAGGAGGCCAAGCTGGAAGGGGGCTTCCTGAAAGACCTCCGACTCCTGAAGAACTCAGGAGTTACGCTCGTACGTCTGGCGAAGGAAGCTAAGGAAATAGTCGAAGGATGTGTCGATGAGGAGGATGAGGAGGATGTGTTTCGGCTCTTAGGCGAAGTGAAAGATCTTGGCAAAGAGGTAAAGGATACCGCTGATCTGGTACTGAAAGGTACTCACAACGTTGCCTGGCTTCGGGCACATCTCCCGTCCGTGCTCGATTAGGTCGACCTTCTGTTGTCAACCCCGATTCGTTTCCCTGATCCTGATGGAGAGTAGACTATCAGCTGTTTTTTGCCAGCTCTGGACCGTTGTGATGAGTATTTTTTTAGGGGCGTGGCAAACAACTTAGAACTATAGGGGTAGCTTGCACAGCTTTCAAATGTTGCGATGTTTACTTCTTGAGTGGCAACACCGTTTATGTTTGGATGATGTTAATGGATTTTCAATGATTTGTATTATGGTGCTGTTTTCTCATTCTGTGTTAGCGTACAACTTGCAATTACTTTCAGTTAGGATGATGTGGAATGGCAGCTCCACCACCATTCTGTGGAACGGCAGCATTCTGTGGAACGGCAGCTCCACAAATATTACGGAAAAAATCATTACGGAAACATGGTTTTACTGCACAAGTAGAAATCCGTGTTGTCGGAAATGACAGCTGGGAAAAGGTTCCCTGAATTCTATCTTAATTTCTGCTGTTATGTACCCCTGTGAAGTATACTGCATCAAATGTCCTTTTTAGACACTACAGATCACACACCACAGCAGTTGCGTGCTTTTTGAATTGTTCTCCATCAAACCTTAGTGCCTTAGTTTTTCCTTTTTTCAAGGTTCCACCCATCCTACACTCCATCAAAAGCTTATTTAGTTAAATCTTAATTGACATAGGGGAGCAAATGGTAGGTTCCACCCGTCGTACACTCCATCAGGAACTTATTTAGTTAAATCTGAATTGGCATAGGGAGCAAATGGTAGAATATTTTTTGATCTACTGAAGCCTAATAGGGCAAATGTGGATTGCGACACTGATTTTCGGACACTATCCATGTCTGACTCTGATTCCATGAAAATAATATGGGAATGTGATACCATATGAGATGAGACTTGAGAGGTATACATCCGAAGTATCAAATATTAAATGTTGAGTACTCTATTATGATTTCATCACTCAAGACTGACAATGGCAATTCTGTGAAAGGCATTGTGAATATACCTCTTTAAAATTCTGTGAGTATACAATTTTTCCCATTTTCTTAATGCTAAGACAATGCCTTTCAACCACGGAGTAGTTTTAGTTGTTAACATTGGTTGGCCCGGATGACGCTTATTTCACAACTTAACATTGGTTGGCCCGGATGACGCTTATTTCACAACTTGGCCTGCAAAAATAAAATAAGCCTGCGCCAACAGCTTTGCAAATTAAATATTTGTCATGAGTCAAATTGGTTTAAATTAGAATTATGACATGTTTTTAATGTAACATGCTAGTTGGATGTGTGCTTCTAGTAGCACTATAAAATTTTGCTTGGATGCATGTTTTAAGGCCTGGATATGGTTCTGTTATGGCTGCTGGTCCGGTGAGGTTTGGGGCGGAGATTGTAGGGATGAGAACGAGGATCGCGGGGGAGAAGTCGCGCTCAACGACGGGCAGGGGCCGTGGTCGCGCGCGTGAAGAGAGTCGGGGCGGCTAGGGGTATCTCCCGGCTCCCTGAGGAAGCCGGAAACAATAGATTGTTTCTGCTTAATTCAATCACCACATATTACAGAGTATTTATAACCTTTGCTAATAATAGGAACTAATCTAATCTAATCTAGGGCTTTAAGCCCCTAATGCATGCGCAGGCCCCTAATGTGTAACCAATCTATTTAAGGAAATATAGATAATATAGGATATTTGGATGGCCCTAATGCCTGCCGCACATAACAGGTTCATTCTTTACAAAGATGCGGATGAAAATCTAACTGCTGAAATTGTCTGATAATTATGTTGTGTATTGCAATGTTTTCTTATTTGTGTGTACTGGATGCAGGTTTCAATTTTGGCAGGAACACTTGCTCGACTTGATAGAGAAGCACCATACTACAAGAAGTACACCTTTTCTATCTTTACATGACCTGCTCCTTGTGATAACTAGTTATTTAGTCAGGGCATCCATTTACACACCATACATACAAAAAGGAAACAAAATAGACAAACATTAATTCTAGCATTTGTAGTTGTGATTGTTTATACAAATTACACTGTAGTTGTAGTTCATCTCTATTTTCTCTATGAAGAGAAGAGATGTGTTGACTGTTGAGAAAGAATTCAAATATATATACTCTTACTCCTTTTATTTTATCATTTTATCATTATTTTTGAATTATCGAACTGAATACTGTAGGCTAGCTGTTTGAAGCTTAATGACATATTACATTCTGTGAGCACGGCTCACCATGCCAGGGATGCTGGCATGCTGAGGATCTTTCCGTGGGGGGAGATGGTGGTGTGGGATTGGCTCCCTATTGGCTGCCGGTGGCAACAGGAGCAGCTCGGGTGAGCACACTGCTTCTGTACTGTATAATGGATGTTTGTATGGAATTGTTGCTGCTGCCCACAGATCTCAACTTGCTTATTAAATTGTGCAAGCTGCAGAGATGGAGCAACAAGGTTTCTGTTGTCTAAATAACTATTTTTTATATATGCTTGCGTCTTCCAATTTTTAGTATGTTGCATCAATGTAAGTTTCTGTACTTGCATCTTCCAATTCTCAATTGGCTGTCTCAGCTGAAAACTGATGTCAGTTGTTTTGTCTGATACTTTGATATCCTTCGTTCTATTTGTTTACTGGATGAGAACCCGATTTGCTAGTTGTACTGAACAAGCTATAGCTGCTTACTTTGAAAAATTTCTAATTTCTTAGGCTGCCTAGTTTGATTGTCAGAACAGTTATGCATTGTCAGAACAGTTAGATATAAATTATTGCAAAAAAATTCTGTACATTTCCACACAAATTATATAAGTACATTGTTGTCAGAACAAGGTGTTGTGTGTGTACATGCTACTTTAGGTGGCTAGTAATCTTGATATATGAAAAAATTCTACTACCTCCGATCCATATTAATGGACTCAACTTTATCTAGATACGGATGTATCTAGTTAAGTGTTTAGACTAGATGCATCCGTATCTAGACAATGTTGAGACCATTAATATGGATCGGAGGGAGTAGATGTTTTTATGCTGCATTGTCAGGTCTCTTGTATTGTTAGCCACATCTAGCCCGTTCTCAAATCTCAATGAAATGCTAGCTATTTCAGAACTGTAAATTGCTGAATATCATCCACTCGAGCAGCAAGTCCTAATCTTGATATATGATTGAATTTTCCTTCAGCTGGCTGTCTAGTCGTGTTTTGCTGCTGCTCCGCTTGCAGGTCATTGCAGCTTCCCTGCCTGCCTCCACCTCAGACAGAGGAGAAGCTGGGCGAGTGCCAGTTTAATTTTTCTTATGTTATTTCTCCATGTTTTTATGTGTACTGCATCCTGTGTATCTGCATTGATTGGTGAGATCAAATGAGGGCCGACCACACAACACCTTTTTTTTTAACAAAAACCGCACTACACTGTGCATCAGTTGGAACGCGATTAAACTGCATAAAAATTGCCGAAGGATTTGAATATTTTTGCGAGGTCCAATTGTCCAATTTGCTTGATGATTAATATGCATAAAACATTTGTTCCTGGTTTTTATGTATTGGGTAGCCATGATAAGAGTAGAGTTTTTATGCTGATAAGAGTATTGGTCCCTACTAAATATGCATAAAAAAAATTTCGACAAAAATCATTGGTTTCTATGCTGATAAGAGTAGAGTTGTATGCACGACTAAGTTGAACCACAGCGTGGCTTGATCCTCTGATTGACATCTTGGTTAAAATGCATAAAAAGTAGAGATACTGATTGAGTCATATGTAGCTTGAGTCATAATGTGAAGCCTGCTCCTCTTCTCTACGGTTCTTTGATTGCTTCAAATATAAATGAATAGCAGATATACTTAATGAACTTTTTAACTGAATCTGGATGTATAGCCTAGCTAGTTACAGTTCTTTGATTGCTTCAAATATAAATGAATAGCAGATATACTTAATGAACTTTTTAACTGAATCTGGATGTATAGCCTAGCTAGTTACAGTTTTGAAGAAATTAGCTAGTTACAGTTTAATTTTTGAAGAAATTAACTAGTTACAGTTAGGTGTCACCTGTAAGTTGATTATTGAACTATTAAATATAGGATGTGGATTTGACAACAAAAGTATTAGTGATAATTGTCAGACCAAGGATTAATTGAATAAATCGACGATGAACTACTGGTTCCAGACGTTGATGGTGTAGCAGTACTACTGGTTCTGACGTTAAACGGGAGAACTGGTGGACTGTATCTGAATGTATAGCTTAGCTAGTTACATTTTTATTTTGATGAAATTAACTAGTTTCAGTGATATATGTTGGTCGAAGGAATAATTAAATAAATCGGAGCTCAACTACTGTAGTCTGTAATTCTGTGATTGCTTGAAATCGAAATGGATAGCTGAATAACTGAATCATGCAACAAGTAATCTGAATGGATAGCTGAATAACTGAACGCCGAAGGATATTCCTGTCACCCCGAGCTCTCCTTCATCGGTAGAGAAAACTATAACTAAATCTATTGTCAGAGAGACTTATAACTTAAACAACAGTAACCATTTATTCGGACAATAGATTTCAGTTTGATCTATGGTGGCAAGTGAGCTTTGAAGTCATGCCAGAGAATCAATTAATGTGGATTGGCCCTCAGAACTCTTGCTTCCTCTTTTGAACAAACCTCTTATTGAATATTTTGTCTATTATTGCAGAATTTAGTGAGGTAGGATTCAAGTATAGCAAAAGTAAATGTGTTTTGTTTGAGGAGGTGTTTCAGAAGCTGGAACACCATTGGTGTTTACTGAAAAGAAACTTGTAGGAGACAACCTATCTCTTCAGGATGCATTAAAAAATTTGTCATATTGCAATGGTTGCTTTATGAAGGATGAACTAGCCATCAGCCAAAAGCCTTCCAAGTCTCCTCAAACCATCATGAAAGAACTTCTATCTTCTCTACTGGAAAGTAAAGGGATGCCCCCCTCAGTTTTTGGAGCAGCTTCCAAGTAGGCTTCGTTTCTCTGATGAAAATATCTATTGTTATTACAACTATATTTGCCCTTTCTTGCTTAAATCTCATTCTGATGTGTGTAGGTGGGACACACTTGGTGATATTGAACTTCCGAAGACATGTTTTAAGAATCCATTGTGGGAATCAGTTAGCGAGGAACTTTGGCCATTAGTTGCCAAGTATTGGATGGACTCTTTATTAGTGAAGCTAGAACATCTATTTGGTCTGCTATTACTCTTAAAGTCAATAACCTTGTATGTTCATGTGGTCTCCCGTCCTCAATTGAATTTCCGTATTAAGTATTTTTATAATTATAATTTGTGAAATGACTTGTGGCATGCATTTGGTTACCCTACCAAGCATTTATTTATGTTGGGGATGCTCTTTTCAATATGATTGATTCAATCCGTCCTTTTTTGGCAGGGTAAAATCATGCCAAATGGTACAAGAGATAGTACCCTCAAGTGAATGTCTTGATTATTACCCTCAAGTGAATGTAGCAGAGTGACAGAAAACAGTGACAGGGAAGCTTGTTCTTGTTGGAACCAGGAAGAGCAGAGGCTAAATTTTGGCCGCTATGATGTCAAGAGAGTTGTTCGGTCCATCTATGTGCTCTTCTCTAGGAGCGAAATCCCAATAGCAAAAGAAGACATTGCGGACTTGTTGACACCCCTTCCTGAGTGGTTCACTGAGGATGATCTCGCTGTGTATGCTTCACTCTATGAGAAATCGGGTTTCCGGTATCCAATGGAGATGCCATATAGGTAACAATAGCAACTGGGCCAATCATACTATTTGTTTTGTGGGTTTTGAAATATCAAGGTGTAATATGCTGCATTTGACAGGTCTCTCCATAAAAGGAAGCCAATTGAAGATCCAAAATTTCAAGTCCCAGTGTTTGTTGTCATGGGGGAGAGACCTAAAAGGAAGCCAATTGAAGATCCAAAATCAGGATGTGGTGGCCCCACTTCATTTTAGCATTTGACAGGTCTCCATAAAAGGAAGCCAATTGAAGATCCAAAATTTCAAGTCCCAGTGTTTGTTGTCATGGGGGAGAGACCTAAAAGGAAGCCAATTGAAGATCCAAAATCAGGATGTGGTGGCCCCACTTCATTTTAGGATATCTATATGCTCTAATTCGTCATGTAGTTTCAGGGCAGCAGACCATTTAGTCTTCTTGCCCCAGTCATAGATCATGTAGTTCCCTGCAAATAGATGTTTATGTATTTCAAGTGATAATTACAAATAGCTCATCATACTAGATATCAAACGAGGAAAGGACATCCTAGTAGCATCCATCCTCGTGTCAGCAAATATTCTGAATTTCTGATAACCGCACTTGTTTTCTAACCATTGGACGACACAAACTCTTCTGTGCCCCTACATCCGTGAACCCCATTGTGACGGCTACTTCTTTGTTCTGCAGGATAGAAGACGGCATTCATTTTCCTGTTGCTATTATACATATATGCTCCTGGGACACCATAGCAGAAACTGCTGTATAAGGCCTTGACTCCGCCTTAACCGATCTTTTGTAGTTGGGATAGTTTGTACATTCTTGCCATAATTTAAATGGGCTCCTGTAGTTGGCTTTTTTTCCTCTAGTGGTGCTGCTGCAGCAGCAGCTGCAGCTGTGACACTTCTAATCTTAAAGTTAGTAGGCATTTTATGTTGTATGTGTGTTCATGTTTGGATGAAGTGAAATGGTGCTGTTGATAATGGATGATTTCTTCCGTTTAGAGGCTGCTTCCACCGTGAATTCTGGTGCCTGATGCTTTGTACGAATGCTGCCTGCCTGCCTCATTACCCTTAAAACAGCGGGCAGCGTCTAGCCAAGCCGCCACAGCCGTCTGATGAGTGCGGTTTTACACACTTACTAGAGTGCAGATGTATCCTGGTAAAGTTCACAATTACAGCATTCACACTTTAATTTATTTTTGTTAGTAGTATCATGGCAGTCGGACAACTGTATTAACTAACGTCATCTGGTACTAACATGTATCCTAAAACAAGAGTTGGACCAACACGTATCCTAAAACAAGAGCTGGACAAATTACTGACGAATCCTGAGGACAGACACTAGGGCTTTAGGGCAGGCACGCTAAATACACCTGTTGGACACCAGCGTATATTACAACAAAATCAATGATGCGTTAGCAGGTATATATGACTAACTATACAAGTAGACCACCACCCTAAGAACAAACAAGCATCAACCAGACAAACAGCAGTTAACCAATGCCACTATGAACACCAATATGGAAAAGGTAATCTAAAGACACGTCTTTCTTCTTCCTCCTTTTCTTTTTACAAGCATTTGGTAAATCTAATTTCTTCCTATGAGAGGAATTCTTGAACCCATGACTGTTGGTTCCTGAGCCGCCTCTGACAAATGTCTTATGTCTCCATTTGCCTGCTTCCAGCTCCCCCTCGACTCCAGGACTCCCAGAACGACTTGAGAAGCTCGTCGTAGTTTGGGGTTCGCAGCTCCTCTATTGACTCCGCACGAAGGTTATATGCACAGTTCTGTGGAGAAAACAAAAGTACTTGTTATTGAATGAATGAATGGAAGAAAAAAAAAACAGGCATAGGACTGATTAATTGAAACCAAGCATTGAGGAACCAAGAAACCCCTGAAAGGGTATAAATTTTATATCAACTGAATAGTTAAATTTACAAAAAAAGATTTAAAGATCACAGAAAAATGTGCAGAATATGATAACTTCAGTGATCACAACAAACCTGATTTCAGAAGGTTAAATATAACAGATTCCTTTTCTTTAATAGTAGACTTTGCTTCATTGTATTTTTCTTCTAGATCATGCAGAGCACTCTTGGTGTCCTCCAGATCTTTCTACGATCAAGAGACAAGACTGAAGTGATAAGTAACAAATTTGCTAGGACTGTAAAACCAGATGACAGAATGGAAGGATACCTGAGTCTTTCCAAGTTTGTCACCCAACTCTGCACTCAGACATTGTTCAGCATCATAAAGCTCTTTTAGTTCAACCAATTGCTGATCACAGATTTGGTTAAAAACAATTACATCTCAGTCATTAATAACACAATCATTTGTTTTCAAAATCTTAAGGCAACCAACCTTATCCCTAGCCTCCAGATCAGCTCCCAGTCTGTAATGGCCTAAATGACAGATAATTTAAAAAATGAGACGATGATTCATAAAATAAAGCTAGGTTCAGTTTGTCTGAACAAAATCACATATGGGTTTATTGGAAATTCAAGATAGACCTTTTTCTCAGCTTCTTCTTGGAGGTGGCGCTCTCTTGGAATATAGATACCGTTCTTCTCTCTTGCAGCAAACACCTCTGGGGACATATAGGAGACCAGATGAATACAAGATGTGTGATCCTTATCATTCCAAGTTACAAAAATTAGCAAGAAAAACCTTGTTTGAGGCCGTCAATTTCATAGTACAAGTCCTTGATCATAGCAGACTCCATCATCCTTTGATTTACCTGCATTACATAAGGCCAAGTTAGCCTACAGCAACCAATTGTGAACTTTGTACTGTCTTTAAATTAGAAACATCCATATGACTAACTCGCCCAAACAAATAAAAAAGAATAAATTAAACATCTAGCTTGTTCTTGATATCTTTTTGCACGGTGTGCATAATTAAGCGTGCTCAATGTCTCTTCCAAGCAATATAATGAAGTGATATTGTAGCAATAATGCAAGTCTTTGTTTTCCCTCCCAGTAAATCTCTCAGCTTACTATCTCTTAAACAAATAGATAGACATAAATCGCCATTGAGCAATGTGTTACTAAAATCAAAGCTGCCAAGGGCCTTTCTTAGGGTTACCTGTATGGGACATGTCCAGAGTGCTCTACTAGAGCATTAATAACAAGACCAAGTCTGAGCAAACTCTTGTTGATCTCTCCAGCCTCTCTCGCTCTGCCCTACAATGTAAATTCAATGTTAAGAGTACTTTATTAAATTTGAAAGATCAGAGAGAAGCATTTGATCTTTTTTATCTATAATTGGACATTTCAAAGTTACTCAGACTAATGATGCCTACTTCAACTTGCTCTTTGTTAGGATGAAAACAATCTGTATACCGCAATTAATGTTTTGAATGCATTTCTGCTACCACTGCCAGCATGCAGGTGCAGAAGGTTGATCATATACTTAAATATATGAAGGTCTGGGATATCAGAAAGAAAACTATACTATCAAATCAGCATCAGAGACTAGTAACGTTAAAAGCATGGAATGCCAAAATCGATCAGTATATTTGACATGCTTAGACAATACTACCATACTAAAAATTGATCACTTAGCAATAGGTACAGAGAAGATCATATCCTTCTATGTAAATAAGAAATTCATTACACTGACAATACAAGGCCATACACAATGTCCAAAGATAGTCACCAACACTTGGTTGTTGGATATTACCAGAATAGAATATCAGAGGATACCAAAGATATTATTCTTCATAATTTAAACTTACTAGCCAAGTAGCCATCCAATAAAGGACCAGACATGTTTACAAACCAATATATATTCAGTTTTGCATGTGGGATCCCAAATGAATTGAAGGTCCAACTAATAAAACAAATTGTGGTTTCAGAAATAAATATGGTTCAGTTCTGGGGACAATTATTGCTGGAAAAATGATATTTGAAGTAATGTTTCATACTTTCATTGATGGACTAAGGATTTGGTTGTCAACAAAATTTGTGAGAAAAGAAAGCTAAGATCAAACAAAATCATGACCGCATAAAGTACAATTTGATGGGTTCCAGTGTCAAGTTAGTTTCCTATGCACAAAAAATGATGCTTGACTGCAAATACATTTTATTATGCAAATACTAAATCTGCAGAACCATAAATATATCCTTCAATAGCACCGAAAAAGACTCGTTACAGTTACTAATGTGAACACGTAAAATTGTATTGAAAGAATGAAGCCAGTTGATATGGACAGAGCCTGCACAAGAGATTTAAGGAATCCAAATTGTAGATAAATGATAAATTGAAGGATTGTACTGATGAACTACCTATCACTATTGTCAAGTGATAGGGATTAAGATTTTGGGACTAGAAAGATGTAACAGGATCCAACAACAGGAGCACCTTAAAATTCCACCTCTTCAAGAATGTGCAAAAAAATTCTGGTGGGACCAAATAAGCAGTGGTGAACTCCTAATGTAAATAGAAAAATCAATGCATGTGGGATTCCAAATTTTCATCAACATGTGATGAACATATGAGAGCTTAGCTCTGATGCCTACGGCTGGAGCTCCTCGACAAGGAGAGCCATGAAAGAAGAACAAAACAGAGGATAGGACAGGAAGGATGCATATTTGAAACATATTTCATATTTGTACTGGGCAATAGCTAGAAGATAAAACAACAATATGAGTAGTTGTTCATTAGATTAAACAAGAAAATTAGAGAAACAAGACAGGAGATCAGGTCTTGCAAAATGTTGACTGAAAAAAGGTATTAAGATGCACAACTAAACTAAAGTGAAAAGACAGAAAAAAGGTCTGGCTCCTATTCAATCCTCACTAACCTGTAGTAATCTGTGAACGATAAATATAAATAAGGTATATCTAAATAAGCTAAACAATCTGCTGGCTCATTTCATGCAACAAGGAAAATGCCGGAGAACAGAAGTACCCAAGGAAGCAGAGCAAAATCTCATTTTGCTTGCAGATGAGATCATGTCATCGGTGGCAAGCCTGAGCAGATCAAATGTTGCTGCAGCAGTGTTGTTTTGAAACATCCTCAACCTTCGCCTCCTCCGCAGGTGCTCCACTCAGGCGCTGCCAAATCCAGCGCACACATGTCGTCAAGCTAACACTAGATTTGTACAATACAATGTGTAGCTGCTGGTGGTGAACATTCTTATAGATTAAAGAGAGGTTGATTTGGGTTGGAACTTGGGAGCAACTTTCATAGTTGTGGATGTCCACACAAATGAAGAATTAGAAATGAAAATGAAAACTATATGCTTAAATGTACATATTTACTGAATTATGGAAATATTCATTAGTTATTGCAATCAGAAATTAGGTAATACTAGGTAATTGAGCATGGAAAGAGCATCAAATTGACCTTGCATTATGTAAAACACCACCTCTCCTGACTAGTTGATATGTAATAATGGAATACGACAACAGGATGCACGAGAAAGCGATTGAAGGATGATAAAGAGTACCTGACGGACAGAATTGGCTTGAGTTGGCGAAGATTGGACGCAAAGCAGCACCGGTTGACCGAATTGGGCTGAGTCGGCGATTGGTCTGTTGAGGAAAGGCCCCGGCGATGGGTCGTTGAGGATTGGGGCCGGCGGGCGAAGGTTGAGGCCTGGAGGAGCAGCACCGGCGATGTGGGTTGAGAAGGGTCGACGGCTAAGTGAACCTTCACGCTACTTCATGTGAACCTTCTGACGGAAAACACGAAATTTCTCTTTTCGTGGACAGCATTTTTAACGCGAATTTCGAACCACTTATCGGAATGACGCATGCGATATACCGTTGGATAGGTACTGAAATTGCGCAACTTTTTTGTCTTTACAGGTTTTCCAAATTAGGTACGGTTTTAAAACAATTTTGAATATATGAAACACAGTTTTCACGAATGTTTCCGTTTTTTCACTGTATTTCGGCCGCCATTTTCAAACTATTCATCGGATTGATGCATACGATACGTCGTTGGAAAGCTATGGAAAATGCGCAACTTTTCTATTTCTAGACAATGTCGATATTCGGTACGGATAAATAGCAGTTTTGAATCTAAATAATTCTGTTTTCGGAACTTTTAGTCCGGCGGGTGGTTTTTTGGCGATTAATTTCGAACCGCTTATCCAAACATGACAAATGATATGGCGTTGGAAAGCTATTGACTAGGCGCAACTTTTTTGTTTTAATCATTTTTTTCAAATTACTTACGGTTTGGGACTAATTTTAAATCTACCGAAAACGTCAAAACACGCTATGACGCGAAGTATTTGAAATTGGCATGATTTTGATACTCGGGTCGAGGGTGGTGTCAAGGGAGGTCCCAATTAGACTCATCTAGTTGCTAGTTGTATGCAGAGGTGATCGATTAGGACAAACGGAGATTGTAGGGATGATTTTTATGTGTAGAATTTTCGCCCCAGAAAAAACAGAGGACCTGAACTGTTTTTTATATGGCTGCGAACTTTTTTTTATGTGTAGTGAACTTTCAATCGCAGTGTATATTTTTTTGTTCACGTACTGTTTTTGTCATAGTTTTTAAACCGTTTGTCGAAATAATACAAACAATATACCGTTGAAAAGTTGTGAAAAATCTCTATCTTTTCCATGTTGACCAATTTTGATAATTATTTATGGTTTACGAGAAGTTTTAAATATATTAAAGTTTGTTTTTCGAACTTCTATATATTTGCACCGTTTTTTAGAGGATACTTCAAAGTTTCTATGCAATGAAGTTTTTAATTTTTTTGAGCGGACTTCTGTTTTTCTAAGTGGACCTTTTTTGTATAAGGTGAACTTATAAATTTCATCAAGTGAACCTTGTTTTACAAAAATGTGTAACTTTTTACACATGAATTAATTTGCCTTTTTTATGAATAAAAAGTAGTGAGCTTCTGAGTTTAAAAGTCCACTATTTTGTCTCGACAATGCTATGTGAACCTTCTTGCGGCTTGACATGTGAACTTTCACTCGGAATATGAATCAAACTTTTTTCCGAACGAAGGGAACTTTTTTCCTGAATTTTTTTCTTAACGAGGTGAACTTTTTCTGAACTACACATGAACTTTTAGTGAAACAATTTCCTGATTTTTCCGAACTGTACATGAACCTTTTTTAGCAGTGAACCTTTTTCCTAAATGAAGTGAACTTTTTTCCTGAAGGAAGTGAACTTTTTCTCTGAAACTTTTTTCTGAACTGCACATAAACTTTCTTTCTGAGCGAAGTGAACTTTTTTTCAGAACGGACTAAATTTTTTTTCTAAAAGAACTTAACTGTTTTTCCGAAATGGAGATGAACTTTTTTCTGAACGAAGTGAATTTTTTCTCTGAAACTTTTTTCTGAACTGCACATGAACTTTCTTTTTGAACGAAGTGAACTTTTTTTCAGAACGGACTGAACTTTTTTCCGAACTTTTTTTCTAAAAGAACTGAACTGTTTTTCTGAAATGGACATGAACTTTTTTGAACGAAGTGAACCTTTTTTCTGATCTAAGTGAACTTTTTTCCTGAACGAAGTGAACTTTTTCAGAACGAGGTGAACTTTTTTCACAACTTCAAAATAAACTATTTTTCAATACCAAGTGAACTTCAAAAAAAAATAGTCGTGCCTTCGTTTAAGCTTTATGAACCTCACACTAAAAAACGCAGTTCAGATACAAGGACCGATCAGAAAAAATAGCCACGAGCTTAAAAAATGTCTAACACGTGAACTCCACAGAAGTATGAACTGAACCTTTTTTTGTAAACAAATAAGTGAGCCTCTGCTCGCGCTGGATGACAAATTTCTGTTTTTCTGTCTTTTTACAAATGTTAGCTCAGCGACAAAAGCAAACTTCTGCAGCGAACTGAACTTTTTTCCTGAACTGGAAGCAGGTCCGGCGCGCGCGGTGGAACGTGCCCTTCGATGGAGACGATTCGATGGAGAGAACTCGTGGTGGCGTGCGCCAGTGGGGCCACGGGATCCACGACGGCAGCGCAGGTGGAGGCCAGGGGCGGCGCGCTCCGATGGGCGGCCAGGGGCGGCGCGCGCAGGTGGAGGCCGGTGGAGGCGTGCGCGGGTGGTCGCCGGGGGCAGCGCGTGGGAGGTCGCCGATGGGGGCGACGCGCGGGGAGCGCGCGGGGGTCACCGGCGGGGGCCGCCCCGGCGGCGCGTGGAAGAGGGAGGAGGCCGACCCGGGTCGCGGTGGAGGGAGGAGGCCGTCCTGGCAGCGCGGGATGGAGGGAGAGGGCCTTCCCGGCGGCGAGCGGTGGACGGAGGAGGCCGCCCGGCGGCGCGCGAGTGAGGGAGGGGGCCGTCCCGGGGGCGCGCGGTGGAGGGAGGGGGCCGCGCCGGCGGTTCGCGGTGGAGAGAGGAGGCCGCCCCGGCGGCGCGCGGGGTGGAGGGAGCCGGTGTGGAAGAAGGTTGGCAGGAGATGGGGAAGAAGGTGGGAGTGGGTTGGTCGCGAGGTGGGAGGTGGGTGGTTTGGTGCGGTGAGCATATTTTTTTGTTTGGGCCCGGGGTTTCCTCAAATTAGGTATAGTTCCTACTTAAGCTAAATAGGAACTCTTAGGGGTAGGTTCCTGTTTAGTCCTGCCCTATATATATATTATTATATTGACAAATGCAACAACATAATTTAATTGTACTACGGCTCACACTCATAGTACACATAATCACACATGAAAATATAGCTGACGTGGGCCTACCTATCGGGTGCCCCACTATGAAGATACCTGGTGCATGCAAGGACTAGGGCCCAGCAGGCGGCCTACTAGAAGATGGCGATCAAGGCCCATGAAGGGAGCCCAAGAAGATATCGGGTGCCCCAAGGAAGGCAGGCTCTATGGCGGTAGAACCTTCCATACTTGTAATCCTAGTTGGTTACTAGCTCCCGAGACCCAGCCTCCTTTATAAAGGCTGGGAGGGGCACCGAACTAGGGATCCAATCTCATATTCCACCGAAACCCTAGCGAGATCAGCATCTCGCCGGGGACTCGCCATTATAATCGACTCCAAGATAATCAATAACAGACAAGCTGGAAGTAGAGTATTATCCTCCGGGAGCCTGAACTAGGGTAAACTCGCCTTGCTTGTCAGCCGTGGTAACCACCAGCACTCCAACGTTCTCCTTCTCAATCAACCTGGGGTACTCGACCCTGAGATTTGCCGTGGCCACCCCACGTCAACTGGCGCCGTCTGTGGGAACGACAAGTGCTGGAGTCATGGTTGCACCGGCCCAATCTGCCATGGTCATCGACACGCCAACGATCACGGGGCCGATCCGCTTCGGCTCCTTCGAGTTCGTCCCTCACCCGCAAGCTCACCAAGCGACGTACGCTGATCTCTATGGAGGTATGTGCTTTACTTTTGGTAGCATGAATTTTCATGTGAATAAGTGGGGGACAACTCGGCTCCTCGACTACGCATCTGCATCTTCGTCGACTACGGAGATCGGATCTGCTTCGACTACGTCACCTGCAGCTCCTTCGACTACGGAGATCGGATATGCTTCGGCAACGGAGATCGCGCCTACTTCGACCGCATCACCACGTTCTTCGCCGACTACGGAGATCGCGAAGATCACGTCTACTACACCGGCGAAGGTCGCACCTCCATCGACTACGGAGATCGCGAAGATCACGTCTACTACACCGGCGAAGGTTGCACCTCCATTGACTGCGGAGATCGCGCCTCTTTCGACTACGGAGACCGCATCTGCTTCGACTACGTCGCCATGTTCTTCGCCGACTACGGAGATCGCGAAGATCACGTGCACTACATCTGCGGAGGCCGCACGGCGTTCGACTCCGACAGCTCCTTCGCCTGACAAGATCTGCACCGACTGCGACGTTTTTCACGTCGCCTCCATCTTCGGCTCCGAAGACAGCTCCAACGGCGAGAGCAGCGGCAGCAACACGCACTCGACTGCGCAATACCAACCTATCCAAGTTTTCATGGTGGACACAATCACCAGGACACCCGGGGCCGGTACGAGCCGGGAAGAACCGACGTTCCCAATAGAGGTCACCATGCCGGACAAAGTAACAACCCTGACGATCACTCGAGAGATGGGGGTCCAGGCCATGAAGCATGTTCAAGAATGCACCCTCCCCCCAACGGAGGCGACTCGGGAAGAGATGATGGCTTACCAATACCTTGTATGGAAGGAGAACGAGAAACTGCTTCACGAGAAAGCTCAGCTGGCCAGACGAAAAGAACTCGCCGACGCGTCGAGTGCCCGTCGAGCAGCTTACTCCTTCTCTTCCTCAGGACCAACCGTTACGCAAGACAACAGGCGCTCCAGGGCGCGTATCAACCTGATGACAGATGCTGAGAGGGCTGGAGCCACTCGCAACCTCAATTCATCGTTCATGACAGAAGACGCGGATGGGATTCCTGTTCCCAGAACAGCTTCGGGTGCTCTCATGTCATTGAGCACGTACCTACGAGCAACTCAACCTCCAGAAGGTGATCCGCGCGCAGCTCTACATCGACAACAAATCCAGGCGCTTCGCCTGGCAGAGGAGGCCCTGATCCAAGGAAACGCACCCGCAACAACAACGGTAACGCGAGGAGATCGCGACAGGCGTGTGATACGTCTCCAACGTATCCATAATTTCTGTTGTTCCATGCTTATATTATACCATTTGCTACATGTTTTATATACACTTCGTATCACTTTTATGCATTTTCTGGGACTAACCTATTAACAAGATGCCACAGTGCCAGTTCCCTGTTTTCTGCTGTTTTTGGTTTCAGAAAGTTACTTCTGGAAATATTCTCGGAATTGCACGAAACAAAAGGCCAGGTCCCTATTTTTCCAGCACGTACACGGAGTCCGAAGGAGAGACGAAGAGCCACGAGGTGGCCAAACCAAGGCGGCGCGGCAGTGGGCCCAGCCGCGCCGCCAGGTGGTTTGGGCCCCTCGGGGGTCCGCCGACATCGCCCCTTCGCCTATTTATTCCCCGAGACGCGAAAACCCTAAAACACCGAGCCTTTCATCCAGAACATATTCGCTGCCGCCGCCGTCGTCAACCCTAACTCGGGGGGTTTCTGAAGCTCTTCCCGGCACCCTGCCGGAGAGGGGAATCATCACCGGAGGGCTCTACATCGCCATGCCCGCCTCCGGAGTGATGCGTGAGTAGTTCATCCTTGGACTATGGGTCCATAGCAGTAGCTAGATGGTTGTCTTCTCCACTTGTGCCATCATGTTTAGATCTTGTGAGCTGCCTATCATGATCAAGATCATCTTATTGTAATGCTACATGTTGTGTTTGCTGGGATCTGACTTATATTGATACCTATGTGGAGCTGAATATTATATTATCATGTCTATGTCATTTGTGATCTTGCATGCTCTCCGTTACTTGTTGAAGCCTTGGCCAAGTGAATACTTGTAACTCCAAGAGGGGGTATTTATGCATGATAGTTGGGTTCAACCTCTATTTAACCTGGGATAGTGACAGCAAGTTCTAAGGTTGTAGATGTGTTGTTGCCACTAGGGGTAAAACAGCAATGCTTTATTCAAGGATGAATGTATTGTTTACATTACGCACATTACTTAATGCAATTGTCTGTTGCTTGCAACTTAATACTGGAAGGGGTACGGATGTTAACCGGAAAGTGGACTATTTAGGCATAGATGCATGCTGGATAGCGGTCTATGTACTTTGTCGTAATGCCCAAATGAATCTCATAGTAGACACCACAGCTCACACATGCATGTTATATGCACTTATCAATTGTCAATTGCCCAGCTGTAATTTGTTTACCCAGCATGTTAGTTATCTTATTGGAGAGACACCACTAGTGAACTGTGGACCCCGGTCCATTCTTTTACATCTGAAATACAATCTACTGCAATCATTGTTCTCTACTGTTTTATGCAAACAAACATCATTTCCATTCGATACGTTTAACCCTTTGTTTTCAGCAAGCCGGTGAGATTGACAACCTCACTGTTAAGTTGGGGCAAAGTAATTTGATTGTGTTGTGCAGGTTCCACGTTGGCACCGGAATCCCTGGTGTTGCGCCGCACTACACTCCTTCACCAACACCTTCGAAGCAAACCTCGTTTTCCTACTGGTTCGATTAAACCTTGGTTTCATACTGAGGGAAAACTTACTGCTGCACTCATCATACCTTCCTCTTGGGGTTCCCAACTGACGTGTGACGTACAAGCATTGTTTCTGGCACTTGCCGGGGAGATATTCCCTCGTCAACTAGAGCCACCAACACGTTTTCTGGCGCCGTTGCCGGGGAAAACCGAATTGCTTCTGCAAGGGGAGTCTCTCACACCCAATCTCTTTACTTTGTTATTTGTCTTGCTTAGTTTATTTTTATTTAGTTTGTTTGCTCTTTTATCAAAAACACAAAAAAATTAGTTACTTGTTTAATTCAGTTTGATTTTGTTTTTCAAAATGAGTACTCCTGAGAACACTAAGTTGTGTGACTTCACTAGCACAAACAACAATGATTTCATATGCACTCCTATTGCTCCACCTGCTTCTACAGCAGAATTTTATGAAATTAAACCTGCTCTATTAAATCTTGTTATGAAAGAGCAATTTTCTGGTGTTAGTACTGATGATGCTGCTGCCCATCTTAATAACTTTGTTGAACTTTGTGAAATGCAAAAGTATAAGGATATGGATGGGGATATTATAAAACTGAAACTTTTTCCTTTCTCCTTGAGAGGAAGAGCTAAAGAATGGTTGCTTTCTTTGCCTAGAAATAGTATTAATTCTTGGACAAAATGCAAAGATGCTTTCATAGGGAAATATTATCCTCCTGCTAAGATTATATCCTTGAGAAGTAGCATTATGAATTTTAAACAACTTGATAATGAACATGTTGCTCAAGCTTGGGAAAGAATGAAATCTTTGGTGAAGAATTGTCCCACTCATGGACTGACTACTTGGATGATCATCCAAACCTTTTATGCAGGATTAAATTTTTCCTCAAGGAACTTATTGGATTCAGCCTCTGGAGGAACCTTTATGTCCATCACTTTAGGTGCAGCAACAAAGCTACTTGATGATATGATGATCAACTATTCCGAATGGCACACCGAAAGAGCTCCTCAAGGTAAGAAGGTAAATTCTGTTGAAGAAACCTCCTCTTTGAGTGATAAGATTGATGCTATTATGTCTATGCTTGTGAATGGTAGATCTCATGTTGATCCTAATAATGTTCCTTTAGCTTCATTGGTTGCTCAAGAAGAGCATGTTGATGTAAACTTCATTAAAAACAACAACTTCAACAACAATGCTTATAGGAATAATTTTGGTAGCAACAACTCTAGGCTTTTCCTTCAAGTGGTAATGGTTATTTTAATGCTAGATCTTTTATGCCTAGTGAGGAAAGGATGATAGAAATTGAGAGATCAACTAAAAGCTTTATGCAATCACAATTTGAGCAAAATCAATTGTTTACAAAAGCTATGAATGAACAAACTGCCATGTTGAAGAATATAGGACAGCAACTCGAAAATATAAATAGTGAGATTTCAGGTTTGCAAACTAAGATTTCCATTGCTGAAAACCGTATTTCATCTATGTCTGAAGCTCAGTCCTCTTTGATTAATAACATGGCAGCGAAACCTGAAGGTCTTGATGAGTCATTTGCTACAGCAAATGCCATCCAAGTTCGAATTGATAATAATATTAGGATGTTGGCTGAATTGCATGCTAGGTGGGAAAAAGAGGAAGAACTTGAAAAAGAGAATAGTATAGTTAGAGTTTGTACTATCACCACCACTAGTAATGCTAATGTTTCACATGCTAGTAACCTCCTACTATTGATGGTAATGTTATTGGTGTTGGTAATGTCTCTACTACTTCTGCAAAGCGTTTGAAATTGCCTAAAACTGCTGAAACTTTTTCTGATAAAAGTGCTGAAATTTTTCAAACTATTGGAGACAATGGTTCCACCACCATTGACAATAATGATTTTGATTTTGATGATTGTAACATCTCTGAAGTTATTATGTTCTTGCAAAAATTAGCTAGAAGTCCCAATGCTAGCACTATTAATTTGGCTTTTACAAAGCATATTACAAATGCTCTTTTGCAAGCTAGGGAGGAGAAGTTGAAACTTAAAGCTTCTATTCCTAGGAAATTAGAAGATGGTTGGGAACCCATCATTAAGGTAAAGGTGAATGATTTTTATTGCAATGCCTTGTGTGATCTTGGTGCAAGTATTTCGGTTTTGCCCAAGAAGCTTTATGATATTCTTGATTTGCCACCTTTGGAACATTGTTATTTGGATGTTTTTCTCGCTGATAATGCTATGAAGAAACCTTTGGGGCGAGTTAATGATGTTTTTATTACAGTAAAAATAACCTTGTCCCCGTTGATTTTATTGTTATGGATATTGAATGCAATGCATCTTGTCCTATTGTTTTGGGAAGACCTTTTCTTCGAACTGTTGGTGCCATCATTGATATGAAAGAAGGTAATATAAGGTACCAATTTCCTCTCAAGAAAGGTATGGAACACTTCCCTAGGAAGAGAATGAAGTTACCTTTTGACTCTATTGTTAGAGCAAGTTATGATGTTGATGCTTCTTCTCTTGACAACACTTGATTTTCACTTTCTGCGCCTAGCTGAAAGGCGTTAAAGAAAAGCGCTTATGGGAGACAACCCATCGTTTTTATTTGCTGTTATTTTTGTTTTCTTTGAGTCAAGGAGTTTTGTTACTTCTGTAGCAACTCCTTTGTATCTTTATTTTATCGCAATGTTGTGCCAAGTAAAGTTCTATATTGAAAGTTGATGCAAGATTTGGATTTCTGCGCAGTGACAGATTTTTAGCTGTCACGGATTTGAGCTTATCTCCCTGTAGAAAATTCAAAAAATTCTGAGAAAAATCACGCATATTCCTGAGATATGTACGCAACTTTCATTATTTTAGGCCAGATCCATCTGAGCAACTTAAGTGCCTCGAAAAAATTCGTCATTCCAGACTGTTCTGTTTTTGACAGATTCTGCCTTTTGTTTTGCATTCGCTCTTTTACTGTGTTTGTGTGGATTTCTTTGCTCCACAAAGCATTGGTGGCTGTAGCTAATGTCCAGAAGCTTTGGGATTGATTGTATCATTACAGAATATGAGAATTTTTGATTATGCACTAACCCTCTAATGAGAACTGTCTTGAGTTTGGTGTGAAGGAAGTTTTCAAGGATCAAGCGAGAAGGGTGATATTATGTGATCAAGAAGAGTGAAAAGCCTAAGCTTGGGGATGCCCCCGTGGTTCATCCCAACCATATTCAGAGAGACTCAAGCGTCTAAGCTTGGGGATGCCCAAGGCATCCCCTTCTTCATCAACAAACTTATCAGGTCATCTCTAGTGAAACTATATTTTAATTCTTTCACATCTTATGCGCTTTACTTGGAGCGTCTGTGTGTTTTTATTTTTGTTTTTGTTTGAATAAATTCGGATCCTAGCAATCCTTGTGTGGGAGAGAGACACGCTCCGCTTTTTCATGTGAATACTCATGTTCTTCACTTATATTTGTTGAGTATTCTTAACTAGCTACTGCAGTGCTTTTAGCTCCTGTTTTTCATGCATCTCTTCGAGCTGTTAGCACTTGTTTATAAATACTCTCTTGCTGCATTATATTATCATTTGGAGAGTTTATGTTTAAATAAATTGATTGGTGTTTGTTTGGAAGAAAGAAAATGCTACATGTAGTAGTTGGTATTGGAAAAGACATATGCATTCTTGTAGATCATTGTCTTGTTTCGATTTGATGCTTTGCAATTGTTTTGAGCTCTCAAGTAGATCATGTTTAAGCTCTTGCATCATGTAGTTAAAGCCTAGTAGTGGAGAACTACCGTAGAGCTTGTTGAGACTTGGGATGCATATTTGTTCTCTCTAAGGTCTAGATATTTTCTGGTAAAATGTTTGAGCAACAAGGAAGACAGTGTAGAGTCTTATAATACTTGCAATATGTTTTTATGTGATTCTTGCTGTACCGGTTTATACTTGTGTTTGCTTCAAACAACCTTGCTAGCCTAAACTCTGTACTGAGAGGGAATGCTTCTCGTGCATCCAAAACTTGAGCCAAAACCCATGCCATTTGTGTCCACCATACCTACCTACTATGTGGTATTTCCTGCCATTCCAAGTAAATATTTCATGTGCTACCTTTAAACTATTCAAAACTTTATTACTCCTTATTTGTGTCAATGTTTTATAGCTCATGAGGAAGTATGTGGTGTTTTATCTTTCAATCTTGTCATTTACTTCTGACAGACTTTCACCAATGGACTAGTGGCATATACATCCGCTTATCCAATAATTTGCAAAAAGAGCTGGCAACGGGGTGCCCAGCCCCAATTAATTACAACTTTCATTAATAATTCTCTTCACATGTTTTGCCCTGATTTATCAGTAAGCAACTTAATTTGCAAATAGACACTCCTCCATGGTATGTGAATGTTGGAAGGCACCCGAGGATTCGGTTAGCCATGGCTTGTGTAAGCAAAAGGTTGGGAGGAGTGTCATCTATAAAGAAACTAAAATACATGTGTAAACAAAAGAGAAGAGGGATGATCTACCTTGCTGGTAGAGATAACGTCCTTCATGGGAGCCGCTCTTGAAAGTCTGGTTGACAAGGGGGTTAGAGTGCCCACTACCATTCGTTGACAACAACAAACACCTCTCAAATACTTATTTTGTGCTCTCTATATGCTTTCGAAAACTTAAAAAGCTCTAGCACATGATTTAATCCCTGCTTCCCTCTGCGAAGGGCCTATCTTTTACTTTATGTTGAGTCAGTTTACCTACTCCTTTCTATCTTAGAAGCAAACACTTGTGTCAACTTTGTGTGCATTGATTCTTACATATTTACTTATTGCACTTGTTATATTGCTTTATGTTGACAACTATCCATGAGATATACATGTTACAAGTTGAAAGCAAATGCTGAAACTTAATCATCCTTTGTGTTGCTTCAATGCCTTTTACTTTGAATCTATTGCTTTATGAGTTACCTCTTATGCAAAACTTTTTGATGCTTGTCTTGAAAGTACTATTCATGAAAAGTTTTTGCTTATATGATTCATTGTTTACTCTTTATCTATTTGTTAGCAAACTATAGATCATTGCTTTGAGTCACTTCATTCATGACATGAGCCTTGCAATATATTGATCAAGATTGTGTGAAAGCATGTCTCCTCAGAAATTATTTGTTGTTATCGTTTTACCTACTCGAGGACGAGTAGAACTAAGCTTGGGGATGCTTGATACGTCTCCAACGTATCCATAATTTCTGCTGTTCCATGCTTATATTATACCATTTGCTACATGTTTTATATACACTTCGTATCACTTTTATGCATTTTCTGGGACTAACCTATTAACAAGATGCCACAGTGCCAGTTCCCTGTTTTCTGCTGTTTTTGGTTTCAGAAAGTTACTTCTGGAAATATTCTCGGAATTGCACGAAACAAAAGGCCAGTCCCTATTTTTCCAGCACGTACACGGAGTCCGAAGGAGAGACGAAGAGCCACGAGGTGGCCAAACCACAGGCGGCGCGGCAGTGGGCCCAGCCGCGCCGCCAGGTGGTTTGGGCCCCTCGGGGGTCCGCCGACATCGCCCCTTCGCCTATTTATTCCCCGAGACGCGAAAACCCTAAAACACCGAGCCTTTCATCCAGAACATATTCGCTGCCGCCGCCGTCGTCAACCCTAACTCGGGGGGTTCTGAAGCTCTTCCCGGCACCCTGCCGGAGAGGGGAATCATCACCGGAGGGCTCTACATCGCCATGCCCGCCTCCGGAGTGATGCGTGAGTAGTTCATCCTTGGACTATGGGTCCATAGCAGTAGCTAGATGGTTGTCTTCTCCACTTGTGCCATCATGTTTAGATCTTGTGAGCTGCCTATCATGATCAAGATCATCTTATTGTAATGCTACATGTTGTGTTTGCTGGGATCTGACTTATATTGATACCTATGTGGAGCTGAATATTATATTATCATGTCTATGTCATTTGTGATCTTGCATGCTCTCCGTTACTTGTTGAAGCCTTGGCCACGTGAATACTTGTAACTCCAAGAGGGGGTATTTATGCATGATAGTTGGGTTCAACCTCTATTTAACCTGGGATAGTGACAGCAAGTTCTAAGGTTGTAGATGTGTTGTTGCCACTAGGGGTAAAACAGCAATGCTTTATTCAAGGATGAATGTATTGTTTACATTACGCACATTACTTAATGCAATTGTCTGTTGCTTGCAACTTAATACTGGAAGGGGTACGGATGTTAACCGGAAAGTGGACTATTTAGGCATAGATGCATGCTGGATAGCGGTCTATGTACTTTGTCGTAATGCCCAAATGAATCTCATAGTAGACACCACAGCTCACACATGCATGTTATATGCACTTATCAATTGTCAATTGCCCAGCTGTAATTTGTTTACCCAGCATGTTAGTTATCTTATTGGAGAGACACCACTAGTGAACTGTGGACCCCGGTCCATTCTTTTACATCTGAAATACAATCTACTGCAATCATTGTTCTCTACTGTTTTATGCAAACAAACATCATTTCCATTCGATACGTTTAACCCTTTGTTTTCAGCAAGCCGGTGAGATTGACAACCTCACTGTTAAGTTGGGGCAAAGTAATTTGATTGTGTTGTGCAGGTTCCACGTTGGCACCGGAATCCCTGGTGTTGCGCCGCACTACACTCCTTCACCAACACCTTCGAAGCAAACCTCGTTTTCCTACTGGTCGATTAAACCTTGGTTTCATACTGAGGGAAAACTTACTGCTGCACTCATCATACCTTCCTCTTGGGGTTCCCAACTGACGTGTGACGTACAAGCATTGTTTCTGGCACTATTTGCCGGGGAGAATTCCCTCGTCAACCTAGAGCCACCAGCGTGATCGCGAACGTGCAACGCGCGGAGATCGACCTGTCCGACACTTACAGGAGGGCGAAGACGCCCGCAACGTCATCACGCAAAGGCAGGTAGACCGCAGTCGCTCCACGCGACCTGTCAGCACACCAACGGAAGAACTTCACTTGGATGTCGAGTACGAGCCGTGCGGGCTCAACTGTTTCCATTATCACATCCGCGCCACTCGCATACCACGAGGCTTCAAGCTCACGTCTGAGTCAGTCAAGTTTGACGGCACGCAAGACCCCAAGCTGTGGCTAGACGACTACATCATTGCAGTCAACTGCCAAGGTGGTACCACTACAACAGCCATGCAGTACGTCCAGTTGATGCTCGTAGGATCAGCACGCAACTGGCTACAGAACCTACCACGGAATTCCTTCAACTCCTGGGACCAATTCGAAGATGCTTTCGTGAAGAATTTCATGGGCACATACTCAAGACCTGCAACGTTCGCGGAACTGCAGGCCTGCAGACAGCGCAAAAACGAGACACTACGGTCCTACATCCAACGCTGGACACTCACCCGCAACTCCGTAGGAGTCGTTTCAGAGGACAGGGCAATCGATGCGTTCATCAGCGGCGTCACTCGACACGGCCTTCGGGAGGACTTTGGACGCCTTCGACCGAAAACCATCGTCGACCTCATGAAAATCGCCAACGAGTGGGCCGATGGTGAGGATTCTGTGCGCAACGAGTTCCCGGATGAGGATGCAGAACCAAGCAACTGGAATCAAAAAATCAACCGCGGCAGCGATCGCCGTTACAAGCGCAAGGCACGCTTCGACGAAGGCGAGCCCGCAGAATTGGTTGCAGCTGGTTTCCCCGACACGCGAGATAACCAAAGCCGCGACAACAACCGCCAGGGCAGTCGAAGCCGAGAAGAGTACCGGAACGAAGGGGGCCAGAGACGCGACTGGCGACGCAAGCCCCGCGACACCTTACGACCGGACCTCACACCCGAGCAGGAACTCGAAGAACCATGCAAGTTCCATCTGTTCAGAAGCGAAGAAACTGGCAAGCTAGTCTCCACTCACCTGCTGAAGGATTGCCGGAAGATGCAACGCATCAACGGGGCATTCGCAAAAATTCTGGCTTCGGCACCAACACAGCAACAAAACCCGCAGTTGGTTCCCCCACCACCACCTGCGGCAGCTCCCGCACAAATGACTGGAGCGGTCCAGTACCAGACAACACCTCCTGCGCCAGGCGAACACTACCCTCATCCTCGGGGGCAAATGAACATGATACAGAAAGGGCGTCCATCGAACAGATGTCAGAAGCTGATCACCCGACAAGTCTACCAGGCGGTCGCACTACCGCCAGCGGTACCCGAATACCTCAAGGGCTCGGAAACAAGCATCACCTTCTCTCGGGAGGATCACCCCCCACGAGTACCGCGCCCAGGCCACGCCGCACTGGTACTCGATGCACAAATCGGGCAGTTTCACATGACCAAGGTCTTTATGGATGGCGGAAGCGGCATCAACATCATGTTCGCCGATACTCTCCGGAAGATGGGCAGGTCCCTGGAGGGCTTGGCGAGATCAGACAACACCTTCCACGGAATCATACCAGGGAAAGCAGTCTACCCTGAAGGAGTTATCACACTCGAAGTAATCTTCGGCTCACCAGACCACTTCCGCAAGGAGATGATCGACTTCGAGGTGGTGGATTGGAAATCACAGTACCATGCTATACTGGGGTGACCGACGTTCGCCCGCTTCATGGCAGTCCCGCACTACGCCTATCTCACACTCAAGATGCCAGGACCAAAGGGAGTCATAACAGTACGAGGTGATTTCCAGCGCTCAGATAACTGCGACCGCGAGTTCAGCAGAATCTCCGAGTCCTTCGGCATGCAGCAGCAGCTCGAGGAGCTGTCACTCGACAACGACAAAACCCTTTCCCCCGCAACCAAGAAGCCGGCACCCGACGCCTCATTCAGCACAACCGATGATACAAGGGCACACCAAGTTCATCCGACTGACGCCTCCAAGACAGTGCTCGTGTCATCAAGCTTATCTCCCGCATAGGAAGGCGCGCTCGTCGAGTTCCTCCGTGAGAACTGGGAGATCTTTGCCTGGTGTCCAGCCGACATGCCAGGAGTCCCCAGGGAATTCGCCGAGCACTCCCTCCAAATTTATCCAGATGCCAAACCCGTCAAGCAAACTATGCGCCGCTTCTCGGAGCCGAAGCGCGTCGCCATCGGACAGGAAGTCGACAGATTACTTCACGCTGGGTTCATTCGAGAGATCAAAAAGTCTGACTGGGTCGCAAACCCAGTCCTTGTGGAGAAGAAGAAGACGAGAATCCTCCGCATGTGCGTCGACTTCACCTCCGTCAACAAATGCTGTCCAAAGGATCACTTCCCTTGCCTCGAATCGACCAGATCGTCGACTCCACGGCTAGCTGTGCGCGGCTGTCCTTCCTGGATGCTTACTCAGGCTACAACCAGATAAGGATGCGAGAGGAAGACGAGGAAAAGACAACCTTCATCACACCACACGGTGAGTATTGCTACAAAACTATGCCCTTCGGGCTCAAGAATGCTGGAGCCACCTACCAGCGCATGATGCAGTCCTGCCTCAAGGACCAAATAGGACGCAACGTCCAAGTCTATGTCGACGATATTGTCATCAAGACCAAGCAAGAGGACTCGCTCCTCAACGACCTGCGCGAGACGTTCGCCGCGCTCAACAAGTACCAGATCAAGCTCAACCCAACCAAGTGCGTTTTCGGAGTGCCAGCGGGCAACTACTCGGTACCTCGTCTCTAGTAGAGGCATCGAGGCAAACCCCGAAAAGATAGAAGCAATACTCACAATGCCTCCCCCGACAAAACTTCGAGAGGTCCAGCGCTTAGCCGGCAGAGTCGCAGCACTCAGCAGGTTCATTAGTAAGTTGGGTGAAAAGACACTCCCTTTCTACCAACTGATGAAGAAGTCGGATAAATTCGAGTGGACGCCAGAAGCACAAGCAGCATTCGTGGACTTCAAGAGGGTCTTGGCGACTCCACCTGTGCTCGTCGCACCAAAAGAAAAGGAGCCTCTTTTTCTGTACGTGGCAGCCACCAACAGGGTGGTCAGTGCAGTCCTCGTTGTCGAACGCCAAGAAGAAGGTCATGCCCATCAAGTGCAACGGCCCATCTACTACCTCAGCGAGGTGTTATCCATATCAAAGCAGCGGTACCCGCACTATCAGAAGCTAGCATACGGAGTTTTCATGAGTTCTCACAAGGTGGTGCACTACTTCGCTGAGCACCCGATTACAGTAGTGAGTGCGTCGGCCCTATCAGACATCCTCACCAACCCTGACGCAACGGGAAGAGTCGCCAAGTGGGTTATCGAGTTAGGCCCATGGGACCTGAAGTATGCGCACCCAAACGCAATTAAGGCACAAGTACTTCCGGACTTCACGACGGAGTGGATCGAAACTCAGCTGCCCAACTTACCCGACCTGTCCAATGCGTGGACCATGTACTTCGATGGATCCAAGAAATTTGAGGGTGCAGGCGCAGGCATCATCTTGATATCGCCAAAGGAGACAAACTTCGATACGTGCTGCAGATGGACTTCCCCAAGCCATCCAACAATGAAGCTGAGTACGAGGCTCTACTACACGGCATGCGGATGGCCAAAAGCTGCGGAGCCACTCGCCTCATGATCTATGGGGACTCGAATCTTGTAGTACAGCAGACAATGAAAGAGTGCGAAGCTACGGCAGAAAACATGATTGCATATCGGGATCTTTACAACATCATGGAGGGCAACTTTGACGGCTGCGAGTTACGACACATCGGCCGCGAGAGCAATGAAGAAGCGACATGTTAGCTAACCTTGGCTCGACTAAGGCAACAGTCCCACCCGGGGTATTCGTCGAGTGCATCAAGTATCGATCCATCAAGCTCAAGCGGTCAGCCGAACCTTCAACAGCCGCACCACCCAAGGGTCAGGCAGCAGAGGTACCCGAAGAGGAGGACGAGCCATACTTACAGGTTTTCCTTGTCGAGCCATATGGACGAAGCCCTTTCTCGCCTACTCGAACACTCGGGGCTGCGCCGCACAGGTTAACTCGAAAGAGTAAACAAAAAGCCTTGGCCGCACTCGAACACTCGGGGCTGCGCCGCACAGGTTAACTCGAGGGAGTAAACAAACAAAAGCCTTGGCCGCACTCAAACACTCGGGGGCTGCGCCGCACAGGTTAACTCGAAGGAGTAAACAAAAAGCCTTGGCCGCACTCGAACACTCGGGGGCTGCGCCTCACAGGTTAACTCGAAAGAGTAACAAAAAGCCTTGGCCGCACTCGAACACTCGGGGCCTGCGCCGCACAGGTTAACTCGAAAGAGTAAACAAAAAGCCTTGGCCACACTCGAACACTCGGGGCTGCGCCGCACAGGTTAACTCGAGGGAGTAAACAAACAAAAGCCTTGGCCGCACTCGAACACTCGGGGCTGCGCCGCACAGGTTAACTCGAAGAAACAAACAAAAGCCTTGGCCGCGCTTGAACACTCGGGGCTGCGCCGCACAGGTTAACTCGAAGGAGTAAACAAACAAAAGCCTTCGCCGCACTCGAACACTCGGGGGCTGCGCTTGATGTCTACGCACGCTTCTATTCTTGTAGACAGTGTTGGGCCTCAAGTGCAGAGGTTTGTAGAACAGCAGCAAGTTTCCCTTAAGTGAATCACCCAAGGTTTATCGAACTCAGGGAGGTAGAGGTCAAAGATATCCCTCTCAACCAACCCTGCAATTAAAATACAAGAAGTCTCTTGTGTCCCCAACACACCTAATACACTTGTCAGGTGTATAGGTGCACTAGTTCGGCGAAGAGATATTAAAATGCAAGTGATATGGATGATTATAAGTGGTAATTGCAGTCTGAAATAAAAATGGCAGCAAGCAAACATGTAGCAGAACTGGTTGTAAACGGTGTTTCAATGCTTAGAAACAAGGCCTAGGGATCATACTTTCACTAAGTGGACACTCTCAACATATATAACCATGATTGAATGCATAAATACTTCCTCTTCACTATGCTACTCTGAACTATTCTCCTGTTGGATAGAAATACCAATCTACTGCGTAGGGCTATAACAGCACTCCCTAAAGTCTGAGTAAACAAACACCACAATATCATAGCACACCAAGACAATTGCGTAGGGCTACAAAAGCACACCTCAAGGTCGGTGATACACATCTAGAACACCCCAATGTCACTACGGGTATCCTAAACAGTACACAAACTCCACAAGTGAATAGTGCCATCCAACACAAGAATACTCATGAAATATCTCTCTAATATATTAATGGAGTCAAACACATCACCCACACTGTCACCTTGATAACGTGCTTTACTGACTCCACAGATTATAATGACAAATCACTTGAGTAGCATAACTATTGCATAATGAAGGGAAAACATCTATAGATTCAACTAGATTACAAAGCTCATGATCACAATAAGATCACACCATGGGAGAGAGATAAACCACATAGCTACCGGCATGAGCCCTCAGCCCCGATGAAGAACTACTCCCTCCTCATCATAGGAGGCAGCAACGACGATGATGGAGGCGGTGGCGTCGATGGAGATGGCTCCGGGGGCAATTCCCCGTCCTGGCAGGGTGCCGAAACAGAGACTTTGTCCACCGAATTAGGGTTTTGGATGGCGGCGGAGCTCTGGAACTTTCTGGAGAAATCGTCTATTCTTCTGTGGGTTTTAGGTCAGGGCAATATATAGTCCAAAGGGCGTCGCGAGGTGTGCACGAGGAGACGACACCACACCTGGGGCGGCTAAGGCCCAGCCACGCCGAGGTATGGTGTGGAGGCTGTGGGCCTCCCCCAGACTTGTCCTTCTGGCTCCCGGAGTCTTCTGGCGTTTTAGAATTTCTGTAATTTTTCCAGATTTTTCTGAGCACTTTCATTTTTGGACCTTTTCTGCAATGCACAGACATAATAAACAGAAACTGGCACTGTGGCATCTTGTTAATAGGTTAGTCCAATAAATGTCATAATATGATATAAAGTGCATATAAAACATGTGGCAATTGATATAAAACATGCATGGAACATCAAAAATTATAGATACGTTTGAGACGTATCAGCATCCCCAAGCTTAGTTCCTGCTCGTCCTCGAGTAGGTAAACGATAAAAAACAAAATAATTTTTGAGGTGACATGCTACCAACATAACCTTCATATAATATTGTAAGGCACATGTAAATGAATGAAGTGATCCAAGTCAATGGTCTATAGTTTGCTATCAAGTAGATAATGAGTAAACAATGAATCACACAAGCCAAACGTTTTCATGGATAGTACTTTCAAGACAAGCATCAAAGTGTTTTGCATAGGTGTTAACTCATAAAGCAATAGTTCCTAGCAAAAGGTATTCAATCAACACAAAGGAAGAATTAAGCTTCAGCATTTGCTTCAACTTTCAACATATTTATCTCATGGATATCGTCAACACAAAGTAGTATAACAAGTCCAATACGTTGCATATAACCCATGTTGCACAAAATTGACACTAGTGTTTGCTTGTGGAAGATAGAAAGAATAGGAAAACTGACTCAACATAAAAGTAAAAGAAAGGCCCTTCGCAGAGGGAAGCAGGGATTAAATCATGTGCTAGAGCTTTTAGCTCTTTGAAAGCATATAGAGATTGCATAAAATATTTGACACTCCTCCCAACCTTGCTTACACAAGCCATGGTTAACCGAATCCTCGGGTGCCTTCCATCAATCACATACCATGGAGGAGTATCTATTTTTGAGAGGTGTTTGTTAATTGTCAACGAATGGTAGCGGTGAAAACAGTCTCCTCCTTGCCAAACAGACTTTAAGAGCGGCTCCCATGAAGGACGTTATTTCTACCAGCAAGGCAGATCATCCCTCTTTCTCTTTGTTTACACACATGCAGATATTTCACTGTTTTGTCATTGCTTACTGATGAATCAGGGCAAAAGTGTGAAGAGAATTGATTGGTTAAAGTTGTAATTAATTGGGACTGGGCACCCCGTTGCCAGCTCTTTTTGCAAATTATTAGATAAGCGGATGTATATGCCACTAGTCCAGGTGTAAATCCATTTGACAAAGAGGACAAAGAATAACCACACTAATTCCTCATGAGCTGGTAAACATTGACACAAAAGGGAATAATAACATTTTGAATAATTTAAAGGTAGCACATGAAAAATTTACTTGGAATGGCAAGGAAATACCACATATAGGTAGTTATGGTGGACACGATGGCATGGAATTTGGCTCAAGGATTTGGATGCACGAGAAGCATTCCCTCTCAGTACAGAGTTTAGGCTAGCAAGGTTTATGTAAGCAAACACGAGTACCAACCCATACACCAAGTTTTACATGACGAACATAGTGCAAGCGTTATAAAACCTCATACTATCTTCCTTGTTAACCGAACCCGCTTACTAGAAAATATCTAGACCTTAGAGGTACCACCGATGCAAACCAAATTTTCAACAAGCTTTACGGTAGTTCTTCACTAATAGGCTTAACTCATATGATGCACCAATTTAATCATGACCTACTTGTTAACTCAAAACGATTGACAAGCATCAAGTTATCCATAATAGTGATCTACAAGACTAAGCAAGTTTTTCCTTATACCAATTACCACATGCAACATCTTCGGAACCAACCAAACACCAATCAATTTATTTAATCAACTCTCCAAACAAATATAAGTGAAGCAAGAGAGTACTTTCTATAAAAGAAAAGCTAATAGCTCTGAAAAGAGATACATGAAAACAAGAGCTAAAAGCTGAACAGCGCTAGATATGAATACTCAACAAGTATAAGTGAAGAATAGGAGTATTCTCATGAAAAAGCGGAGCGTGTCTCTCTCCCAATCAAGAATGCTAGGGTCCAGTCAAGCTTTATTGAAAATAAAAGACAATACTGAAAATAAAAGCACACAGACGCTCCAAGAAAAGCACATATGATGTGAAAGAATTAAAATATAGTTTCACTAGAGATGACCTGATAATTTGGCGATGAAGAAGGGGATGCCTTGGGCATCCCCAAGCTTAGACGCTTGAGTCCTCTTGAAATATGCTGGGGAGATCCATGGGAGCCTCCCCAAGCTTAAGCTCTTCACTCTTCTTGATCCTATCATCACCCTTCTCTCTTGACCCTTGAAAACTTCCGTCACACCAAACTCAAAGTAAATCTCATTAGAGGGTTAGTACTCAAAAATTTAATCCACTGGTTCTGTTGTGACACATTGCAAGAACTCAATAAAACATTAGCTACAGCCCTCATTAGAGAACCTTGCCTAAAGCCCACAAGAGACAATGCAAAAAACAGAGACAGAATCTGTCAAAACAGAACAGCCAGTAAAGATGAATTTTTTCGAGGCACTTACAGCACTCAAATCAAAAAACTTTGAACTAATGAAAGATTCAGACATTCATAAAGATCACGCACAAAAATTTCAGATTTTTTTACAATCTGGTGATTTTAGGATTTTCGTACAGTGGACAGCAAAAATCTGTTTCTGCGCAGCAATCAAAATTAAGCAAAACCTTAACACTAGAGGCTACTCTTGGCACAACAATGCGAGAAAATAAAGATACAAAGGAGTTGCTACAGAAGTAAACAACACCTTGACTCAATAAAGAAAAATTGCAGAAAATAAAATGGGTTGCCTCCCATAAGCGCTTTTCTTTAACGCCTTTTAGCTAGGCATAGTGATTTTTATGATGCTCACATAAAGATGAGAGTTGAAACATAAAAGAGAGCATCAAGAAGCATATATAAAACATGTTTAAATCTAACACTCTTCCTATGCATAGAACCTTGTAAGAAAACAAATCAATAAAGCACAAAGTGACTAGCATAGGAAGGCAAAACAAGTGCAACATCAAAACTTTCAACATAAAGAGAGGAGACTTAATATTATTGTGATGTATGAATCCATGTCTCCCTCTCATAATAACTTTCAGTAGCATCATTGATAAAATCCACAATATAACCATCACATGAAACATTCTTATCATGATCCATATGCATAAAAGTATCAATATTTTCCACATAAGGAAAGTTCTTTTTATTAATAACAATAGGAGTAGGATCATTATGAATAACTTGAACATGATAGACAAGTTGTATATTAGAGGGATGGTTGTGAGTAATCTCTCCATAATTATGACAAGCTTCATGGGGATGATTGTAATTATAACCTATCTCATATTTATCATCACAATGATTATCAAAGACTGAGGCATAGTATCATCATAAACAATAGAATAGTTATCTTCCAAAGTGTGTTCATTTGTAAACATATCATCATCATTTTTACTAGAAGGAGAGGTCTCAACTATATAATCACTAGTAGCAAAAGGATTTTCAAAAACATCACCAGGAGGAGAGGTTTCAAAAATATAATTATTACTAGCAAAAGGATTTTCAAACACCTCATCCCCAAGCTTAATGCTTCCTATATCATCATTGGAAGAAACATGGATAGTACTAATAGTATAGCAATTATTAACATCATCATTTTCAGAATTGGTACCCAAAAGATTTTCAATATCAAAAGTACTGTGCTTTTCCCAATCATGATCACTATATAAGTAACAGGCATAGGTTCATCATCAAATTCAGACTCATCAGCAACAACTATAATAGGAGCAATATGTTTAGGAGAGGATACCATTTCCTCTCTCCTTTACTCCTCCTCTTCTTCTTCTTCTTCTTTCCCTCTTTAGGAGGGAGAGGCTTGAAAGGAAGCTTCTCTACATACCTTGGTTTATTGTTAGAAACAATAGAAGAAGCTTGGGAGGATTCCTCTTTTTCATTAATAAGAGTAAAACAAACATTAGTCCTTTCATATTTTGGTAAAGTCGATCCATCTTTTATAATATTTTGTATGTAAGTGTTGGCATGGCAATTGTTAGCACAATAGAGATGACATCCATGCAACACACTATTCATATCAAAAGCACTCATATCTAACGAAGAAGTTTTTCTTGATAACTCTTCACACCCCAAGAATAATGTAAGTTCATCATGCTGATTAGGAGTGATCATGTTATCACAAAAGTCTTCCGCAATATCCTTATTAGAACCTGAGCATTGGAATTCGAAATGACCCTCTTTATAGCAAAGTTCACAAATAAAAGGATAGGTGGCACAAACTTTTTCAGCAAGATCACTTAGAGCTCTATACCATGTTCTAGTTTTTTCATTCCTATGATGGATACAATATTCTTCTTCAATTTGATTCTTTTCACAAGGTCTAAGTGCTCCACAAAAATTAACATGCTTATAAGAAATAGTATTTTCACAAGTTTGAGCACGTTTATTGCAATCATTAGTAACAATTTCATTTTCCATGCAAGTGTCTTTGAAAGGTTCATGATACATGTCCCAACTTCCTTTAGGAATATTAATATGAGAAGCAAAGGCTTTACACCAATCAACAATGATTTGAGAATCAAGACCATATTTAGCACTAAGCTCATGAAAACTAGTGGCTTCAACGAAAGACTTAATGCAATCATACTCATAGTTTATACCTGATTCTTTACCTTTGTCATTGATGGAATGCATAAATATCTATTCAAATATGTAACAAAAGGGTTTGATATGGCTAGAATTGGAATACATTCAGGTTCTTCTACATCTGAATCATCAAATCAAGCTGTCAACGAGATCAATAACTTCCTTGAGTGTTGCTGTATAACCCCACATGAGGATGCTTGGCGCTTGCTTGGGTATGACATTCATCATACAGATCCATCAGTTGAGCGTCTTCCTGTCCACTTACCATTCGAGAATAATGTGGTATACACAGAGGATGACGGTCTGGAAGAAATTGTTGACAACCCAAACACTGCCAAAAGTAAACTGACTGCATGGTTAGAGGCAAATGCACAGTTCCCGCTGCTAGAGAATGCACCTACCTTCATTTTCCTGAAAATTTTACATGGAAATCACAACCTAAGAAATGGGATACACGCAAAGGCCACTTTAGAAAAGTTGGCCGTATAGCGCATGTTAATCCTAGCCAGGGAGAACTATATTATTTACGCATGCTGCTACACATTGTTAAAGGCCCTAGATCTTTCTCAGAAATTCGAACGGTCGCTGGTACCCGGTATGAAACTTATCGTGTTGCATGTCAAGCCCTAGGTCTCCTTGGTGATGACCAAGAATGGTCTAATGCTATAAATGATGCTGCTCAGTGGGCTCTACCTTATCAGTTGTGCCATCTTTTTGTTACAATCTTGCTGTTCTGTGAAGTAACTGATCCTAGAAAATTATATGAAGTCCATGCAGCGCAAATGAGTGAAGATATTACACATAGTATGAGCAGGAACAATGCTCAAGGAAATAACTCTACTAGGCTGCTCTTGATCGAATTAGATAAAATACTAAGAGATAATGGTTATGGCCTACCTCATTTTCATTTGCCTCTTCCTGAAGGAAATGACTCTACAGAAAATAGACTTTTATTGGATGAACTAAGCTATGATATTCAATCCATGCAATCTGTTATAGATGAGGATATTCCAAGGCTAAATGCTAACCAGAAACAGATTTTCGATGACATTCTAACTTCTGTACTTCAAAATGAGGGTAAAACTTTTTTTGTCTATGGATATGGTGGAACTGGAAAAACCTTTTTATGGACAACTATATTGAATTATGTAAGGAGTCAAGGCAAGATTGCGTTGGCAGTTGCATCATCTGGAATTGCATCTTTATTGTTGCCTGGTGGCCGAACACCCATTCTAGATTTAAACTACCTCTGGAAATAAAACACAATTCTACGTGTGGCGTCAACAAGGATAAAAATAAGAATTTAGCAACATTGATCCAGAAAACTTCACTAATTGTTTGGGATGAGGCGCCAGTAAATCATCGGTATCATTTTGAATCTCTGGGTCGCACACTAAGGGATCTAATGAAAGATATTAATCCTGATGATGAACATAAACAATTTGGTGGAATTACTGTGGTCCTTGGTGGGGACTTCCGCCAAACACTGCCAGTCCTTCAACCATCAAACAGGCAACAAATTTTGAATGCTTGCATTGTGAATTCAAAACTGTGGCGCCAATACATTGTTCTCAATTTAACTGAAAATATGAGGTTAAAGGCACCAACACTTACATATCAGGCTAGAGAGGAGTTACGTCTATTTGCTGAATGGATTTTGAGGGTTGGAAATGGTACACAACCTTTTATTGACATCCCAAATGAACCAAAGGACATGTTCATTGAGATTCCTACATCACTGTTGCTTCAAGAGTCATCTAGAAATCTTGATGGTCTTATTTCATTTGTCTATGATTTAGGCTGTCAATCATCGAATATGTCATCATACTTATGTGATCGTGCCATTTTAGCTTCTACAAATGATATTGTTTCAGAAATCAACACTATTATGATTGAGCGATTAACCACAGATGAGATGGCATACTATAGCTCCGATTCAATTGATGATAGTTGTGCTAACCATTCAGCCCTGGAATCTCTATACCCAACAGAATTCTTGAACACATTATCAATAAACGGGCTACCACCACATGTATTGCATTTAAAAATTGGTGTGCCCATAATGCTCCTACGCAATCTGGACCCAACCAGAGGACTATGTAATGGCACTAGACTCATTGTCACCCAGCTCACAAATCGTGTTATAGAGGGGGAGATAATCACAGGAAAAGCAAGAGGATCAAAAGCATACATCCCACGCATTATAGCTACTTCAGCACAGTCAAAGTGGCCCTTTAAGCTAAGACGTCGGGAATTTCCTGTCAAAATTTCATATGCTATGACAATAAATAAAAGCCAGGGATAGACCCTTGCTAAAGTTGGTGTCTATTTGCCTTCACCTGTCTTCTCACATGGTTACTTTATGTCGCATTTTCAAGAGTGGCATCGCCAAATGGATTACGTATTCTTATTGAAAATGGTCCGCCTACATATGAGAATTGCACACACAATGTAGTTTACAATGAAGTCTTCACAAAAATTTAAAATAGGGAGACTTAGTATGCTCAGGTACATTTAAAAAATAATTATATAGATCTGCTATCAATCTCCTCCTCACTGTATCCTATTTATTTCATATGTACTCCTCTCACCATTTATTCTTATACATTTTTTTTGCAGGAACCTTGTCAACATGAGTGAGACTACTAAATTTAAAGATATTATCAGTGGCAAAGACAACTGCAAAGTCTTTGGTAGACTTATAAGGTTATGGGATGCAAGATACGCTACCACAAACGCATTGATCAGCATTAATGGCATTCTTCTAGATGATGACGTATGTATTCTCACTGATTTTTCATAATGCCATGACACAGTTCACCTGTAGTCTGTAAGTCCCACATCTTACAACTGATTCAGCATCTAACAGGGAATGAATTTAACATATAGTGGACTGTAAATGGTATTGCTACAAGAATATTTCTCCCAATGTTAAGCTAATCATAATATAGGTCTATGCATTTTACATAATTGGCATAAATAATAAGATCAGATTTAGATAAGCACTCAGTCTTAGCTTTGGCTATGTGCTTGCTGATGTCCTTGTGGCACCTGCACAATTGAATTATCAGATATACATTATCCACTGCCGATGCTCATTTAACTGCATTCTTTCAATATTGTAGCTACAAATTTTCTGCCTATAAAGAACTCAATATTCCAGGGCTCAAAGAATAAATAAGGGTGCTGGGTTATGTAGGTAACATCATGGTAATAACAACTTTGTGGCACTTTTAGTCCAGGAGGTATTCCAGCAAATATAATTTAAAGAAACTACACTATACCTCTGTTCTATTTAATAAACCGTGGTGAATTCACCCAAAACACAAGGTTTAGGTTTTTTTTACTTAGTACATTTCCATCATAGAAAATGTATAATATAATGACTCCACAAATTGCTCCCAACGTACTATTTAAATGTTTCAGTAATATATACAAAGGCTGGGGGCATATAATCTATCAACTAAACTGTGCTTATTGCAGGGAACCATGGCTGAAATCTGCATTCCAAGAAATTTAGAAAAGGAATTCAGATCGAAACTTACTGAGGATAAAGTGTACATCTTTTCTGGTGTTACTGCTGTAGATCGAAACAACAAATCATATACCTACGACATGCAGAGCTACCTCCTTCAGTTTACATCTACAACCAAGGTCCATCAGCTGGGATCAAGAGGTGCAGACATCCCTCATCATGCATTCAACTTTTGTTCCTTTGATGGGCTTACACATAAAAGTGTAAAATCCAAACCACTTATAGGTAACACATAATTCTCACATCTCTTATTTTATTTTGTTTTCACAACAAAGGTGAACTCAATGATTTTATTTCCCTTGCACTAGATTTAATTGGAATCATCAGCGACGTCGGCCCATATGATTTCGCAGGTCCTAGATCCCAAAAAAAATAGAAAGATACGGATCCGCAACCTAGAGTACATCTCCATACCCACTTACATAGCTGCCCTTTACAACCATCATTCTTTCTAATATACTATCTTAACTGTATGCCCATTCTTTAGTGAACAAGAACAACAGATTGTGCTTTGGGACCAAGAAGGCCAAAACTTTGATGAAAAGCAGGTCATTGAAAAATCTAAAGAAGGCATTGTGGTGGGCATATTTGCAGGCTTAACTCCATCTAAATTTTCAGGCCAGTTAACAGACATATATGATCCTTGAATCATTTCCTTTTTTACTATATATTTATATATAATAACTACATCTAACAAGTATTGACAAATTATCAGGAAATTATGAAGCATCATCGAGTTCAGCAACACGAGTATACATTAACTTAGATTACACAAAGGTCACCAAATATAAAACAAGGTAATAATTCTAACTTGGTCCATACAATACAGGTGAACATTTTCAAACTCTCACCTATGTTTCTTCTGCTCAATAACTATTGACTAATTGCCCACCAGCTACAAATGGGGACCTCCTACCCTACAACAGAAGGTACCTAACACAAACCAGGATACTCCTCTGAAGACAATTGGGAAATTACACACTATTGAGGAGATATTACAACAACCAACTGAATCATTTGAGGTACTTACAACCAGAAAGACAATTTCTATTTAAAAAAATACTCATTGCTAATGCTTCTCTTTCAACTTACTATTATAGGGAGGGAAATCATTCAACTGCATTGCAGAGGTCACAGCCATAGTCCAATCCATGAATTGGTACTATAAGGCATGCAAAAAATGTAAAACAGGGTACAGTGTAGTTTTCGATACTCCAAGATGTGATTGCACTTATCCAGTCCAATCTCCAGAGTAAGCAACAACTACAAACATTAATTTGTCCTTCTACAACAACGAAACCTAACGCTGCTCCAAATCTAACTAATAGGTACAAGCTTGCCCTCACAATTAAAAATGCTCCGTCCACTATGGACTGTATTGCTTTCTATAATGTGGCAGAGGAATTAGTTGAATGCCCAGCTCTACAAGCATCACAAAACATGCAAATCGAACCAGATAACCAGCCAGCTGCTCTCAAAACAGCCATTGGGAAAAAACGTTATTTCATATAGGGATGAGTACAGGCGCCTCATCAAAAAATCCAATCAAGTATGTCCTCAAGAGATGCTTCACAACTGATGATCAGTCAACAACTGCCTCCGACGGATCAACCAAAGAGGCTCCATTGTCACAGGTCGGACAACTAATGTAAACTTAGTAATGAACCAAATATTATTCCTTACAAATGTTATAATAATCTACATTTACAATTCAATGAATTACAGGCAAAAGCAGCAGAACATGGATCAAGCACCCCTCCAACTACTGAAGCTATACAACCATCGTCAGAAGAAGAAAGGTAAATAATTCTAGAAAGTATGTCCAAAAATACAAGTTTGACTTCATGCACTTCAACCCTGAGATGCTCAGCCCTGTTTCCACAGAATGCACAGCCCTTCTATGTTCTGCATTTAGACTGCTATCACAGCTTCCCTGTGGTGGTGGAGCTGATTTCCCAATATTATTATCACTTCCTTCAGGATAGCATTAAGTTGTCAACACACCCTTCCTAACCTGCAGTTCGCCATAGTTACCGTTTGAACAGTGGTTGTTGATACACAAAACACTATTGTCACTTGATCTTGCATGTTCACAAAACAATTCTTTATCTACAACCTGAGCAGTATCACGTCTCCCACAAAAAAAAAAACAAAAAACCTGCTCTAGCTTATTGTTTGAGTTAGCATTATCCTGGAAGTTGGAAAACACAAATTAGAACACAGTATGGTAATATTAGCTCATTTTTTTTTTTTTTTGCCCAGGCAGATGTAAACGCTGCTACTAAAAAAAAGGTTTAATATTTAAAAAGTAAAAGTGTGTCGACACACTATATAACCAGCTACAACTGTACCTCATAGCTGTCACTTGACAATTGCTTCAATTTCAACAGGAACTCACAGACCAAGCGAAGACTCGATGTCAATCAAGTTGATCCAAATGCAACCAAAGAGGCTCCATTGTCACAGGTCAGACAAGTAATGCAAACTTAGTAATGAACCAAATATTATTCCTTACAAATGTTATAATAATCTACATTTACAATTTAATGAATTACAAGCAAAAGTAGCAGAAGATGGAGCTAGCACCCCTTCAACTACTGAAACTATACAACCATCATCAGAACAAGAAAGGTAAATAGTTCTTCAAAGTTTCAACGACATTGAAAACCAACTGAGTTAGTTTTCCCTTTCCAAAGACTATAGTCCAACCATGAAAAATATATTTATTCTCTTTTTCATCAACTCTCTGTATAAACTTACATGTTATTTGGAAACATTGATTTTTTAAAAACCACGTTTCCTCCTAAAATTACAAGTTTAGCATAATACACTTTAAGTTGCTGCCATAACTAACTTCCATTTATTGATACATGAAACCAAGTCATATGTACCCAGCAACATAACCTGTAAACTAAGCACCTGTCCACCTTCCAAACCTATTGAAGTCAGAATGCCATAAACTCTTGATGACACACTATATATACTACTGTACCTCATAACTGTTACTTCACAATTACTTTAATTTTAACAGCAGCTCACAAACCAAACGAAAGCTCGATGCCAATCAAGTTGATCCAATCAATGGTCAAAGCAAACAACCAAAGAAACAGTAAGTGCTGCTTCCCATGTCTTTTCATTTGCATCAAACCCAAAGAAATAGACAAAAAAATGTATGCATATCTCACTCCTACCTACCAGTACCTTGCTTTTATTAAACTCAAACAATTTTATATACTAGCATATTCATGATTTAATATTTTCATATTTTTCTAACATTTATATTGCAAAACAAATTACTGCAGGTAGCTTTCCAAGCTATGATGCCTGAAGGACAAAATTTACCGGATTATATCATCTACAAAAGATTTCCTCAAATAAGTTATTATATATGTCCTAATACATTACCACAAGTTGTCACCCGGACAACATATGTTAATTTACCTATCAGATATTCGTTCACCTTGGAGTTTAAATATGTCATTAAATAATGTTTATAACATTGAGTATACTCTGTTTCATACATTTAGATTCTTCGTTGCTTAGTTGAGATCATATTTCTTTGTATCCCGCAAAAAAAAAAAAGAGATCATATTTCTTTGTGATCTCTACTCCTAAAAAGACCGTAACGGCTCGTCCACATGGTTCGTCGTACGTCGCCGAACCGACGTTCGCCCATCTCAGAAACGCGCCGACAGGTGGGTCCCGCATCCCGTGCCCCCGCCCACCCGCCTGCTCCCGCACCGGCTCCCCATCCCGATTCTAGGGTTTGCTCTTTCCTCTCGTGACCCGTCCGGTCTCAGCGCACGCCGCCGCCCGCACCCCTCTCGGCCGCCGCGCTCCCGCTCCCGGCCACCGCCTGCGCCCGCCGTGCTGCCGCTGCCTCGTCGAGTGACGCAGGAAACCCCTGCGTTCGCCGGATGAGAACGAGAGACTCCGCGACTACATCCTCCGTTACGGTCACGGCTGCCAGAGTGCCCTCCTCAGCAAGGTGAGGCGGAGGGTTCGAGACCGCCTTCGCTCGCTTCTGCCCGTCTGAAGCACCCATGCCTCCTTCGCCTTCCACGCCAAAGACCACCAGCCCCCGCAACCACCGGATCCGGCCGCGAGGCAACAGGCCTCCGCCGCCGGGCACCGGATCCGCCGCGAGGACGGCATCAACCGCCGCCACCAGATCCGGCCCTGAAGCGACAGCCCCTCGGCGCTGGCCACCGGACCCGGCCGCCGCGAGTACGACGAGTGCACCCAGCGCCGCCTTGAAAGGTATGGACCATCCGTGCTAGCGCCTTCGTCTCCTGCCGATGGCTTGTGCTCCTCCGAAACCTCCGAGCTTGGCGTCGGCCTGAGCCTTCAGTCGCTTGACCACTGCCAGGAGACGCATATACATCCTGGCCGACCAACCAACAACTTCATTTCAGCCTGTGTAAGGATCGGTCTCCTGCAATGAGCCTGCGAGGTCCATGATCTGCCCTGGGTGTAGCTGGATCCTAGCTGCAGTAAGGATTACTTTCTTTGGTAATGAATTTGGTGGGATGATTATATAGAATAGAGTTAATTTACAATCTGCAGTAAGGATATCCCAACATTGAATTTGGTGCAATCTATCGAGGCATTGCCAACTGGCTTCTTTTGGTTTTCCGGGCATTACCAACTGTTTTTTTGTTATGTGGATCTTTTCTCTGGTGTAGCCACTCTCTGCTTATGCAAAATAGCAAATTCAGATAATTGTATTGGTTAATCTATATAGCATGTTGCAGTCCTTATGCAGTAAGAGTCAAAGAAGATCAATTATGAAACTATGATTGTAGTTAAGAGTTTTGTGCTGGATGAGAAACTACCGCAATGTATAATCATATGTCTCTTGAGTGTAATAATGACTGCTTGTATTGCTTATTAGCCTATTTATTGTTCGAATCTGCTAATCAGGGAATATGATACAATAATACTTGATAGAATGCTTTTAAGTTTAATTCGTGTCTTGGGTCTCCTCCTTTATTTATCCTATCAAATACACTAGATTATTTAATTCAATGTTTTTATGCTTTCCTCTGATCCTACAGTCTTATCATTGCCACTGAGTGTTTCTTTTTGTGCCTCTTGGACCACCCAGAGTAATTATGTCCTTAAGATTTTCATTTTATTTGCCTTATATCTCTGTTGTAAGTTTCTATTAATATTTGTAAATATCCTGCTTTGGTTGCCACTGATGATTAGTTGTAAAAATTACTTTTATACCTGGCAACTGTGAAATTGATTGCTGCTGACCTGACCTTGGAGTGGACTTATGTGAGTGGACAGCTCCAGTACCAACACTATGGAGTGAGCATGTCCATGTGAATTCAGGTAGCCCTTCCTCTGTTTTAATATTCTGTTACTATCTTAGTTGGAATTTGAAGAACTGGTAAAAATAAGTCAGTTGCATATGCTCTTCATTATTTATTTATTCTGCGTTCAATTGCCATTTAAAGAATTACGCTATGTATCCAAGTTTAATACAGAGTGCATTGATGGACAATTTTCTGGAGACCTGAAAGAGATTCTGATCAGGTAGTAATTCATGATCCACCACCCATGGCCACTCTTGTCTTCTTGTACTCTTGTGCATTAGAGATAGCACAGGGAGAGTTTCCAGTAACTGATATCATAAATTCGCAACAGCTGTAACGCTTGGCATGCTGGTACAGTTGTGTGGCACCTGGCACCGTGTATCCAGTTCATGGCATTTACAATTTAATCAAACCAAGCGTTGTTAGTGGTACTCAAAATAATTCATTTATTTGAATCTATAGGTGCAACAATGTTATATATCTTCGAGGTATTCCGGGGATGGAGGATGCGGAGTGAGAAGATGCAGGCTGTATCTAGATTGGTGGTTGTAATATTTAGCCTATTTTAGGGCTCCTTTGGATTGTAGGATTTTTTGATGAATTTCGTAGGATTTGCTCTGAATCCTGCAAATGAATTTCTGGTGTCGAGGTTTGCCTGTATTATGATCTCAGAGATCAAATGGAGTATGATCTTGTAGCAAGTGTTAATGCGTATATGCTTTTGATTATTGTGCAATTGCAAATCACAAACACGGTGACTTGACTAACACCTGAGAATGAGATTGCTTTCACAGGAGATACAATATATTTTATCCTGGTAACACATATGTACTGAAGGTAACGATTCTTGTTGCGAAGGTATGACTTCTTATCCGTTATCACTGTACAGTAAACTTGATGCTAAATTGCCATTGCTAAGATTCGGCTTACAAAAGGGGGCAAACCTAAACGTTGTTCTGTGACTGCATATGGACGAAAATAACATGTATTGTTTAGGTCAAGGAACAAAAGGTAATTACATGCTTTGTTTAGGCCAGTGAAAGTAGTTGAACTTGAACCAAGCTCTACCAAAATGAAATATCTCCAGATTACAAGTTTTTCTTTGGATACTGGCTATTGCACAGAAACTGGTTCATTCCAATATGCTTCTTGTATTGATATTTCTTACCATCTTGTATTCATTCTTTTTAGGAGTAGAGATAATCTCTTATCTTTATACATATTATTCATATGTAATTACACATATATCGCTCTTTGGACTACCACTTTGTGGTGCAGCTTTGTTCAAGCCAGTAAAGTGCCTACGATTACCCGGTTCTATATATTAAAAAACACAGCTTTCGTATCTAACTCATTGCATGTATTGCCGACTAGATCAATAGACAAAAGTTGCCAGTATACTGTGCCTTTTTTTTGGGTGTGTGGGGGGGGGGGGGGGGGGGGGGGGGGGGGGGGGGGATATTTGGTGATTGGTGACACGATCATTGAAATAGTTTAACTTAGTGCTGTTTAGTTCCATGACAAATTCAAAATCCAAAATTCCAACTATTTTGGATTCCAAAATCCAGAATACAAAAAATTTCAGTGGTCTGTTTAGTTCCACTCAAAGTTTGACTTATTTTGGATTCCAATGATAAGGATTGTGAGAGTGGCACACAAACCAATGCAAAGTTTGGCTCATTTTGGTCTCATGGTTCCAAAATCCAAAATTGAGAATGGACCACTTTCTGCTAAATATTTTGGGTGGTGTTTAGTTCCAAAACCCAAAATAACAGACCAAAACCCAAAATATTTTGGATTCTCGTAGGAACTAAACAGGCCCTTAGGTTCTTTGGTATGGCTCAACTGTTAACTTTTTTAGAAGAGTCACCGGGGGACAGAATTCCCACCTGAATTTTTGATTAATGGCCCGTTACGGCCCGCTCGGATTACATCAGCTCCATTGTTCTACAAAACGGAAACAGTTACATCGCCCCGGAGAAAATTTGGCACCAATTGTCGGCTGTTCCGACTTCTCCCGCAGCATCCTGCATGACCAGAGCCTGGCTTCCTCCTTGCAAACGCGCAGCAGGTCTCGCGCCGTCATGTTTTCACCGCGGAACACCACGGCGTTGCGCCGCTTCCACAGCTACCAACAGCAAAGCCAAGGCAGTCTCTCTTATGCCCTCTCCCGTGCTACAGTCGAGAGAGGCGATTTTGAGAGTCGTCGGTCGTTCCCCCCGTTTCTCCGGCGCCGCCGTCGGTTCTCCTCCTCTCCTCCGTCCGCTGTGGCGGTGGGAGAGGGGGGAACCGCGGATCTGGTGTCCGGCTTGTAAATAGGGCGTGGACGTTGGTGGCTGGCGGCGGCGTCCGAGTAGGAGCGGCGTCGGCGTGGTCAGCCTTTTGGTCTCCGCGGATCCAGCTCCTCCTCGCCGGTGCTGTGTGTAGCGGTGATGGATCTGTCGGAGTTCCTCCGCGTGGATGGCGTAGCGACGGCGCCGTCTTCGCCTGGTGGGGATCCCGTCCTCGGGCCTTCGGTCGACGCGCCGCCGTTTCCTCCACCGACGACGCGAGGCTGCTGAGGTACGTGTTCTGGAGGGTGCTTGGACGCTGGATGCCGGGAGGAGAAGGTGACCCAGGAGCGGGATGGTGGCTTGATGGTGGTGGTCTCGGGCGCCTGTTTGGAGGCCTGGACCTGGAGTGGCGCGTCGTGCCGACCGATGATCGTTCATCGTCTTAGATCCAGCTTTGTAGCTGGTGGTTGCAGCGGTTCAAAACGCCTTTGGCTAGGGGCTCTTGCTGCCAATTCTGTTGGTTTAGATGTGTGGTTAAAAGCAGAGACCGACTTGGACCGGTCCCTCTCTCTCCCGCAAGGAGAAAGGCGATTTGTGCACCCTCCCCGCTGCTCCCACCTCGCCGCCGCGGATCCGTGCGATTCCTCGCCTCCGCCGGCCGCCTCGGCGGCGGGAGGCTGGGGAATCGCCGGATCCGGTGTGTAAATAGTGTAGGTAGTAGTAGGGCTTCAGCTGGCGGCGTCTTGGAGGCGGAGGCTTCGTCGGCGGTGTGTTTGCGGGCGGCGTTCGTCCCCTCTGGCAGTGGAGCTCCGTGGAGATCCATGGCGGAGCGGCGCCCTCTTCTTCGTGCTCGCGGCCCTTCGGGGTCGCCGTGCGCGGAGTTTCCCCTCCAGATCTGCTTGCGGCGGATCTGGTTGACCCTTTGATTGCAGGTGCTCATGGCGCGAGCGATGACGACGATGGAGCTGGATGGAGGCCTCTCGAGGTTCGAGTTTCGGAAACTTCCCGTCCGCCTGGGGGATGCTTCTGTTCCAAGGTTTCGAAGCAGCGGCGGCGGCGCGTATCCGATGCGTCTTCTTCACCGGCGACGTCGACGCAGAAGAATCGGTGTGTTATGTGTATCTTCTGCTTGTTTTCTTCTGCCTACTCGATGTAATTTGCATCTGTAATCTCGCAAAAAAGGTTTAGATGTGTGGTTCTTCCTGGTGTTCTCTTCTTCCTTCTTGCTTGTTCCTGTGTTCGATCTTGTGCTAAATCTGTACTTGTTCTTGTTTGAATGAATATATGCTCTTTAATCTCAAAAAAAAAAACAGCACAGTAGGACGAACGCGGCGTAGTGCCGTTCGGGCACATGGGCGGTCGTGGCAGTTTGTGGATGTCGCTTACCCGAAGATTGGATGGGATGTCGAAGCCAAGGTCTCGCGAGAAGCGTGCGGCGACGGGGCTCCGCTGTCTCCTCGCCGCTACTGCAAGCGTCGCACGAGGCATGGTCGACGACCCTTTCCGCAGTAGGTTGTTTTTGCTCTGGATTCTCCCTCTGGTCAGAAGCCAGGCGAAGAATCTCACACGCGGCAGCGCAACGTTCTCCCAGATGAAGCGCGCCGACGCATGATCCGTTGCCGCGCGCGGGTCAAAGATCCCGCTCACCTGAAGTTTCCCGTCTGGCTTGATGAACGGCGTGCGGCGCACATCCGGCAGCCCTGTCGCCGGCAGAGCGGCGACGATGTCTCGCACAATTAACTTTATGCTTCTACTATAGTCAAAACCGGTATACAGAGAATTGGTGAAGTTCAATTGAAGAACGAGTACACCAAATTACACATGATCAGTTCTGCAAAGACACACGTACAAAACTTCAAAGGTATTGCGCAATACCGTTGTTCGCTGGCCTGTTCTGAAGCATTTTGTTTATGCGATACTTGTATCTATATTATAGCGTATCATGCTCAAGCACCCAATACATGTAGCACATGCATGGCTGTACTTGTGTTATTCCAGAAAAGACGTCTCTATGAAACAACGGTGCAAAAGATCCTGAGGTATACCTGCAAGCCTCTTCAAATCGGTGCAATCAAAGATTATATAGTCTCCTAAAAAAAGATTATAAATTGTGAGCAAATGTACAAAATGTCTTTAAGAGCACGTGTGAGATTTATCAATGTGAACATATGGATAAATCTATCTTTAAAAAAATACTTTGAGAAAAGTGAAATTGATTCTTTCTTTAAAATTTAAATACTCTTATAATTTTTTTCCAGATAAGCTATATTCTGAAGACCATGTCATTATCCAAAACATAGCACACTGATTTTTTTCCCCGATGCAACGCACGGGCATCGTCCTAGTTACAAAACAATCCTATAACAACACCCCGTGATACCCGCGGCAACGCGGGGGTATCCCCCTAGATATATAAAATGTGTGAAGACATACACATATGCATGAGAGAAACACATATAAAATGTGTCAAAGAAACTGCAATTCATATAAAATAATTATTTTTAGTGAATAAATATATCTCATGATAATAAAGCATTGACAGATCTACATTAACAACACAACATATGCAAGGATCTACATATTTGACCATTGTAAAAATCATATATAGAGAAAACTAAACATATATAAAATGTATCAAAGATCATGGATGCATGTAGAAATGAATCGACATAACAAAACATGAACTGAGACATATTTTATACCATTGAAATATTACAAGAGAAAGTTAGTAACCTTTAATACAAATGAACAAGAAGCATACGGCGGTCTTGAGAGGAGGAAGAAGCAACAACAGCAGCAGCTAGCACTCGGTCTCGCGAGGAGGAAAGGGGGGCTATATATAGCCGAGGACTTTTGTCCCGATGCATGCTAAAAACCGGGACAAAAGAAACAACTTTAGTCCCAGGTTTTAGCAAGAACCGGGACAAAATCTTTAGTCCGACTGGTGGCTTCAGTCGGGACTAAAGTTGGACCTTTTGTCCCGGTTCGTAGGTAGAACGGGACAAAAGGCTTGCTGCAGCAAAAGCCTGGCGCACCGACCGTTGCGCCAGACCCTTTTGTCCCGGTTCCAGCCATGAACCGGGACTAAATAGTTTTTTACACCGGACGCAAAAACTTGCCGAGACAAAAGCCAAAATCGGCTTCAAACTAAAGGTGTGTTCTCTACTTGTGTGAGTTGCGAGACCAAAAGCGTGGACCAGAACCAGTGGCGGAGCTCTTTGAGGGCAAGATGTGGCGCTCGTCATACTTTTAAGTTTGAAATTTTTTGAACCATGTATTGAAATTGTGAATGGTGTTGGGCTGCTCTGCATGGAAACGCAGGCCACTGGTCACGACATGGTCACGTATTGCTTGGCTCAATGAACTAATGGTGTGCTACATTGAGCGAGAGATATTCAAAGAAATTGATTTTGAGAGGATTAAGAAATCATTTCTGAAAAAGAAAGATATGTAAGTGCAATTGCCTATATCACCTAAACGCAATTGATGTTCATCCACAATTGGTTAGTCTCCTAACTATACATGTGTCTTTCTATTTATTCGAAATAGTTTTACTTATATAGTAGATGACAATCATAAATTTGTGTATAAACAACTGAGAAATCTTTGATATCTATCTATATTACCGATTTTGCTACATCTTAATTTTGTTTCGTCCTCTGGCACTTACCAGAACCGTACTGTACCTAACTGCTGGCGGCCGCGAGGTCAGAAAATGCCATGCCGTGCGTGACTGCCAAACTCGAAAACCCACCCGTGGCGCCGGCATGCCGCCTCACCGCCACGTGCCACGGATGCGAATGCGAATGCGAATGCGATGCGTCCCTCCACGCCGGGACACGCCGCAGTCCGCGGGTGTGCAACGGCAGCCACGGCCTGCGCCTGCGTGAACGGAAACTCGTGCCCCGAGAACAGGAGGTTGTCCGCAGTACTGGCCAGACACATGTATACAGTAGTTAGGAGATGGGCGGATCTCACATCGGAATAATTCCACAGTACTCACATCGGGAAGACTCGGGATGGGCGGATCTCAACACTTTTCTAGATGGGCCAGATTCGGTCGGGCCACGCCTCGAAATACAGCAGCCTCAAGAATGGTGGTGGACCGTGGGCTACATGTGTTTCTCCAGGGAGCCCATTGGGCTGAGTGGCTGTGGGCGAATCGTCCGGGCCCGGGTAATCCAGGCTGCTGAGCAACGGGCCACACACAGCACACGACGGTGCGCCGGTGCAGACTGCAGACGCTGCGTCCCTGGTGTGATGTCCACCGAAGGGTCGTCGTCGTCTTCCTCCGCCTGGCTCTCAGGTCCTAGCTGTCCCGAGTCCCGAATGTATAGTCAGTCCCTTAAAAATTGAAAAAAACATTGATTTTTAACTAAAACTTAAGACATGTACACCATGTCTATGCACACACAAATAAATAATAGCTTCGCCACCGTGGTCCCGCCCAACGCTCTCTGCCGACAGCGACAGAGCAACACGAATCAACGGCTTCTTGCCGGCTGCCCGCCGTTCTGTACTGTACTACGCCTGCAGTACCATGTACCTGGTTCGCGGATTTTTTTTAAATTTAACCCTTTTTTAAACAAAATTTTAAATTTAACCCGGCTGAAAAATAATTCCACCCGGTATCCCTTTTGGTCGCGCCATGGGGGATGGCGCGATATTTCTACTTTGTCGCGCCACATGCAATGGCGCGACAAGGTCCTCCACGCTGGCGCCAAATGTTGACCGGTACTGGCATGGAGCACGTGGGGCCCACCACGTAGCGCCATTGCATGTGGTGCGACAGGCTTATCACGCCATTTTTGTCGGCGCGACATGCATAATCATCATTACCGGTGACACACCTCCCTCCCACGTCTAAAAATAGAATGCATGTAAATCTGGCTACATAAAAAACCGCTCGAGCAACACATCCCTCCCACCCTAAAAAAGAATTCATGTAAATCTGGCTCCATAAAACAAACCCGCCGAGTAAAAAAGAAAAAGATAAACATGGTCGCATGAACGAAATGCGAGTCCATGTGGCGAACAGATGTAGTACACACAGTCATACAGAATACGAAGTAGAAAGAAAAGAAAAATAAGGGGAAAATAAGAAAAAAAAAAGAAAAAATATAAAAAAGAAGAGCACTATAGACATTTCACTGTTTTCAACAGTCGAACGAAACTATTTACAAAATATTTTTAGAATAGCTTCAACTCGGCTAAAAAATCTATGTTTGTCGCCATAGACATATAAAAATCGTGATCCAAGTGCAATACATGGGTATATGTAAAATAAAATGAAAAAATGGGGGAGAAAATGACACTATAGAAATTTTATTGTTTCAAACAGTCGAACAAAAGAATCATTGTGTCGTCATAAACAGGTAAATATTCATGACCCGGTGCAACTCTCGGGCATGTATCAGTCTCACAAAAAATTCTTAGTGTACATTCTTACAAATACTTTTAGTGCAAATTATCGTAAATATGTTTTTGGTGCAAATTCTCGTAAATTCCTGTGCTAATTATGGTAACAAGATCGTTTGAGTTCTAATTTTAGTAACTAGAATATATTTCTATTATTGTTGGGTGCACCTAAGGGTGGAAAGTGGTAGGTGGTTATCCGAATTATTCGAATCCGTATCGAAAATTTTGAAATATGGATATCCGTATCCGTATCCGAATTAATATGGATACTAATATGGATGTATCCGAATCCGTTTTTTCAAGTTTTTCTCTATCCGAATCCGTATCCGTATTAGGAAAAAATATGAAATATCCGACAACTATCCGTATCCGCAAAGAATAAACATATAGTAACTATATAAAAGTTATATTTATGATTAATTATGTTAGTTTTAATTTTATTAGTCATGTATCTACATAAATAATTCAAAAGTTATTTCTAAGACCAATTATAAATGATTATATTAAATTTATTATTAATAATAGTATATAATATTAAGTGTAATTTCAACATTACTTGTCATAAAAAATATTTATTTCATTTACCTGTTGATGTAAATTATTTTATATACCTTTATTTATGTATGTATAAATACATTTTTATTTATTAAATGATTATTTTTTTATATATTTATTATTACAAATATTTATATTTATACCTATTTATAATCATTTTATTCAAAAGTGTTATATCCCATCAAACTTAAGTGTAATTTAATTAATTAGATTAATAAGTTTCAAGTTAATATCAAATATTTTTTATTCAAATTTAATAAAATCTATGTTACATTTAAAATAAATTATATTTTGACTAAAATTTGTTTATTAATTATGATATTTTAATTATGTTGATGATCGAGAGGTGAAAACAATATTTTCTTTGGCAAAAATAAATTTATGTCATCAAATATGTATGAGCTATTTATGTACAAATTGAAATAGTAGATATCCGCATTCGCATCATATCCGAAAGTATCCGAATCCGTATTCGTATCCGAAAGTATCCGAATCGTATTCGTATCCGACAAAAAAATGTGGATATCCGACTAAAAACATCCGTATCCGACCGTATCCGATCCGTTTCCACCCTAGGTGCACCAGAAACATTCGCGTGCTAATTATAGTAACTAGAGTATGTTTTCCCGTAGACTTCCTTGCATCAATGGCCGGTCATGTTGCATGCAGCGGGCACGTAGCCAAGCCAAGATTCTTTTTTTTTTTTGTTGAGGCGAATCCCAGGACTTTCATTAAATCACAGCAGGATTACAATCGCTTGAAGCTAGATCAACAAGCCAGGCTGGGAAGGAATCCAGCCAAAAACAGGAGGTTTCAGTGGCAGAGGCCATCGCGGCACAAACATGAGCCACTGAATTAGCCTCCCTCTTAACCCACACCACTCGAAACTCCGTAAAACCCTTGCAGCTCTAAAATGTCAAAGCAAAGTCCTCCCACAGACGATCTTACAGACCCATGGTCTTTTAGGTAGTTTGTCAAGACAGGTTATCAGATTCCAGTATCACCCGATCCAGACCAAGTTCCTGTGCCAGCTCCAAGCCCTCCAGAGCAGCCAGCGCTTCCGCAGTTAGGGCATCCGTCACTCCCTCCAGCCGCCTAGCAAGGGCTCCTTTAACAGCCCCGTCAGAGTCCTGACGATCACCCCAGCCGAACCAAGCAGGTAGCACTATTAAAGCCGGCATCAGAGTTAATCTTGAACCATCCGGCTCAGGCGCAGACCATCTAGACTTGGGCACATTCAGAGTTACCTTATTCTCCTTTTTTAGCGAAGCCAAATCTTCCAAGAGCTTTGAGATGTACCTCGCGGCCGCTCCTGGTTCCCAGGGCCGGTCCACACATTTTCGAGGCCCTGGGGCGAAACAGAAAAATGGGGCCTTGTAGGCAAATAATTTTTTTTAGAACGTATCTTATTTCAAAAGCAATTTAAGCGGTACACAGCATAAGATCGATGGTCTTTGAACAGGGACAATAAAAATACACACCACAAATTAATATTTGTAATGATTCAGAGAACTACATCAAATAGTATGGTGACAACATAGTTCTAAAAAATATCACTATTCTAAGTGGCACCATCATTTCATAAATTCATCAACAAAATAAAAAATATGTCAAAACTGATAGCAAAACTTCTCAAAAGCTTTGTGCATAAGGCCTAGTAAGATCCGGGGAGCTGGGCTATTAACAACGAATCAAATTGAGTAGCTAGATTAGGGGACGGAGGGAGACGTACCATTTCCGTTGCCTCAAACGTCTACTTGATGGGAATGAGAATGGAAAGAGAAATGAGTGGAGAAACAATAGCATCGTTGGTCTCCCCATGGCTGCGGCGACCTCGAATTTGGAAGAGCACGGGAGCAACTGCGCTGATCTCTGGGATTGGAGAATTTTGGGAGGCGAGAAGACTGGCTGGACTCCAGCCGCTGGAGACGAACCGACGACTCTACAATCTCGATGGGGTCCTGTCGTCCTGCCGTAGCCTAGCGATCGATTGGTTTCTTAGCTGTACCAATCTACTAGCTAGCGTCATGGGCTTGGGCCATTTTTTTTAATTTTGTATTAGTATACTGAAGTCCTACCTGGGTCGGGGCCCCTACTTGCTGGGGGGCCAGGGCGGCCGCCCCGTTGCCCCGGTCTATGGGCCGGGCCTGCTGGTTCCCAGACCTTTCGGCCATGGTGTCGTGCATTCCTACCAGTCCACAGCGCC